>NW_017547115.1:3767468-3939480 GCF_001854935.1 Bemisia tabaci
TTATTTTTTAAACGGAAAACTACTCAACAGCTATTCTTTAAAACTGAAGTGATTTTTCTTCTCTATGCGAAGAAAATTCTGCAAAAACTTCAAGGAATGATGTCAATTTGTTCTCCCTTAAAAAAAATAACTTAAAGGTGGAGATTTTCAGACACCGCAAACGAGTTATGTGATTGTCGACTTACACCGTCGATTTCCTACCGATTTCCTGAAGTTTAAATCGTTACATCTTAATACATTTTTGACATTTATCGGGTTCTCCTTGTCATTCTTTTTGAAAACATGAACTGGACTTCATTTCGAAATTCGGAACTACGATTTCTCGCTCAGTTTAGAAACGACTCATGTACCACTAGTTTTGCTATGAACGCAAGTATTTTTCCGGATGAGCCAGATATTGTTGTTCCTAATTGCAAAATGAAGTCCAGGCATTAATTTCTTACACTGGAAAAAAAAAACACATTGGAAAAATCACAAACACAAGCAAAAATCCGATTGAATCAAGAGTATTTTTTCTTGTCAATGTTTTCAAGAGTCTGGACTCTAGATCCAATGTGGTTTTTTTTCCAGTGTACAGCCTGCATGTCTTGTGGTTCCTTGATATGACAGTTACCATGCAAAGTGTGGACAGTATTGATGTCAATCGGTTCGCAGAAAGGGATCGTCTCGACGCTGGAAACGAGGGGCACCAGCGCGACCCCGAGCAACAGTAACAGCAGCGTCCAACCCATTTCCGGTCCAGCAACACGCACTACTTCCGGTTTCACCACCGATCCCAGCTCCGACTGTTTTCCGCTTGTGACGTCAGCGCTGTGAACATCGCGGTAGTGGCTTTCAACAGTTTGTCGGAAAATCGAAATTATCGCGGATCGGTCACTTTGAGGTTTCGATGAGATGGCAGAGTTGACAACAGGGAGTAGCGGGTACGCGTTAACGATGACGTGTTTTGTTTTCCCGGGAAACGGACGGGGTTTCTTCAAGTCTCTTCGAGTTGAAATACGCGAGAGACCGAACTGATCAAATAGTGGACTCCTTTACTAAACTTTAACGGTTGATTGTATTTATTTTAAAGTCTCTGGAAAGCAACATTAAGAGACAGGGTAAATAATGAAAATAGAGGTTCTGACAAATCATGCGTTCCACAGCACTCTTGACAGTATGTACTACCAATGCACCAATGGATTTCAGAGTACCTTGAACTACAATTTGACATTGTTTCTAATTTTTCGAGGTGTACCATACGATTTTTTCCCTTATTCCAGCGCGTGTTACTGCCAGTCAGTTTTGCTTTTTTATTCGATTTTCTTTTAAAATTTTGAGGTTTTTTGATGAGCTCGTCTATTTAATTATAAATAAAATAAATTCCAATTGTGTCGGAAAGTAAATGAAAAATAGGTTGTGAGATTTCACCCAAAGTGCCGAAAAGTATGCATAAAATAATTGGGCCACAGTCTCTGCAAAGACAGTTTTCTTTCTCCCATTTCAAATTTTGTATGGACTCTTATGATCTTTGAAAATAGTTTCGACTTTTGTTTTCAGATTGTCAAAATTTATTTTAAGCAGCTGAGGGCATGTTTTAAAATTGTTAATTTTTGCTTACTTTCCTGAGTAAGTAATTAATAAATTTCTCGTTCCATTATTTTGTGTCTCCAAAATGAAGATTTTGCTCTTTGTCGCTTAATAATGACTATTTCACCAGTTACTAAGCTAATATTCCGCATGGATATCATCGTAAGTTACCGCATCAGACGCAGAAAAAAATGTGTAAACAAAATTTGAATGGATCTCATAATACTAACGCCTGGAGCACGTTTTTCTGCACTCCACCCGATGACGAATGCGAGTTAAAAATAGGAGATTGAACAAACATTTGTGAATCCTTTGAGGAATGACCTGGTTTTGCCGAATCGGTGTTCGAATTTCGGATGCTCTGAGGTCAGGAGGTCTGATAGCGGTGCTTGATGTGGTCGCATACCTCACTCCCTTTCGTAATCGGAGCGTTCAACTTTGCGACTCTAATCTGGCATTTTTCGTGAAATTATGCCACGACCGAGTTTTCGGAGAAATGACACATATATTGAAAAAAAAATTGTTAAAATGATGTAACTTCTGTGATATTGTAATGAATTAATTGGGGGCAGGTGTTGCAGAGCTTTTTTTTCAACGTAAAAAGAAAGTTATCGATGGCTGGACTGTCAGAGTGCACGTACTACCGGTGCAACTTTTAAAAATCTCAGTTCATGTTCTATTTTTTACATATAAACTCCCCAAAAAGTAGAAAAATATGTAGAAACATCAAAGCTCATGTATCTCTTGAGTTTTTTTTAATTTGTCGCGTTTACTTTCAACTTGTAATTTCAAGTACCAGTCTTGGAAGAGCACTTCCCTCATAATAAAAATTCAGATCTGATAAAAGAGCTTAAAATCTGATAAAAAAAAGGCTGGGGGTTTCTTTTTTTACTACGGGCGACGGGCGCACCATGTCTCATCGTGTAGATTTATTATTCTCATCATGTATAATTTGACAGATTTAACTGCATTTCACGAAGCTTAATTTTCTTTAATCTTTCATTTATTTTAACAGAGAATCTAAATATTTGACGCCTTTAAAATTTTTGTGAGTTCACCCTAAATAATGAAGAATAAATTGTTTCAATGTCGCTTTCTTTTCTCTGCAAAAAACAAAACATCAGAGAAAATTTCGTAACGTCCGATGTAGTAAAGCTGATTCCGATTTAATCTGTCCAATTTTTGTTTATATTTTCTAAGATGACAACTTTAGAATGTATTTTAAGCTTCTGAATATCATCTTTATGATTTTCATATCGCAAAATTTGAATATAAAAATCTATTAAAGGGGAAAATGAAAAAGTTAACCATCTCATGATTGCAGATATCAAGCTACTAAGTTCATTAGAACACCTAAGGGTTCAGTGAAGCCGGGGTCACTTTCAAGAGTTATCAGTTACTAATTGTACGCATGAGTTCATACACAGTAGTTTTAATTGAAAAATTTGAAAAGGTGATTCTGACTTCTTCCGTACTTCCTCTGCTTAAATTTTTGTGAAAGTTTTGTGTCGAATGGACCATTTTTGGACAACAATGGACAATTTTTGGATTTGTTTTTCATGGACAACAATTTTTCATAAACTTTTTGTGTCAGAGCGTAGGTATTGTTGAAAACCCCTAGCTAAATTCATTCGCTCGTCATCAGGAATGGATCGACTTTAATTGAGGGCGCTTGGAGGACAAGGCGCATAAGTGCAGTTCTTGCTATCTAGAAATACGTGTTTGAAGTTTCGAAATTGCATAGATTCTTATGACGGAAAGAAAGTTCAAACTGACTTAGTGACGCTAAAAAATTGGAATTTTGGAGCAAACTTTTTCAGAGAATGTACATTCAGACTACACTCCCAGAGACCAACACTACTATTCCCCCGATGATGAATTGGGCGTATTTATGCTAAAAGGAACTATGTGCAAAGGGATTGCGTGTAACATAGGTAGTTCCTTTTAGCATAAATACGTCCAATTCATCATCGGGGGAATAGTAGTGTTGATCTCCGGGAATAGCTTTTTGGTTTCAAATACCAAGTTCACAAGCTGAAAATGGGAGTCATCAGTCATCGTCGTAAATTTCAAGATTCCAGTATTCAGTCCAAATTTTGTAGTAAAGTTCAAACAAACTAATTACTGTTGCACCTTTGAACATTATCGATTTCTGAAAATTGTAAATATTGCGCAATTTTCAAGGCACCATTAACAACGCACCGTTGACTCCTATTCACAGCCCCCACTTGTAGCACGTTGACCGGGCACCATGTCGGGAAATGTGTGTCTGCATATGCGTAATTGCAAATCTCCGCTCATGTTGAATGTTTTCCTTTTCCAACAGAAATAACCGATAGTTTTACTTGAAATTTTCTGTGAATTTTCTTCATTTTATTAAAAAATAGTCACAAGAAATTTTAAGTAAATTTTTTTGATAGTTTGCTTTCAAAATTCAAAATACATATAATCCGAGATTTTGAAACGTTGCAATAGAGATACATTTTCCAATTATTGCAGCCATCGTTTTAGAGTACATAAAAGTGAAGGGCTGGCAAGAAGGATTCTGTGAAATAAAGATGATTAAAGTCGAAAATGTATATACCTATTGCAATATATCAAAATTCCTGATTATGTTTGATTTTTTTTTAAAGAAAACTGATTAAGAGATTGCCTTCAAATTCTTTATGAATACTCTTGGATGACAGAAAAAATTCCACAGAACAGTTCAAAGTATACTGTTGATTAGTTTTTTTTTTTTTTTTTTTTTTTTTTTTTTTTTTTTTTTTTAGGAATGAATAAATAAAACATGTGCGGGGATTTGCAAGTCACGTTTACGGGGGACGCATTTTTTTTTACGTTAGCTATCAAGCAATCATCTCTGTTCGGTTCATTTCTGAGATCTCTCATCCAAGTTTCCATGTAAAAGTATAATATTTACACTGATTTGCTTTTCTTCTAAGAATATATCGATTTAAACTTTCAATTCGAACGCGTCACAAAGTCACTCGCGTACGAAGTTCAATCGCAAACCCGAGATCGGAGGGACGACTCGCGTTTCCCGAGGGCGGCGCGTGGATTTACAAACCGCGAACTCGGAGGGATGCGGCGGAATCAATCGAAGACATCGAAGAAACGAGACGGCCAACACGAGTCGATCTGAACTGAACCCGGGGTGAACGCTATGTCGAGCGCCTAGAAACGGAAAGTGTTTATAAATCGGGAGTAAACTGCAATCATCAGACCAACTATAAACACAGCCGCAATGACGCGAGCAACGTTGCCGTCAATGACTGGGAAATTCGAGTTCCCATTTTTGAGGCCTCAAATCGTAGAGTACCTATATTGAGAGAGTATGGCCACTGGGCCCCATGGAGAGGCTTAGGACCCAAAAATGGCGGTGCTTTGTTTTGATTTTGTGGATGGGAGGGGGGGGGTCATTGGTTACCACCAACCGTACTTGCTGCCAACATTACTACATTCAAGATAACTTTTCTCAAAAATTGCACACGATTAGTCTTAAAAATATGTAAAGAAGTCGTAAGAGTGCATTTGAGTTAATTTCTCGTTACGATAAGCAAAGAAAACTACATTTTGAGTCATTTTGCATTACATTAATTTATGGCGTCCGCCATTTTTGGATCCTAAGGGCTCCATTCAGCCTAAGATGGCTGAGCCAATCAGAGGTGGTAACACCAGTGGCCATACTCTCTCAATATAGGTACTCTCTCAAATCGGAGAGGATCGTCATCAGAGAGGGCTGAAATCTACAGGATATAGCAGAAATGTCCATATAACCCTGAGGGTCGTATTAATAGTCATTCTTCAAACAAATGTAAGCGCTTAAGAAGTCTTCGCATAGTTTCCATCGTGACTGAGGGAGTTTTAAGGAGGCCTTCAGTGAGAGCATCATGAAATGGACAATTTTTTCGAAATTCGAGTGAAATTTAGGAGTATAATTTCGGAAATGGATCCTCGTAAGGGATTACGATGATTTGCCGCTACAAAATTATAAAATAGAGGGGAAAATATTGCTAATTTTGAGAATTTCATTTCAAGGTAGGTCCGAGCCTACCTCAAATATTGCCAAATTCATAGAATCTTTCTTTTTACATTTTATACTTTAAGGTATACTATACATTCGACACTTTCAGTGTTGGATCATTATAAAAGGTTTCGTTAAACGTTCCTCAGTCACAGTGGCAAGCGTCAGGCTTTCCTTGCGAAAAAGTACTGTTCGAGGAACAACTATGAATACGCAACGTTTCAGCAGATGAAGATAGAGAAATGCAACTTCGAGAATGCAGCCGGGAATCTTAAGAGGAGAGAAATAGAGAAGAGTCTCTCAAATAAATCAACATTTTTTGCTCTCCACCTTATTCCAAATCTTCACTTATTCTATGACAACCAATCACGAAGGAACCAACTGATCTCTTGGCTCCTTTCTGCCGTCTATTTTAATTAGACTACATTTTGCAATAAGGAACTACTTTTTTTGACTCATTTTAGAAACAGCGTGTGTAGCATTGGTTACTCATTAAAGATAGGTGATTTTTATGGATGAGCCAGAAATAGTGGTTTCTTATTAAAAAATGTAGTCCAACTTACGAGAAGGAATAGCCAATGAATTATTCAGAGAACAATAAAAAAAAATACACAGAGAGAAATTTCAACACAGAGGTTTGGTTAATACGGGAAATAAAACACAAAATAACTCTAGCATTCTGTTTTAAATTTCAAGGGAAAATGCCAGCTAGTACTCTTGAAGAAATTTAATAAAAAACGAATGGTGAATTTAAACGTCCCAATCAAAGGAATGCATTTTCCCAATTTCTACATTCTTTTCTGCGCCAAGTTCACCGTACACTGTGCCAAAATCAACATGAAAGTTGTGTTGTTTTGTGTTTTACTTCCTATATATTAACCGAATAAGTAACACAAGAACACAAATATTTGTGTTTGTGTACAGAAGTCTTCATTATAAGAATAAATGCGTGATACTGTCATATAATGGAAAGATCTCTCTCAAGGGAGCTCAATACTGCGCAAATAACAGTAGCTTCCGATCAGCCGCTTGCATAAACGAAGCATGTATGAGAAGAGGAATTCTGATAGAACTTTAGTATGGCTGACTTTACCCCAATGGCGCTACGGTAATGATTGTACCACTACAGTGTCAGCCTTTGATGGCTTCGTCTCGACCGCGCTAAACCCTCAAGAGTGCGCGGCACACATCAAGAGATTTTTTACGAGGTATAAAACTCCGGTGGCTACCAAATGTGTGCCAAAGAACCTGCAAAATTTCTCTGGATATGCGGTGGAGAGAGAAATGGGAGGCACTTGGCCATTATCGAGAAAGATGGCTAATGCATGACGTAGGGCAAGGACACAAAGTAACGAGTAAAGGGACGGGACGTTAACTGAAAAATGCGCGTCTAGTTTTGAGACGTTGTTGCAACCTTTCGATCACTTTTCATCTATTGGATGGGAAATTGGTAGGCGTTATTTTTTATTTTTTACTTTCCTAATTTTACACCTTCAGAACTTCACTCAGGTTATTCTCTAAAAAAATTGAGTGATGAGGGTGCTGGTGCGCTCCCCTTCAAAAACTGAAATATTAAAAATGATTACACTGAGCGAACTACCGAAGGACATACACTGGGAAAAAAACACATTGGATCTAGAGTCCAGACTCTTGAAAACATTGACAAGAAAAAGGACTCTTGATTCAATCAGATTTAAGCTTCTTGATTTAAGCTTAAATCTGATTGAATCAAGAGTATTTTTCTTGTCGATGTTTTTAAGAGTCTGGACTCTAGATCCAATGTGTTTTTTCCCGGTGTATTTCAGCCAAGATCAGCCTAAATTTATCAGACGTTGCCTATATTTCTCTCGCGTCTTATTTTTCGCTAAATTCTTATTCAAATTTCGTGAGTTTTGTGAGTTTTCATTATCCTGGAAAAATTTACAGATTTTTACTAGGCCTCGGTTTTTCATGGTTTTTGGTTTTTTTTTGTTTTATGGCAATTTTATGGTTTCCTATTAAAGAGCAAGATAAAACGCGAGAAGAAATTAGGTAGCGAGAAATGCAGTTAGACTGTTTAAACCCGTCACAATCTGAATTGGGCCTTATTCAGAGGTGCTCGCCTGTATAGCGGCAGAATGTATAACTTTAGTCGTGTGAAGGCTGGAGTTAGGATGATTTGTCGCTTGGCTGACATAAGGGCGTAACTACATATTGAGATGAACCCGGAGAAGCATTCAATTGCATGGAGGACAAGGTTCATTGCAAAGTATAGTTACGCCCTCATGTCAGGAGCCCCCCCCCTCCCCAAAAAAACCCCAAAAACCCCAAATACATTTCATCCCAAAAACTTGCAATAAAATAGCGATGTGTCTAGATATCGCAATCCTATCGAAAAAAATTGTGATAAATTGCGATAAAATTTCGATTTTATGGAACGAGATAAAATTGCAGCGAGCTTGAGGATAATCGCTCAGATGTTGACGGTCCTAGCGATTTTATCGGCGAAAATCGTGAACAAATCGCAACTTAATTTCTAAATACCGCGATTTCTCCGTTGAAAAATGCTTCTTCGGAAATTTTTTAGCCCCAACGTTGAGAAAGCTCGTATGCATCTTCAAGGAGAAAAACAAGAAAAACGAGGCTTTATCCAAATGTTATTGATATGGGGATCTCGGAGCCACCAATCTCTCTTTTCTGATGGGATTGAAGTTTTACAAAGGTGGGGTACTTTGCGATCTTGCTACAAAGGCAGCGGCGCGCGGAGGAGTAATTTTGTTACTTAATAAGACTTTATCAAAATTGTCCGCGCATATTACACCATTCTAGGTTACTTTATGAGCGTTCATGCCAAAAGACTCAGCTCGTACCTCAGAAATTTACCGCCCAAGTTTTAACGAGTTCATACAAGCATCGCGGGAGAATGGAAGCTTATATTCGAACTTTCGAGCTTGAATGTGCAACAACTGTTCTCAGACTCAAACACTAAGCCAAAATAAGGCGGACTAGACGCTACAACCACGCGTTGAGTGCAAACAGAGACTAAAAATGGCTTAAGTGAAAATCTACGGTAGTGATGCATTGCCATGTCTCAAAGTTTACGTCCACATTTGGGTTGATAGAGCTTATTGGGACGCATTTAAATCATAAGGAAGTATATCCATTTTCACACGAGCTCTGAGATCTATACGTGTAAATGCGCGACAGGGCTCATTTCATGATGGATATAGTTCCTCCTTGGTTTAAAATACGTCCATTTGGTATGACCTACACGGTGAGGGGTTAAATCTTAACCACCACGATGTACCTTTTAGTAAAAGTGATGTATGAATAACTCTTCAATTGGCATTCCAGCATTTCAGGTGTGTGGGTCCTGTCTTCGTTTTATTTTATTTCACAAAAATGATTTTGAAGCTAAAAATTATATTCAGTCTTGAGCTTGATTAAATTTCAATTAATGTGTAAATTAAACGTAAGTTCAAATATTCAGGCTGCGCTGAACATTTAATTTTTGTCTCAGAGTTTATTTTTACTGTAAAAGGTTTTTTTCAAAATCCCCGATTTTGAATAATGAATAATCCCCAAAATAATTAACTGATAGGTATTTAATTGAAAATCTTTCTCGCAAAAAAACCCCCATGAAATGAATTAATTTTACCACAAACAGAAAAAAGAACCTTCGCGATAGGTAGTGCGGTCGTCACAACTAAAATCTTTTTTGGCATACTTAATCCGCACATAGCCGCTGAAAAACGACAATAATTTTTCTCAGCGCATCGAAATACTACGACAAGAAAACGGTTTTCTGACTTAGTGTGAGTCGATAATGTTTTAAACGCTATCCTGCCTACAGGGCCGGATTTACCTCCGCCCATGGGCCGCCTGTATTTTTCCGCCCCCTTCTCATTTGTTTTGAAACATCAGTAGATCATATTCGACGGTGATTCGATGTATCGTTTGGTTCAAAACGATAGAACATAACCTCAAACAAAAATTTTAGGGTTTAATTTGGAGAAGCTGAAAATGAGAAAATTCCTAACAATTTCACTTTTCACTGCCATTTGGTACTCGAGAGAATAAAAATTCGTGCACATAAGACCCGTTACCTCAGATTTCTAAATTGGCTTTTAAGGCTTTGATTACATATTGAACTAATCGATATCAATATAATCTCACCTGTGTGACCTGTCGAATACGATCTATAAAAACCATCAAGTGAACGTGCCGGTGGGGAGGGGTGTATAAGACGCGGTTACTTGTGTTGGGTACATTTTTTGTAAAAGCCCTGTCAACACTAACAAAAGGTCAGTTCTGTTAACACATCCCTGTTTGGACAAGGCCTTCTATTTATAAAAAAGAACTAAAAACTTATGAAAGAACAGACATAAATGTGGTTAAAAATTGTAACTTCCACCGCCGCGCCGACCGCACTGTGTTGGCGCAATGCGTTAAGTATTTATGCAGTCTTGTAGGCGCTATGCGTTTCACGCCGACCGCTGCTGACCACACTGTTTGGCGCAATGCGTGAAGTATTCATGTAGTCTTGTAGACACTGTGCGTTTCAAGCCGACTGCTGCCGACCGCACTGTGTTGGCGCAATGCGTGAAGTATTTATGCAGTCTTGTAGGCGCTATGCGTTTCACGCCGACCGCTGCTACCCACACTGTTTGGCGCAATGCGTGAAGTATTCATGTAGTCTTGTAGACACTATGCGTTTCAAGCCGACTGCTGCTGACCGCAGTGTGTTTGACGCAATGCGTGAAGTATTCATGCAGCCTTGTAGGCGCTATGTGTTTCATGCCGACCGCCGCGTCTCTCCGTTCCAGGTTAAATTGCGTGTTTAGTTTCTCTCTTAACTCGACTAATTAAAAATGTTGTCTCTTGTATCACCGAAAGACGACAAAATTAGAAATTACTGCACTTTTTCTCGTAGGAAATGAGAGATTTTGTCGCCTTTTCTCGTTTGTAATTTATTTTCTGAATCCGATTGTTTTCTCTCATTTTTTGATACCTACATTCAAAAAGATTGCAAAATTTGCCGCCCCCTAAATTTTGCCGCCATGGGCCGCGGCCCGCGTGGCCACCCCCTTAATTCGGCCCTGCCTGCCTATATAGTGATCCCTTATAACGCGAAGTTTTGCAACATTGATCGGTGCTGTCTGTTTATAACGTTCTCAGTCATGATTGCGAATTGACCCGCCAAATTACGTGCTCCAGACCGATTGAATGAGGATGAAGACTCTATTCGCTCTTCTGCCTAGCTTATTTTGCTTATTTATCGTGTTTTCGCTAAGCCAGTCACTCGGCTTTCTCATCCCCCACCACGATATTCTTAACAACTGCATTATTCAATCAGAAACAGCTCTGGTCAACTTGGAAGTAGACTGTTAGAACAGTCTACTTCCAAGTTGGAACAGCCCAGAGGTTTACGTCTTTGAAGAAATCTATTATATTCGATAGGTTTCGATGTATTCGTAATGGTACCATCGCAGGTATTGGCCCATCTTACGATTGTTATAATCCAATGGATATCATACATACTTGTTCTGTATAGACAGTGGTCTCGAAGCAAAAAAAAAATGCGACGATTTACCCGAAAACGGGTTGCAGGGAGTGAATCTATGCTACATGTAGACTTAAAATCGCGAAAAATCAAAATCTTGGCCGATCCTATCCTCGAGATATCGCAATTTGACGGTGTAAGTCGGCAATCACATAACTCGGTCTGCGACGTCGCAGACTTTCCTGTCAAACTTTATTTTTTAAACGAAAAACTACTCAACGGCAATTCTTTAAAACTGCCGTGATTTTTCTTCTCTGTGTGAGTAAAATTTTGCAAATCTTCAAGGAATGATGTCAATTTGTTCTCCTTTAAAAAAATAACATAGAGGCAGAGATTTTCAGACACCACAAACGAGTTTTGTGATTGCCGACTTACACCGTCGAATTGGAAATTTTCATAGTAACTGCAAGTTTTCTTTTGATTTTGATCCGGTTTTCTTTTATTTATTTGTCCATTGAATCGGTGACAATCGGTTCGAGTCGATCGATCCACGTTTTTATTTTCCGTTAGATTCATGTCGATCGAATACATACTCTCTCGTTACATAAAGACTTTCTATCATACTATTTTTTTTTTAACGGAACAATTCGCCTTCAAATGCGTCTGTAGCAATTGTTGTTATGAATATGTTGTGCGTGCTGATTTCAGCTCATTACATACTCGACTTTCTGAAGGCGTTTTATGTGCGCAAATAGCGAAATCTGTTGGAGAAGTATATAAGTGAGATTTAATTGCCCAATCCCTATTTCGATCGTCCTCCAACAGATGGTGCCACTTTCGCACTTATAACGCCTTCAGAGAGTCAAGTATGTAATAGGCTGAAATCAGCACGCACAACATATTCGTAACAACAATTGCTACAGACGCATTTGAAGGCGAATTGTTCAGTTAAAAAAAATAGTATGATAGAAAGTCTCCATGCAACGAGAGGGTACGTATTCGATCGACATAAATCTAACGGAAAATCAAAACGTGAATCGATCGACTTGAATCGATCGACATGAACCGATTGACGTGAACCGATCGACATCAATTTAATGGACGAATAAGAAAAAGAAAACCAGATCAATATCAGGAGAAAACTTGCATTTACTATGAGAATTTACAATAGCGAAATCTCGAGAATAGGATCAGTCAAGATTTTGATTTTCCGCGATTTTAAGTACACACGTACCATAGATCAACCCCTGCAAGTCGTTTTTCGGAGGCAATTATTGAGGAGTTTACGACAGCGACTCTTAAAAAACAGCTCAGATTCTCTTTTCTGATATTTCAATTTTTACGTTCACTCAATCATTTTTGAGTGATCGGTGTCGGACTCCGATAAAGAGGTTTAATTTATGCTGACTTTAAATATTATTTGTTAAGTCGATCTTTGTTTGAAACTTCTCTTCTGTAAATGAATGGGTAACGATTAAACAATCTGTTTTGTTTCATCTCGCCCAACGCGGTCGGGTTTGTGTACACTGTTACCTATGTCGAGAAGAAACTCCTAATTTTTCAACAGCCAACATTCCCTTAAACTTAGAGTCCATTTGCTCTGCATGCCAGATTGAACCTAGAAAACCACATTTTCAATGTTTGAAATTTCAAAAAATAAGAATGTAAACCTGTATAATAGAATAAAGAGGAGATTTAATTAAAATATGGGTAAATAAGGCTAAAAAATTATTAAAACATTAAAACACAGGACGTTTCGAGCTGTTACCAGCTCATTTTCAGCTGCGAAAAACCTAAAAACAAGTAAAAAATTGAGTGGCGACCTGACCCCAGCCGTTATCACGTAACCACTGGAATTCAGCACCGAATTCAATTTTTTACTTGTTTTTAGGTTTTTCGCAGCTGAAAATGAGCTGGTAACAGCTCGAAACGTCCTGTGTTTTAATGTTTTAATAATTTTTTAGCCTTATTTACCCATATTTTAATTAAATCCCCCCCTTATCCGTATATTTTCGGGCTATGTTTTTGTGCTTTGTTCCTGTATAATAGTTATCGATGTATAATTTACGGTAGCAATCGCAACTTCAAAATATCAGTCTTGTTCCAGTAAAAACAGAATGTGTTTGTGTATACCCCATACCTATCCAAAATCACCACCAACATATTTGACATTATGCAAACTCGTGAATCAGTGTAGGATTTGACAGCTTTTATAGCATGTGTTGCACTACAAGTGTGTGTCTAATACAAGTGTTGAATGAGACTTAAAATTACTGACTTCGCACGGTTGGATGCACACAATGCTTTTAATTAGAAGAAATTGTCAAGCTTTTCTAGGCTTTTGTGTTTCTTTTTACCACAAGTCTTGTCACTCACACAATTTTGACCTCACTCAACCTTTTTCACAGGTTTCACATCACATCCCGTAAACCATAAAACACACAACAGGGATCTGCAGCAGCTCTGTGAAGAATCGTATTTTACCTGCAAAAGCCTCTTTTCGGTAGCAATTTTGATTTTAGAAATTAAGTATCCATACGTGATGGTTCTTTTTTTTTTTGTCAAATGTTTCCTTTAGTCACAGCTAAAAATATCATCGAATCACGGACAACCATCGAGTTAGAAAAATGGGTAAACGAGGCGAACAGTATCACAATTGTTGGAACGTCGGACGATCTGTAAGTTTTTTCGTATAATTTTTAATTTTGAATATACGATAACGCTTAAACAAAACGCCTCAGGCGACAGTTTGCACCCAAACATGAACGCGTCCAATGCGAGAATCTGTAGGAGGGATAGTTGGCAAGCAGGGGATGTGAAGTAGCGTCTAATTTCCGTGTCGCAGGTAAAAGTTGTAAGTGTCCCGCGATAAGAAGGCAATCATGTCGGAAAACTGACATCCAACAAAGCGATCCGTCGACTTACTTCCACTACGCGCTGCCGTGTCGTTGCCCGCACTACAAAAGTCCTTTCATTAAAAGTTTAATCCCGTTTTCGGTCCCATTGTTGCGTGCCTTTGAAAAAAAAGAAAGCCAGGCCACGATTATGTTAAGGTACGGAGGGCCGTAATTTTTATAAAATTTTGGTTCTGGTGTATGCGCAGTTGAGACTCTGTGCTTTTTGATGTGTCGAATTTTTTATCTGAATTGTTTATAAGTGTCCTATCGAACAAAAAGTTTCTTTAATCAAACTATTATTGACGTTAATCTGACGATAAGAGAAAAGTTGGCCTTATTAGAACGCTTTTGACTCAAACGGAACTGTCTCTATTGTGACAGGGGTCCTGTAATGCATGCGTTTTTATGGGTCCTAGGGTCCATGTCACATTTATTTAACTCTATTTAGAGATATTGCGTTTGCACGTTAGATGATTGTCAGGATTCCTCATCCACAAATAGCGTTTTCTGATGAAAATACTGCGAATTATTGAAGTACAGTTGTTGTTCTACTGCTCTTTCATATGAAAGTAATTGCTAAGATCATCAAATTTAAGCGATTCAGCCCAATTAGCGATACATTATAGCGCTTTATCCCAATTCGCGATATAGAACAACGATTTTGCTTTATCAATGAAATTTTTATAAGATTTCATTAAAATTTTACAATATCGCGATTTTTCCTCGATTTTTACAATTTTATCTCGATTTATCGTGGTTGTATTCACTGATTGTACCGCTAAAAATGGCATCAATGAGAAAAAGATTTAGAGTTTTTGTTCCGATAATTCGACTATGAATTGTCGGTGAAAAAATTTCAAATATCTGCAGCCGATCGAATCGCAATGCGGCACCTGCATGCAGCTTCCAGTGGCTCGGAAATCACTCCGAGCGCCTTAGATTGCAAAATAGGCACAACGCGTTACCCAGCTAAACGCTCGTCTTGAAAGATGAAGGCCGGGCGGTTTGTGGATGTCAAGGTGCATTTGTACGTTCATTCCGCTACTACTCCAAATATGTTGCAATTGAGCCTTGTCTCGTTAAGGAGTAATAGTTCGGTTGTGTATCTTCCGGAATCAGCCTTTAGATTTCGGACTTTTTAAGAGGAAAGTGTACATGAAATGGTCCAATTCTGAGAGAGTTTTTGGATAAAAGCTCTGTTCTATCTGAAATATATTGATTCACAATGTACGTCATAGAGGAAATGATAAAAAATGATAATACCTTGGAATGTTATGTTACCGGAAATAGATTAGAACCTACGACAGCAATGTAAAAACAGATGGTATAAAAGGAAGAATAATTTTTAGCTGTTTACGGAAACATAAACTGAACCCGCTGAACCAGAACTAGCCCCAATACATCATTAGACTCTCTGTCATTCCCTCTTACGTTCCATTTTCATTTATGTCGCATTTTGCAGTTTTCTTTTTGTTGCTTTGCGCGGTCGTTCATTTCTAGCTCCCAGTTCCGCTCTCACACCGAAATCATTAGAATTACTCGGGTAAACTCTTGATATTTTTGACGCCTCATGAAGTCCACTTTAATTTTTGACTGATCCTATTATCAGGGGAGGGATTCCTCAGGGTTGGCTGTTCACAGTTTTAGTAGATATGGTTATGGGTTGTTCGAAAACACAAATATACTGATAGAAAAACTGATAAATAGAAACTCATGAAGAAAGATTTACTCGATTTTCTGTCGACGCCTTACCTACGACTTTAAGCGAGAACTTTAGGACGGTTTCCAACAAATACTTCATAATTATTTTTTACCAATATTGATAGGTTTATGAATTCAGCCCACTGGTGTTCCGATTCGATGATCCTGAAGCAATCAGTAATTCAAGACACATTTTTTACAAGCTTCGGGGCTTGCTGCACTGGGCTCTGAATTGACCGAGGGCTGATTTACATATTTATGACTGGACATTTTTCTGACTCTTTAGTGAAAAAAGTACAAAAATGTTGAGATGCGCGCTCGAATTTTTCCTGAAGAGACCATGAAACGACTTTGTCTTATTTGTCGTCTTTAGATCAGAGAAGGTAGAGGTAGAGGCTGCAGCCCATATTCTAGGACGGCTACGTTGTTAAATATTTAAACAATCAAAGCATTATTTGGAAACTTGACAATGTCACGATCGATATCAGGAATGGTCTACTTGATCGGCACAAAAGGTAACACTGGAATTAAGTTAATGAAACAAGCAGAACGCAATTTTGTTTGTTGAGTGCGACGATCACTGGTCAATTGAATCAGTGAGTTCGAAAACACACCAACTCGGAAAAAAATTGTTCAGGAAACACTTAAAACTGCGCAGCGGGCGAAGAAGTTAGTTTAAGAAAAACCTTTTTGGTGCCAAAGGACAAGTANTTAGAGTAGCGGAATTAGTTTCCAGCACTAATAGTGGTTAGTGTACAGAAACCAAAAATCATGTGTGTCCAAATCACACAATTTGAGTTAGTGTATAGAAACCATTTTTAGTCATCTGACGCTAACTCATTTTTTTCAGTGTACTGATTTTTCATAGTCTGCCCTGAAAAATTTATATTTTTCGACCTGAATAACACTTGAATATTTATATAACTTGTTGGTACAAGGTATACCTACTGAACCGAAAAAAGAAAACCGCAAAATCGGATGGTCACCCGTTTCCCTTGAAATGACCAAAAATTGGTATTTCCAATGAAATACTTCGATTCTTCCCTTTTCCCGTCGCTGTTTCGAGCACTTCCGATTGCAATTTCGAAATTTACTTTTGCGTGCAGATGCTTCTATCCATAAGTGTTACTAAACCGTAAAAAAGTGAAAATCGAAGAAAACCCGAGTTGGTGTGTTTTCGAACTGATTCAATTTTGCTTTACACTCCAATTAACAATTTAAACTGCAATTTAACTCCTGGATGCAACTATTCGGGCTCCATAGATGTCCGTGTTGCATATGCACGGGGTTGTAGGCGTTTTAACTGTCCAGGTATTCACCGCTTCACCCTTGGCTCTAACTGCGGGCTTCGCTGCGAGGATCCAAAATGGAAGAGCGCCTTCACTTCTTTGTTTATACTACAAAGTTATCTCCAGGCACGAATAGTAAGTTGCATACAATCAGAGGATGTGAACATCCTTTGTACTTCAATAATGATACCTCAATGTGCTGAGCGCGTTTTGTAGAGCAACCATTCGTGTCCGAGAGATGCCTTCGAAGTATGAATGTAGAACTGAAAAGCTCTGCCATTTTAGATCTCCGTAGTAAAGCCCACCGTACCACGGAACGGGCCTTTTAGAGAGGATGGACGTAAAAAAAACTGCAAATTTCAATGTTAATCTCTTCACATTATAAATTGTGTGGGGTCCGAGGCATTTTACGAGGAAACCACTGAAACCTTTTAACTAAAAACTTGACTAAAAACTGGGGGTAAAGGGATTTCGTGACTGGGGAAAATTCCGCAATGAATCAACGGTGGCCCATTTTTCTGTCCCTATTGAAATGATTGAATTGACGCGGCGATACAATACCTCCCCGTGTCGGTATACTCTGGAATTCACAGAACACCTACTAATTGACGCATTTGAGATCAAAAAGTTAGCAGGTCTTTTGTTCCATCTGTCAGAGAAACGAAAAACAAAATTCCTTATGACATGATAAATTCTTCTGAGCTAAAGCAAATTGCGGCTTGGAACCGATGTCATTGGACCTGGAAGTTTTATTGAAATTATTACGCAGAACACCTGGATGGAAAAATTATTCATGTCTTTTTCACCATATTTTTTTCCAGCAGCATTAAGTCTATGATTTCTGCTTGGTTGATTCCAACTTTATTCTAGAGGACACAGTTGCTGTGACATTTTAAAAGCCTCAGATGATATTATGACGCAGAATCTCTGGAGGGAAAAACGATTCATGCCTTTTTGACGATATGTTTTTCTTCAGCAGAATTAAGTACATATTTCATGCTCGGTTGATTCCAACACTATATTTGTTGCTTTATTTCAGAGGACAAAGTTAATGTGAAAGGAGGCAAACTATAAAATTCTTGTGATAGGCGTTAGAGTAAAATCATATATTTCAGTTTCAGTCCATCTTTTGAAAATTTTAACGGATTGGAACACCTTTATCTGCTTCGGTTCCGCATGTTTTTTTCCGTTTTCCGCTTTTTCATAAAAAATGAGCGGAAAATGTATGCGTCACTAAAATATTCTCGCGCAGATTCAAGGAGAAATCCCTAATGGTAATAGCAAAAAATACCTAAAAAATTGGTTTCAGTCGTCTGATGGCGATGACTCAATCCCCCCCTCCCCCCTCTGCATTTTCACGGAATCCAGAGAGTGCATATTGTATACTCTGGATTACGTGAAATGCAGAGCAAGATGTATAAAATGGAAGGTTTGCGGAGTTGAAAATACCAGTTGTTGGTTACTTTGGTGGAATCATGGCGTTGGTCAAGCACCGCTCCCCGTGTCTACTTTTTGCGCTCATACTCCTGGTAAGTTTTGCAATTCTTAAACACGAGATCGTATCTTTAATGTGTTGCTTTAAAATTTTTTTACCACGAACTTTTACAAATTCGGCAGAACTGCCGAATCCTCGGCGGGATACGCCGGATTTCAGCAGCCGGAACCGCGAACGTCAGCTCCAGCTACCAAAATTCTCAGGGTGCGGATACTGCTGGAAAATTTTTTACCGTGCACATTAAATTATTCTGTCATTATTTTATGATCACTAAGCTTGTTTGCGCCACGAAACCTGTGAGGAATTTTCGGACTTAAAGGACTAATTATGTTATTTGGACCTCATTATCTTTACTATAAACTCTCTGAGCTCGTACATTTTCCTTTTTTGTCACAGTTCCATTGAGTCGTTTTCCATTATTTTTGTGGCTAACCACAATTGAGAGTCTCTGCATGAACCCGCCTTGTTCAGATTTTGAACATTTTATTTGATCCAGGTTTTTTTGTACCACGCGATAAAATTGTGACTACTCCTATTTGAACGAGGTAAAAGTTCATTACTTGTCATAGTTTGTTCCTAAGATCGATTTTCATAATTTGTACGACTTTCAGAAGAAGAAAGATGAGCCCATTTTTTTTAGATTAATTAAAGGGGACCTGCGAAAGCAACCCTGCAGATTCTGCAGTTTCGACCTCATAACGGTCAGAGGTCGTACTTCCTGGTAATCAATGTTACCTGGTCCAATCAAATATGTTGAACACTATTCAACTGTGCATCCACAATGAGAAATTACACTTTAAATTATTCTCTCTCTCCATCGTGAGGGACTGTCCGAAAGAATTGATGCCCTTCAACGAAAAAATGAATGTCTATTTGATCGCACACACTCGGTACACGGACTTTATGTCTACTTTTTTTACGTCCACAGACTTTTCGTTTACAATTTTTACGTCCACAGTTCTAAAGCCCACACTATTGTTAAGTCCATTACTTAAAAATCCACTAAGTTAAGTCCACATATGTAAAGTCCACTAAAATCAAATTCAAGCGTCATACTTTAGCCCGTGTGTAAAATTATATTGACAATATCGAAATGAGAAAGTTAAGAGAGAATGAGGTGTTGTTATCGTAACTCATATTTTAAATGAAATGTTAATTTCTTGTTTTGATTCATCTTTTCAAATTGTCTTTGGTAAATACTCGGTTTCATTTCTATCCTTGAAATTTCCGATATAAAATATGCCTTAAATGCACATTCTTTTTTTTTTAATGAAATTGATTACTTCATTTCAAAAACATTTACATTTTTGAAACGTGGTAAATATTTGTAAAACCTTTTCCAAGCAATGGCATCGATATGAATCTCAATGAGCCATAGTTGTGATGAAAGAACCCTACAAAAATTAATAAAAGAGGAAAAAAGCTAAGAAGTACGCAATTATTTGTTTTTTAACTTATTTGTACATCGACAATTTTGAGCGTTTAGTTGCGCTTACACCACGCTGCAGGACAGTGAAAGCCCAAAACATAAAAGAATAAATTTGAATGCTTTTGTTGGAAATCATTAAATTTGACACGGAACGACTATTATACTTACAAAAATCACATTATATTTTCCAGTAGTACATATTTCTTTTGCATCAGTTTAAAAGGGAATAATCAATGCAGAGAGTGCAAACATTTCAAAATCATGAGTTGACAAACGCTGACTCCACGAGTTCAAATATTAGAGCCTAACACAGAGCGGATCGGCGTGTTAAGCGCAGAACGCGCACTGGCGCCCACAAACCTAACGGGATACTTCACGCATTGCGCAACGCGTGAAGTATCTCGTTAGGTTTGTAGGCGCCTATGCGCGTGTCACGCTGGTCGCCTGCCGCGCCGCAACGCTTTAAGCAACTATTTCGCGTCAGAAGCGTTGCACAGTATCCTACAAGATTGAAGGCGCACGAAATAACTAGTTAAAGAGGACTTTCAATTTTGACTGCATCTGTTTCCTAGGCTCCCGCTTTGGTTTTCATCTTATCATATCCGTGCAGTGTACACATGAACATGAGTCTGTTCTATTTCATGACTTGATTCATGAATGAAATGTTTTTAAGAATGAAGGAACTCTTCACCTCTCGTAATTTAAAAATCTAAATTTTCGTATATACTCCAATTTTCAAAATTCTCTGTAAAGACGTTAATAGCCTGTGACGTTGAACGTCTTAAAATATACTAACTAACTAACTAACTAGTAGTAGTATGCGTTTATTTTTGAGGTAGTTCCTGTCATTTAAATGAGAAGAAAAAATGTCCACAATTTGGACAATTTTGGACATATTCATGGTTGGGCATTAAATAATGTGGACTTAATGAAAACTGGATTTAACGTTTAGTGGACATGAATAGCGGTGGACATTTATTTAATGGACAAAAGGTAGGTGGACATAAAGTCCTGGAAGCACGCACTCATGACAACTCATATCATCTAAGGTGTATGATTTTTTAAAATCAACAAGTATGCGGAGTTGCAGGCAGAAGCTGTCTCAGTTGAGCAGGGAAGTAATACAGAGCTCAACACGCAAGCAAGATTCAACGACACTGGTCTCAACGAAACACTTTTGAAAGTGGATGCAGAGGAACAACCCGGCGACGAACAGACAGAAAAAGTTGACGATACCCAACCGCGGCTTGTAGTAAGGCGTGTAAACTTCGACGAAATTGACAATGATGGGAACTTTGTGAACATTAATTCGGGCAACTTTAATAACATTAACGGCATGTACCTGACTCAAGGCCACTATCTCCGCATTAAAAATCACAGAGGTCTTCGGCTAATCGTAAAAAGTCCCAATAAAGAACAAAATATCCGGGCAATAAATGGTGTCGTTACAATCAATGGTAAAACCGTGTGCACGGATAGTAGATCATTACCCACTCAACCAACGTACCAGAAAACCCCGGATGGAGCCATGTGGTACACGAATCTCTCATTGGGGTCACCGATGTCACCGAAGGAGATCGAGGAGTTCAAGGCTGAGGAGGAGCTAAGGCAGAAAAAGAAGGAAGATCGCAGGAGAGAGAAGGAGAGGCGAAAGAGCGAGAAAGCAGCGGCAAAAGCAGAGCGGAAGGAGAGGAAAAGGGCTCAAAAGGAACTCAAGCGTACCGCATCGACTTTGAAGAAAGAAAGCGATAGAATGGCAAAGGAGATGAAACGGCAAGGAAAAGCCGTGGCTAAAGAATGGGAACGAAACGAGAAGGATTGGCTGAGACAGAAAGAGAGAGCAAAGGACGGAGCAGTAAAATTGTACGAGAAATTCACTAGAGGCTCCGAGAGTGAATCTGATGACGAAGACAGTGACTGGGACGATTGAGGAATTTTGGTTTTGTTTCGATGAATGTTCCTTGCTGGCATTTCTGTCCGAGGAAACATTCAGTTTTCAGCTAGTACACTATTAAAGCATGTAGAAAAATGTGTGGGTTCGTTTATTTATCCTATACCCCTCTCTCAGAAATGTTTGAACGAAACAGTGTGTTTGATAGATATTAGAGTCAAATGTAAAAAATTCAATGGAATTTTGGAAAACTGTACAAAAAACTGAAAGGTCTATCCTTTTTTATACTTTTGTCTACTTTTTATCCGTAATTTTGTTGAAATACCCATGAAAAATTGAGTATCCCTGGTAAAAATTGGCAGTAGAATCTGTGTTCCAAAATACCATAGACCAACAGCCGGCTGTAAGATTTCCAACAGCTTCTATAGCCGGCTACACAATTTCTTATTGCCTTTTATAGCCGATGGCGATTAAGCAACAGCCAGGCGATAAAGTGTATGCTAAACGTTACTAATTACGGATGCTAGGACTTAGTGAGTTTTTTGAATACTGCTCTCTTTTTGGGCCGTAGTATCTTGATTTATTTTGCGAGGAAAGCTACGTACTTTTGATGGATGCCTGCCATTACTAATATATTAGAGCGCCTTCAGTTTCGTATGATACTGTGCAATACCTCTGGTGTGAAATAGTTGCTTCAAGCGCCGTGGTACGCTGCGGCGCGGCGGGCGGGCAGCCAGCGGTAAACGCGCATTGGCGCCTACAAACCTAACAGGGATACTTCACGCATTGCGCAATGCGTGAAGTATCCCTGTTAGGTTTGTAGGCGCCAGTGCGTCGCCGCTCCGCTTTAAGTTAGGCTCTAATATTTAATCTGGCGGAGTCAGCGTTTTTCAACTCATGATTTTGAAATGTTTGCGCACACTCTGTATGGACTGTTCTCATTTTAATTGATGAAAAAAAAATATGTTTCAAAGGAAAATATAATGTGTGTTTTGTAAATATTAAGGTAGTTCCGTATCAAACTTAATGATTTCCAAAGCACACGAATTTACACAATTTCTTATAGCCTTTTATAATCGATGGCGAAAAAGCAACAGCCAAGCGATAAAGTGTAAAGCCCGGCGATAGGAACTATAGCCCGGCTGCATAATTTTTTATCGCTTCGTATAGCCCGGCCGTATGATTTTCTCCGCATTCTCCAGCCAGCTATATGATTTTCTGTAACCTTCTTTAGCCGGCTATGAATTCCTATGGTATTTTGAAACGCAGCTCTTATCGCCAATTTTTACCAGGGATGCATTTGCAATGACATAAAGCCTGCACAAAAATCGACGAACTTCGGAACAAATGTAAAGAATATACGTTGGTATTCAAAAGACTTCCTTATTTATAAAAATGTATGTATTTGTGTACTTGAGAACATATTTATTTTCATTTTTAATGACTTGTCACTTTCTTCAATCTCGATGGTAGTATGAGGCGAAAAATAAAAATAGCCAACAATAAGATAATTATTTGATAGATACCTTGACAAAAGAAAAGGCTGTCGAGACTCTTGTAGAAGGGTAGGGCTTGAGCCGAGGGGAGCCGAACCGAGGCACTCATCGACGTCACAACGAGGAACACCGTCCACCACGAAAACATTCGAAAATTCACCACAAAACAGTCCCGAAATCACCCAACGGCAAAACTCCCCTCGATTTTTAAGATCAACGGGACATCAAACACAGAAGCGCGAACATGGTTGAAAAACTCACCTTTCCCTCACCGAAACTAACCTACGTCCCCTTTAAGGTATGAAAACTTCTTGGGGACGAAATTCTAAGTACTCAAATAGTATTTTGTAATAAATTCTTGAGTTTTCTAAAGCGGGGCGTATGTTTAGATATTTTGACTCGAACGATTTTTTAATCAAACGTTGATCTCTACGACTTCTCGCCCGTTTTATCGTTGCTTGACCTGTGCGCTTTGTTTCTGTTCAGTTACAGTTTGGTTTGGTCTTAAATAGTCCAAGGTCAACGGTTTGATATGATTTACGCTCAATCTAAATTCAACTTAGACGAATTACATGAAAGGTATGAACACTGCACGAATCTTACTCAGGGGTGACTTTTAATTTTCGACACTGTGTGAGACGATTCTCACGCTTGAATTGGCAACTTAACACTGAGTTTTCTAAGTAGGAAACTGAACAGGAACTGTATCTATCCGGAAATTCGTACAATCTACTTTTTTCAAGGTTTATTAAAGTGATAGATTGGAAATTGGACGAATAGCCGCCAAAGCACTGAAATAATTGCACTGGTAACAGCTCTAAGTCTAGTAACATTTATCTATCGGCGCCTGTTACTCCTTTTTCGCGGCTAAACTCGGGCGTTTTGAATAATTTTACTTTAAGTTTTTTTCACTTCGTGCGTTTCCGGCGCTTGTCGACTGCCGTCAGAGATGGAAAGACAGTGACGATATCAAGACGGGTACTCGGTCACTGAGGTGCTCGCTGCAGCATCGCCCGGCTTAACCTTGTTTTATTTGAGGGAATCATTTCTCCGTGGAATACTATTGCCCGCCTTATCGGTGCATTTTTCGCCACGTGGTTTTTACCGCATGGATCAAATCCTTGCCGGCTCAAGAAAAACAGTCGGCGAGACAGGGTTCTGAAAAAAGATATCTGAAAAATTGGCTATAAAACTTGTGACCGTTCCGACAGGGAAAGGGGCCGTGGCTTACAAAGGCAATCGATTTGTGTAAAACAAAAATTTTAAAAAAAAACTTAAAAAACTTTAAAAATTGTTTAAAAAAATTTAAGTTTTTTTTAAAAAAATAAAAAAAGTAAAAATAAAAAAATATCGAATTTTGTGATTTGGACGGGAGCCTGTTTCTCCCTCCTCCCCCCCCCTCTGGTGTTTCAAAGAATTAGTTGCAAGTGGGTTTAATTCATATGCGTACCACAATTGAACCGCGTTTAGGAACATCAGCCACATCAGCCATTGCCAAACTTAGCAATTTTTTTTTAAAAAAGAAAGCGTTTATGCGGATTCCTTTGAAAATGTTGAGGAATTTGCTTTGTACCGTGCAGAAAATACACTGAAACTTGCACAACCATTTCTATGTAAATACCTGATGTGACTTGGTTCCTTCCTGCTGAATGCGGTCCATTTGTAATAGGAATCTGCTATTTCTGATTCATTTCAGGAACAACATATTAATGTGCCATTGGTTTCCCTATGCAAATAGGTGTTTTTATGGATGATCAGAAATTGTAGCTCCTCATTGCAAAATGTAGTCTTTTTGAACACAGTGAAATCAAAAGGAACTATATCTATTGGGTCATGAGCCCTACCATGTATGTACTGTTATGAATATCAGGGCTCATGTTGGAGTAGATAAATAGTTCCTATGTTAATTTGTGTATGTCTATTTGTCCAACAGAGGGTGTATAATGTTGCGTTATTGACCGGCATTTTAGTACCTTGAGTATGGCAAATTAGAATTTTCTATAGTGTTTTTCTTAGTTGAGTTTTTTTTTTAAACGCAAACTTGAAACCGTCATAAATCCGGTCTGGTCCGGGATTTTTGGGAGATATTCGTCCTAATTTTGTAGGATTTGTTGGAAAATTTGAGCGTGTTTCGTGTCTTAACATGCGCGAAAAGTCCATCAACATAATGCTACCAAATACCGATACCGCATTACCGTCCTTACTTTTGATGTGCGTTTTAGGCATTAAGGTCCGTCCTCATGCCGGAAGTGACTTTAAAATGAGAGCTTGGTAAATCTTATCGAATTACATCGTAATATTTACCGACATTCGTGTAAAAATTTACCTCAAACATGCCCAAACCACGTAAATCTCGAGTAGCTCTACCTCAGGATCAGTGAAATTTGTACATCACCAAATTTCTATTTTTTTCTCGTGGTTTCTCTCAAACACCTATCGATTATTTCTTTTGACGTTAGGAAGCACGCGCATAAAGTAGGAGGCTACTTTCACTTTTTCGGTGATAAAAATGAAATGCAGCTGTATGCAGTTCATTGATATTGACTGTAACGTCGGAAAAAATGCAAGAACAAGGTTATGGCGCTAAAAAAATCGCTGAGCACAGCACCGAATTCTTGTTACCGATATATTGCTGAACGTTAAATGCACGACGATTCATCGATATGACATTGCTTACCATTTGAACTATAGGACTATAATGGTTGTTTGTCGATGCTCCTATCAATGCAGAGCAGGTTATCATAAGAGTTCAGTCTCGTATTATCAGGTGCACATTTTTCTCACACCAGCGTTGCCTCATTAATACACTTTACTCCAATTATATTTAATAATCGAAGTTCATTTAATTTTTTCAGTTTTGGTTTCAAAATGTTTGCATTGTGCCGTGTTTCACCATTGGAAGTGTTGAAAACAATACCTCCCTGTAAATCTTTCTTGTGAAATAAAAACCAGGAAGGCGCAGTGTATTTTGGGGTTTGAAATTTTCACTAACACCTTTTCTGCCAACGAGCCTTCATTTTGTGAGGTACACTACAAAACATCCGGAGTGTAGCAATAGTTATCTACCCGAAGATTTGAAGGAGTTCAAACCTTAGCGGCTGAAAATTGCTCTGCACACAACATTGTAATGTTTTGTTGGGAAATGTATATAATTACTCAATCGCGGTTGCATGTTTTCAAAAATTCTTGTTGAATTTTCTTCGTGATTTAAGGGCAAGGTGAATATTTTGATTATGAAACATGCACCTATTAATTAATGACTTTACCAGTCTCCGAAAAAAATCTTACAATTTTGCGATGAAATTAGGCCCCTCTTCTATTCACACATGCAAATGCCCCTTATATCTTCAACCCTGCTTGCTCGTCAATAAAGTATGACAAACGTCCATCAACTAACTACATATCTCAAAGCTCCTTTTTTTTTATTTTTTTAAATTCAAATTCGTTTGGTTTTTGAAAAAATGTAATTTTTGGCAAACTTTAAATTACCGTAGCACACTAATATATCATTATATTATGTGGTAAGTCGGTTCATATGGCAAGTCAGAAATTCCACACCGCAGAGAAAATTTAAATTTTTCATAGGCAAGTTTTGGGGTGATCAAGAATAACTGTCGTCAGTGGCGTGGCGTGCTTGCGATACATCGATTGTTATGCCATTTACACCTATGGAAAAGGATCGATAAAGAGGGTGTTCGCAGCGAACACCTTAATAATCGATTCTTTACCATAGGTTTAAATGGGATAACAATCGATGCATCGCAATTCACGCCACGCCACTGACTGTCGTCATTTTCAGCTTCAGCGCTAAAAAACCACTGAGAGTGACACCTATCATAAATCTTGCGGTTCCCTGGTTGGGTACCTGAAGTTCACTTGAACTACATTTTACAATAAGGAACTACTATATATTTCTGGTTCTCCTACAAAATCACCTATTTCTATAAGGGAACTATCAGCACGTAAGTTGTTCCTGATATTATCCAGAAATTGTAGTTCCTCATATTGCAAAAAGCGGTCCATTCGATCGAAGAATTTAATGGGCAGGTGGCAACACGGAGCCTCACTCACTTAAAAGCAGGCAAAACAATCGAATCATACCGAGGCAGCCTGTCTCACCTGGAATCGATTTTTATAATGGGTTCAAACGAGGGAACAACAATGTTGCCAATCTCCAAGACCCACCACCGGCAATTGGATGTATTCCTGTCAAACAGAACTATAATATGTGCATTATGACGTGAGCCCTGTTACGCATATATCCTTATGAGTCTCAGAGCTCATGTCTTAATGCACATAGTTCCGTTGGGCAGAAATATGTCAATTTGAGTGTTGATAGGACGTTTTTCCTCGGCTCTCTTCGAGGGGGCCGGTTGAAATTTGATTCTGAAAAATCCAAAAATTGTTGTTTCTCATTGCAAAAAACGGCCCATTCGATCGGAGAAAATAATGGGCAGGTCGCACCACGGAGCCTCACTCACTTAAAAGCACGCAAAACAATCGAATCATACCGAAGCAACCTGTCTCACCTGGAATCGATTTTTTATTATAGGTTCAAACGAGGGAAAAACAATGTTGCCAACCTCCAAGACCCACCACCGGCAATTGGCCGTATTCCTGTCGAACGGAATCATGTGCATTATGACGTGAGCCCTGTTATGCATACATCCTTATGGGTCTCAGGGCTCATGTCTTAATGCACTTAGTTCCGTTTGGTGGAAATACGTCCATTTGAGTGTTGATACGGCGTTTTTCCTCGGCACTCTTCGAGGGGGCCGGTCGAAATTTGATTGAGCGGGCCGCGAAGGGGGCGCAGTGCTCTTCTGCGGGGGGCGGAGAGCAAGTCGGAGGTAATAGTTTGCGGTTTGATAATCCTTAATCCTTCACCGCGATGGTGCAAGTTCTAAGCGTTCGCGGTCTCTCAGTTCTGGTTCTCGAGGGCCGGTTTCCGATCCTCGAGTGTTTGTCTGTCTGTCTGTCTCTTGTCTGTCAGTGTTCCGCCGCTTCGCCGCCTCCGCTGTTTTCCCGCCGTCCGAGAACCTCGCGTCTTCGCGAAGTGTCGTTTGTTTAGTCGTTGGAGCTGAATCCCTAGCAGATTAGCCAGATATACGGGGTAGTTCAATAATGACTGGGACTTTCGTTTAAAAAAATGGTTTATTTCAGTGTAAAATTACAAGTTCTAGGTTTAACTCGTTCAAAGTATTTTTAGCGCTTTAAGTCAAAATAATATCTCAAGAACATTTTTTTCAGTAAACACGAGCTACGGCCCACAACTACTGAGTCCTCGAGAGCTTTTTTGTGATCTGCGTATAAGTCTCCGTGGCCGTTTCTCCCAGGCAGAGCACACAATTGTATTGCGTATCGTTGGTCACGTGATTCTGACATCGCGAAAATCTTACTTTACACAAACAACTGTCGCAAGCGATCAAACACTGATAATATCATGCATTTTGGTCTGAAACTCACAATCAGATGCCTCATCACCGGTCTTATCATTGCTCAAGATATCATCACTTATTGGTAGTCTGGCAGATTTGGTCCCAGTCTTTATCGAACAACCTACTTAATTCCTCCTTAGTGATGCGATCGGGATCGATTATCGCATAATCAAAACGATTGTCAGAATCTAGGAGTTTTTAGGGGAAACAATTTTAAATTTAAAAATATAATTTTTTTATTGATAACTTTAAACCACCGTGATTCTGCTTTAGTTTGATATTCCCTATAACGTTTGTTTTGGTTCGTGCAACAATCTCGTATTTCCTGTGCTGAGGCATTACGGGATTGTAGTGTGTCTATTGAACGTTGTGTTTCTTTAGTTCTTGTGACATCATTTGCGAGTTGCATATAATTATGCCAAAGCCTAAAAAAGCACTCTTTTTATGAAAAACTGAAAAGTCGCGAGTGTTAAACTTTAAATGCGGGGCGCTCCTTTGGTGTTGACCAAAATATTTGAACCTGTGTTTTTGCTTACTGCATGCCGGTACCAGAGGTTATTCATTAGCTTGGATAAAACTCCACTGTAAAATGTTAAGGTATTTGTGTCGTAAAACATCTTTAGTTTGCCTCAAC
Organism: Bemisia tabaci; assembly: GCF_001854935.1. NCBI lineage: Eukaryota > Metazoa > Arthropoda > Insecta > Hemiptera > Aleyrodidae > Bemisia > Bemisia tabaci. The sequence goes on from NW_017547115.1 coordinate 3,796,814, forward strand.
AATTATTTTGACTGATGTAATCATTTAGTCTGAATTTTATGGCATCAGACTCACAGCAGCATGTCCAAAACGTTTAAAAAATGTGAAGTTTCTCTCTTCCTATTAATTTGTGTATTCTTCGGACCAGCAAGGGGCATTGGATGGCTGTAAGTACTCTCTTTTGATCGTTAAACCTACTAATACCCTCTACGTTTACTCATAAAGATACTGATGGTAAAGTTATCAAACCACTTAGCTTACTTACAAAGTAACACATTTTCACATTTTACTTTCCTGAAGAAGGCCTGGTCGTCGTTTTTGCACAAAATGAGGTTTTTTTCGTTCTCTTAAACGTATTCACTACTTATTTTGCGCAAAAATGTGGAGCAGTATTCTTTTGCAAAAACTCAAATTAGCGAAAATTGTCGAACACCTTAATCAAGATCTGAGGTTTGGTACAAATCACCATCCATGTATTCAAAACCTCTGACATAGCATTTCAAATCAGATTTTTTGTGAAAATTTCGCATATTTTCGGTTTTTTGTCATTTATCTTGCAGATTATTGCACGTTTGTATAAAACTACCTGCTCGCCTGATGTTGCTCTTTTTTTAGTTAAAAATAAGATCGAAGGCACTGAAGGGTTTCAACTTTTGTTTGGGTATTTTATTATGGCACAAGAATGTAGTTCAATTAAAAGTTAATTACCGGAGGAGCATGCATTTAATCGGAAATCGCCTCAGGCTCGCGGCTGCGAAGGGGCGGTGCTTCAAAATTGATGTTCGATGACTGATGACTGGTGACTGATGACTACCAAAGCCTCCGCCACTCGGGGAAAGTTACACCGAAGGGTACGGAGTGGCGTTCGAGCACACTTTATTTTTGCGGGCGAATCAACTGATGAATAAAAGGACTAAGCAATCCCTCTTGCTGATTTTCTCGCTATGATAACAAGTATGCTATTTCCTGAACTTTCATTTTAATGATTTATTCATAGAAGAAAGAACATTACGGTTAGATTCCTCGGGAAAAGGACGTATGAGATTTTCAGTCTGAAAAACCGAAATTTCAACCGTTCAACCACAAAAATTTGGTTCTGGTAAACGAAGTCTCGTGAAATAAGAATTTCAGTTTATGACTATCAACAAATTCCGTCACCTCAACCGGAGTTGGGGCCTTATGGCCGAAAATCTCGGTTACCTGTTTCAACAATTTCGTTGTTTTATGTGAACAGATGTTTTACTCTCCGAAGAACCCTCAAAGAGATCAGCTTTTGTAAGAGTCGCAGGCAATAAACAGTCGCCGGTAATTTGCAAGCGACATGAGTGTTCCTTCATCAAATTGCAAAAATTAGCATCAGCGTGATAAACGTTAAATGTTTCATGAGTAAAGACATTCAAGAGCACGATCTCGGCGTAGAGCGCCCTCGATCTCCTGTGATACTTTCCGCTTTGCCGAGCAATTAGTTTAGTAACCGATCCGGACAAAATCTAAAACCAAAGTCACTGATTTCATTCCCTGGTAAAAATTGGCGATCAGAGCTGCGTTTCAAAATATCATAGGAATTCTTATAGCCAGCTAAAGAATGCTACAGAAAATCATATACCTGGCTGTAGAATGCGGAGAAAATCATACGGCCGGGCTAAACGAAGCGATAAAAATTATGCAGCCGGGCTATAGTTCCTATCGCCGGGCTTTACACTTTATCGCCTGGCTGTTGCTTTTTCGCCATCGATTATAAAAGGCTATAAGAAATTGTGTAGAAATTCGTGTGCTTTGGAAATCTTTAAGTTTGATACGGAGCCACTTTAATATTTACAAAACACACATTATATTTTCATCGAATACATTTTTTTTTTCATCAATTAAAATGAGAATAATCCATACAGAGTGTGCAAACATTTAAAAATCTTGAGTTGAATACCGCTGACTCCGCCAGATTAAATATTAGAGCCTGACACAAAGCGGAGCGGTGACGCACTGGCGCCTACAAACCTAACAGGGATACTTCACGCATTGTGCAACGCGTGAAGTATCCCTGTTAGGTTTGTAGGCGCCAATGCGTTTTCCGCGCTGGCTGCCCGCCTGCCGCGACGCTTGAAGCAAATATTTCACACCAGAGTGTTGCTCAGTATCATACGAAACGGAAGGCGCTCTAATTTATTAGTGATGGCAGGCATCCATCAAAAGTACGGAGCTTTCCTCGCAAAATAAATCAAGATACTACGGTCCAAAAAGAGAGCAGTATTCCAAAAACTCACTAAGTCCTAGCATCCGTAATTAGTAACGTTTAGCATACACTTTATCGCCTGGCTGTTGCTTTATCGCCGTCGGCTATGAAAGGCTTTAAGAAATTGTGTAGCCGGCGATAGAAGCTATTGGAAATCTTACAGCCGGCTGTAGGTCTATGGTATTTTGGAACACAGATTTTTACCGCCAATTTTTACCAAGGCGCGCATGCGGAAGTTTGCTAGTTGGCCCCACGGATTCAAGAAGAAGAATAAGTCTCTGTCCATTACAAGCTAATAATCACTACTCTGTATTCTAATCATCCTTCACCTCTAAATTTCTATATTGCTCTATTTTGTGCTCATAGGTTGAAAATTATCGGCAATTGTTAGTTACCTGCGGTGTAGGAAATGGATGATTGGCAGGTATCTGAAACTGTGCCTGAATTTCATTTTCAAGAAGAAACTACTGATAATAAGTAAACCCAGCATGAGTGTATCCTTAGTTTCTACCACTACTAACATGCCGCTCTTATAGCGCTTCCGTGCGCTCTGCTACACCCAATCGCCACTAACAGCGATCCTGCCAGAGCTAGAGCTCCTCCGGCCAACGCCTCCGGCAAATCTTATTTCCTCATTTCTTGCCTTATTCTATCAATCCACGATTTGGCCTAGAACTTTCTTAGACAACCTATCATAGGACATCCTTTGCCCACCCACGCCCATACCAGACAAGCTGTGGACGAGGTATTACAAAATTCCCTAATCTGCCAAAATACATGTGTTTAAATGGGAGATGCCGCCTGATAACGTCACAGGGCAGATTTTCTCGCTTTTAAATTTATTTTTCTAAAATTTCCCAAATCAGAAAAAAATGAGGACTCAATATTGCGAATTTAGCTCATTTAGCACGCCCCAAAGCAATTGTAAGAAATTTTTGTGAAATCTTTGACGCATCAAAAAAGAGGAACTCTCGCGCTTTCCAATGTAGTGGGAACGTCGGTTTATCTCGGGCAATGCTCATCGCTCAAGTTTTCGGGGCGCTTTCTGGCGGGAAATGACGACATCCACCGCGGCTGAAAACGCAGAGACAAACAGAATGTGCTAATGGAGCGGACGGACCTCCGGAAGACGGGATGAAAGGAGACTAAGTGTTCTCTCACTTGCTCGCTCGGAGGAACAACGGTGTTTTATGGTGTTTTACGGCGCGGCGCGCGGCGCGTGCTGTTTGTGTGATGCACCTGCGAAGAACGCTTATTGGACCTGTGTCTAAGCCCCGCCCGAGATAAGGTTGAGTAAATGCTTGCGACAAGGGATAAAGGGCACGCGTAGTTGCTGTGTCTATAAAACTATACCGCCGTGCTGAGGAAGAACACCGTAAGAACCTTCAGACGTTGCCACATTTCCTTCAATAATGATCTAATTTATTGGGAGAATATTGAATGTTTTTCTTCAATTTTTCAGACAATTTTGCTCGCAATTTTGTCTAAAATGTCTAAAAATTTCGAGGAACAATACGCATAATCTTTCTCAAAAATACATGTTTTGTCTGGGGTTATTCGACAACTCTCAAAGGTTTATACAGCGTTCTTCCTTAGCATGGCAGTATATACTGCCGTGCTAGGGCAAAACGCAGTATGATCCTTCAAACGTTGTTGAATTTCCTTTGACGAATCACGAATTTTCGAGACATTTTTGTCAATATATTTGATCCGATTTTTCAGAGAATTTGGTTCGTAATTTTATCGTGTCTGAAAATTTTAAGGGAGAGTATTCAAAACATTCCTCAAAAATTAATATTTTCCGAGTGGAAATTTGCCAACATTTGAATGTTCGTACGGTGTTTTTCCCCAACAAAGCATTATATACGGCCGCTGTACACTTGCCGCTTCGTCCTCCAAATAATTTGAATGATGTATTTTAAGAGAATTTCACGTGAAGAGCACCTATCAGAAATCGTGCTCGAGGTATCGTGGGCATTGAAGAGACAGCGATGCACGATATAATGAACGGTTGGTATGTGCGGAGAATGGTTGATACCAGGTTGCCGAAAAAGGTATTGAAACAGGGTTCTCCTGGCAGGCGTCGAAAGGGGCGTTCAGATGAAACTTGGATGCATGGCGTTCAAAAAGGATGGAGATGCCAGCTCCGGAAAATCTCTAACCTCGACAGATTTTAGTGGCGGTTCGGTGTTGCAGAGCTCCTTAGTGCGCTGTAAAAGCGACTAATGCATATATAATTTATAGATTTTTAATTTGTGTTTACAATGTTAACTAGAAAAATACGACGATAGATTGTTCAAATGATTTTTTCTTAAAAATAAGAGATTTTTTTCAAAAAGCCCGCGGACCGATTGTCGAAATTTTGTGTTTGACGACTGAAGAGGGAGAGACCAAAGTGGAATGCGGAGTAAAAGTACCTTAGAGGTGAGAATGTGGACATCGAGGTTCAGTTAGACTACATTTTGTGATTTGAACAACAATTTGAGCTTCTCAGGAACAGCATATCGATGGCTAAAGTGAAACACAATATGTCTGTATTGCGGTGTTTCAGAATCTCCGCTCCTAGTTAACATTTTCGGAAAGGAACACTCAGAACAGGTCAACTTTATAGCTCGAAAATTCTGAGTATTCTCACTAAGAGAAAAATTCAAGGAAGTTTTCAAGAAATTACGTTGACGTATTCCAAGGAATAAATAAAGTATCGCTGGAAATCTACAACGTCATGATACATGATCTCGCACTTTAGCCATCGATGTAAGCCATTAACTTTCCCAGGGCCGGATTAAGGGGGTGGCTACAAGGGGCCGCGGCCTATGGCGGCAAATCTAGGGGGGGGGGGCGGCAAATTTTGCAATTTTTTTAAAAGTAGGTATAAAAAAAATCGGATTTAGAAAAAAAAATTACAAACGAGAAAAGACTACAAAATCTCTCATTTCCTGAGAGTACAGTAATTTCTAATTGTATTGTCTTTCAGTGATACAAGAGACAGCACCTTTAATTATTCGAGTTAAAAGAGAAACCAAACACACAACTTGGCCTGGAGCGGCGCGACTTAGGGAAAAATGATGACGAGAGCTTGAGATGAAAAGGAGAAGCCCTCAGCGCGGCAATCGACATGTAACAATGACGCCTACAAGACTGCACGAATACTTCACGCATTGTATCAGACACAGTGCGGTTATTCTGGTCAGCGTGAAACGGATAGCGCCTACAAGAATGCGTGAATACTTCACGCATTGCGCCAAACACGGTGCGGTCGGCGCGGCGCGGCGGCAGAAGTTGAAATCATTAAACCAAACTTCGTGTTTGTTCTTTCATAATTTTTTCGTTCATTTCTTATGAATGGGAGGCCTTGTCCATTAGAGATAGGTTTACGAAACTTGACTTTCGCGCAAAGTTCCGTGACCTTTTGCAAGTAGTGTTGACCGGGCTTTCCCAAAAAATGTGTTCAACACGAGTAAACGCGTCTTATGCACCCCTCCCCCGCTGGCACGTTCACTTGATGGTTTTTATTGATGTTTCAAAACGAATGAGAAGGGGGCGGCAAAATACAGGCGGCCCATGGGCGGCAAATAGGGAAATCCGGCCCCGAACTTTCCTGTGCAAAAATGTGCATTTATAGGTGGATCAGAAATAGTGGTTTCCTCTTGCAAAATGAGGTCCATTTTCAGATGTGATCGAATTCTTAGCAGGTCCGGATTTAAGATTTATAAGTCCAAAACTTTTCCGTTTCTAGCATGAGATCAGAGAAAAAATCGATGAAATTTTCAATTAGAAATGCCCAGGATTCTCATGGTGAAAATGCAATTTGCGAAAAGAAATTTGGCAACATTGAACTGCACTTACGTTTCTTCGTGCACACGACTAATCCCCTTCCATCTGGAGTCATCGTATTTTTTAGGTTCTTCGGGGTATCCATGAGACTAAGTTTTCACACTCTCTCTATGAAATACTGTTGTGAAATAAGGTCATGAAATGATTCAGTTTTGTAAATCATCCTCTTTGTTGAGGGCACCTCTCGAGTTTCCGCGACAGCTTGTAATTGACTCCACCCGACATAGGCGCGACAAGGAAGACGACTATTTGTAACAAAGCCGACTAAGCAATACGTCGTTTCCTTCGCGAAAGAACGTAACTACAGTTCAATGTTGCCAAATCGCCCCGAGCAAGTTGCTTTTTTACCAGGAGATTCTTGGGAATTTCTAGCTGAAATTTACCCTGATTTTTCTTCTGATCTCCTACAAAAATTAGACAAATTTTCCATGAAAATTGAGAGGGCTTAATCTTGCTTTAAAAAATTCCATTTGAAAAATAGATGCATCTAGAGCATCCAAAAAAGCTATAATTTGCTGTTGCTAACAGTGACACATTAACTATCCATCAAGAATGAAGGGAGAGTAGGTTGAAACTTGCAATTTTAGAGGGCACAGAATAGCTATCCGATATGAGTAGAATATGAAAAGTTATTATTAGGAGTGCTTTATCCAACACGTGAATGATGGGATTTAGAGTTTATGAGTTCTCCTTATACTGCTTAACAAAATATTTCGGTTTTCAAAATATAGATGAAATATTGTTGCCAAATCAGCGAGAAAGTATATATTCAACAAAATAGGATTATTTACGGTCAATGCTATTTTCATTTTCTCATTTTCTTTTCTTCACATTAATCCGTATTGTTAAGTAGACAAACTTAATCTGGATTAGCCTTAGTTGCAGGGAAATCCCTGCTCCGCCAAAGAAATTCTGGAGAGAAATTAGTTTTATATCATACATTTTTAACGATCACTATAGCGCACTTAATGAGTAGGTATTCAAAACTTTATTTAAGTAAACGGGTGCAGTGAGCCGTTTCTATTCAGGTTTATTTTAAATTAAGAATATGAAACCGTCTTTTAAATATTACAGCAAGTTGAGGGAATTTTCCACCTAATTATATGATGAAGTAAAAAATCATGAGACCGTACAGATTTTGACAAATCTCATCTTATTAAAACGTATTTTCTGCGATACTTTCAAATGTTTTATTCCAGATTTTGAAAAGTATTTTTTGTCTCAACTTGATGAGATTGAGCAACAACAGGGGGACATCTTGCAAGAATTTTGAGAAAATTCGTAAATGTAACAATATAAGACTGGATACCTAAGGGACACATACAAAATTTAAGGGCTCCGGTAGGGGGCGCTAACGCGCGCGTATAGTTTTGAGAGAAAGAAAAATTTCAAAAACCAAATATACCGTAATCACGGTATGATATCACCAGATTAAAGTGATCTTTAAATGCTGACTTGAAATTTTGTAAGTATAATCTTCATAAGTAACCCGAAGAAAATTTAAAGAAATTTTCAAAGCGTTATAATGCTTTCTAAGCCGGTGGTGTACCGTCACACGGTGATTCCGGCCTGTCATAGCTGTTACTTAGCTTACTATGTCCTAATTTTTTAAAGTTTGCTCTTGCTTTTAAATTTAAATTGCTCATTTTCTAAAATTTTTCTCGATGTCATCTAACTTGGTTCTCTTGATTATAGTAAGTTTAATAATATCCTTTCTGGATCATCTGTAATCTTTGACTGAATGTAAAAATTAGACGTCAAAAACAAACGAAATGCTCATGTCTGTTAAAAATGAAGCATGAGAAAAAGCTTGGTCGCATGAAATATAGTTTAGCTGATTTTGGTTAATATTTTATCTAATTTTGCAACATTCCGGTACACATACGGCGCTCCCCCGGCGCGGCAGTATTAGAGCTTGACTTTTGGCAGCCGGAAATTATTCTGGATGCTGCTATCGCGGTGTCGTGCAATTACGGCTGCCTACCTACCCGGGTGCCACGCTAAGCGCATCATAGTCTCGTGATTAAAAACCCGAGGTGGGGGCCAATAAATAATCGCCGTGGTACCTGTAATTACTGCTCGCTTTATCCATTACCACCTATTTCTTTTTATTGGTCCGTTGGGAGCATTGGTGTTGTTCTGTAGGTAGTCCCGCATGTCTTACGTAGTTTTTTTTAAGGAAAAAAGGGTCAATTTTAATCAAGAACGGCAGCGCTGGTGGAGAATAGTCGATAAATCCATCCCGACAATAATTCTAGATCCAAGGGTTCAATTCGGAACGGCAGTCAACTATCACGACCGAGATTTTTCGAACGTGCCGTAGATAGTGGCTGCTCCTTCAAAACGTTTTTGGATTCGAAAATGATAAGGATGGCCGAATTACTGCGCATAACTGAAATGTTTTATTTTACCTGAAGCTTTTTGCATTATTTGGCCATCCTTATCATCTTTGTTAACTCACCAACTGCTAACTACACAATGTTTTTGGATTCGATAAAAGCCGATTAAAAACGAAGACATGCTTAAAAGCATGGTGATGTGGCATTGTCAAAAATTCACTGAAACAATAGTTTAAACAATTGTCAGGGTTAGTATCAACTTTGTCATCCATAAAAAAATTTAATTTACTTCGATTAAAAAAATCTTCACACGAATCAATTGCAATTCTTCCAATCAATTTGTTAGGTATTAAGTAAAAAAAAAAAAAAAAAAAAAAAAAAAAATTTCTTAAACCCTCTGGTGCATGAATTCATTTTGGATCACGGATTCCAAACTGAAAGACCTCTGGTGAGGGTTGGAAATGAGATCGAGAGGAAGGTGGTGTCAACAAAGTCTACATGAAAAATTTGCAACCCCCAAATCCGAAAGCGAGTAACGGCGTTATAATATTTCAGGAAAACACATTTTTCTATATGACTGTAAAACCACCTTGACAGATACGGCGAGGAAAATTTTCTAGACATGTTTTGTTGTTTATTTTGGAATATCGAGTCCGAAAATGTCCTTGGTTTGTCTTTACCCTGGTAAAAATTGGCAATAGAATCTGTGTTCCAAAATACCACAGACCTACAGCCGGCTGTAAGATTTCCAATAGCTTCTATAGCTGGCAACACAATTTCTTATAGCCTTTTATAGCCGATGGCGACTAAGCAACAGCCTGGCAATAAAGTGTTTCCTAAACGTTACTAATTACGGATGCTAGGACTTAGTGAGTTTTTGGACTACCGCTCTCTTTTTGGGCCGTAGTATCTTGATTTATTTTGCGAGAAAAGCTCCGTACTTTTGAAGGATGCCTGCCATTCCTAACATGTTGGAGCGCCTACAATTTCGTATGATACTGTGCAATACCTCTGTTGTGAAATAGTTGCTTCAAGCGCCGTGGTACGCTGCGGCGCCGCGCGGCGGGCGGGTAGCCAGCACGAAACGCACATCGGCGCCTTCAAACCTAACAGGGATACTTCACGCATTGCGCAATGCGTGAAGTATCCCTGTTAGGTTTGTAGGCGCCAGTGTGCCGCCGCTCCGCTTTGTGTTAGGCTCTAATATTTAATCTCGTGGAGTCAGCGTTTTTCAATTCATAACTTTGAAATGTTTTCACACTCTGTATGGATTATTCTCAATTTAATTGATGAAAAAAAAATATGTAGTAAAGGATAATATAATGTTCATTTTGTATATATTAAGGTGATTCCGTACAAACTTAAGGATTTACAAAGCACACGAATTTCTACACAATTTCTCATAGCCTTTTATAGCCGATGGCGAAAAAGCAACAGCCAGGCGATAAAGTGTGAAGCCCGGCGATAGGAACTTTATCCCGGCTGTATATTTTGTATCGCTTCGTGTAGCCCGGCCGTATGATTTTTTCCACTTTCTACAGCCAGCTGTATAATTTTCTATCGCCTCCTTCAGTCGGCTATAAGAGCTCCCAATGTATTTTGAAACGCAGCTCCTATCGCCAATTTTTACCAGGGTAACATGCAAACATTTCTCAGAAAATTGAATTTTCCTGGAAAAACACTTATTTGAGGAAATTCTCGATTTACCGAAAAATTGGTAGGTATAGATAAAAACTAAGATCTTTTTCGGAATCAGAGTTAAAAATCACGTGAGAATCTACCATCGTGTCACCTAAAAAAAAATTAGAACTGTAATTTCTCTACAAAAAAGGTCGTGCAAAATTACTTTGTTCACTAAGAAAATCGCCCCAATAAGGCTGATTTTAGTTTCTTTGTGTATGTTTTCCTGATCGTGAAGTATTTCCCGGTAGTTTCTCGCTTTCCGCTGGAGAAAAAGTATCTTGGGTCCAGGGTCCAGACTTTTAAAATATTTGACAAGAAAAAATAGTCTTGATTCAAGCAAAAATCCGATTGGATCAAGATTATGTATTCTTGTAAAATTGCGTTTAAAAGTCTGGACTTAGGATCCAAGAGACTTGTTTCCAGTGTCAGATTTAGGGATTGTGACTTACATATATTCATGTAAATTTTGTAACCCGTGCTCTCGCTAAATAAGGAAATATACTCGGCCCGTGAAGATTTTTGTTTTCTTTAAATGCAAAAACTTACCTATAAGACAACTGCGCATTCTGACGCTGCGCAGAGGCAGAAGAACTTAGGTGCCGACCGCAAACCCAGCGTTGCGTCGTCGTCATTCCCTCAGAGTAGCAATCTATTCATCCGGAAGTAATTGAGAATATCGGCCATAAGTGGCAACGCAGAGGGAGAATTGGGCCCATAAACGCGGGTATGAGACCATAACTCATCGGCTGACGGCGATGGACACCTCTCGTCATAAAATCAAAACTTAACCTCCAATTAATTCCTCCGCCGCTATCAGACCAAAGAGCCGCGTTTCCCGACGCAGAATAGGTTGTTTCCCGTAGAAACCGGTTCTGCCCCCCCCCCCCCNATTTCCAACCTTTCCAGCCTTAATCTCAAGTAATTTCGTCAGAAGCTTCACAATCCGGGATTGTTTTGTTTAAAAAGGTGCAAAAAAAGCTGTGATAGCTTTTAGTCGTGATTTTGTTTTAAGGTGATTCGTCCAAAATGCTTGGCGCGGCCGAACAAGCGTGTGATATGCTGCATCAATCGAGTGAAAAATCTCTGCAGATTTTGATTTTTCAGCAAAAAAATGAACAATGACATCGTTTTCAAAGTTACATACTTTGTAAAGTTTGGCTGTTTCAGCACCTCTTGAAACCAGCCTTTTTATAAAATTAAGAACTTTGACCAAATGCAATTTACGAGCACTAAGCACTGGAAAAAAACACATTTGATCTAGAGTCCAGACTCTTAAAAACATCGACAAGAAAAAGTACTCTTGATTCAATCAGAATCTAGCTTAAATCAAGAACCAAGCCTCTTAATTTAAGCGGATTTCGTTTTGATTCAAGTAAAAATCCGATTGAATCAAGAGTATTTTTTCTTATCAATATATGTTTTCAAGCGACTGGACTCTAGATCCAATGTGTTTTTTTTTCTGTGAGTGCAAGAATAAAGATAGGCTATATAGGTGAAGATTAATTAAAGACATGTTACGTCCCAAATTGAAAAGGAAAATTTCAAATTCTTCTCACCGCGACGAAAATTGAATCTTTTCATTGCGTTTCAAATTAATGTCAGACTTAAATGGATATGAATCAAGCCCTGAATTTTGACAGCTCGATCCTCGTGACAGTCTTGTCATCTTGATCAGCCACACCCATGGGGCCAATGTCTTACGAACATAATAATTGGCAGGGAGATTAACATAGGTATTTATGCCTGAAGACCTACCACTAGCGGATACTTTGATTTCACAGTAACAAGTCAGTAGCTTTGATGTGTCCAACAAGCGATGCATGACGTTTTCCTTCCTTCCAGATAGTGAAAATCGATGCATTCACTTGAAGAGATCTTTTCTGCATTTTTGACTACAAATCAGAAGAAGTACTAGATAGTGCTTGCGAGCAGGGTCGCACGGGTGAAATGAAAAAGATGAAATATTAAGAGTGAGTATTAAGAAAGAAAAATAAAGCAAGCGGAGATTTTTAAACACCACAATCGAGATACGTGGTCTAGTGGTTTCAACGTCGATAAGTTCGTGTAAATATTTGTTTAGTGAGAAATAACCTCCATTGTCAAAAATCGATAGTGAAGCTCCCAAGCCACTTATCTCGGTTTGCAACTTTGCAGACCTCCTGCCACACACAGTGGTCTTGAAGCAAAGCGGGTTGCATGGGGTAAATCTGTGGTACATACGTGTAGACTTAAAATCGCGAGAAATCAAAATCTTGGTTGCTCCTCTTATCGAGAAACCGCAATTTGAAATTCTCATAGTAATTGCAAGTTTCCTACTGATTTTGGTTCGTTTTTTTTTACTTGTCCATTGAATCGATGCCGATCGATTAAAGCTTTTTAATTTCGTTCGATTCATGTCGATCGAATACATACCCACAATTTACACGCAGACTCTCAATCATACTATTTTTTTAACTGAACAATATGCCTTCAACTGCGGCTGTAGCAATTGTTGTTACGAATATGTCGTGCGTGCTGATTTCAACTCATTACATACTCGACTCTCTGAAGGCGTTTTATGTGCGAAAGTAGAGCTATCTGTTGGAGAACGATCGAAGTAGGGATTGGGTCATTCATTAAATCTCACTTCTGTATCTCTCCAATAGATTACGCTAATTTTGCACATAAAACGCCTTCAGAGTGTCGAGTATGTAATGTGCTATTATTAGCACGCATAACATACTTGAAACAACAATTGATACAAACGCAGTTGAAGGCGAATTTTTCAGTTAAAAAAATATTACAGCAGAAATAGAAAATAGTAAATAGAAAGTCTGCATGCAACGATAGGGTATGTATTCGATCATTCGATCGACATGAATCGAACGAAAAAAAAAATAAATAAATAAATCGATCGACTCGAACAGATTGACACAGATTCAATGGACAAATAAATAAAAGAAAACGGATCAAAATCAGAAGAAAGCTTGCATTTACAACGAAAATTTCAAATTGCGATATCTCAAGAATAGGATCAGCCAAGATTTTGCTGTTTCGCGATTTTAATTAGACACGTACCCTCGGCATTTTGCAATTGAGAACTACAACATTTCTGGCTCATCCCTGGAAACACTTACGTGCATATGGGAAAAAATGGCACACATACGGTGTCTCTGAACTGAGCCAGGTATTGTAGTCAAAATTGCAAAATGTGGTCAATTCAGCTCCGCGCCATTTCCACCCGCAAATCGTATTTTTCGAGGAAACTTCCGGACTTTCTCACCGATCAGGTCACTTATTTTCTTTCTGATCAAACTCAGAAATCAGGAAAATTTTAGACAGCAATTGAACAGTCATATTCTTGTAAAAAATTGGATTTTCAATCTATTTTGCAACCATCGCACAGATTGTGACTTGGGAGTTACGATCTTACGTCCTCTCCAAGAGACGACGATTTAAGGGCAAAAGCGACCTCCTTTGCAATTTCTAATGTACCTCGGTGTAACTCAATTTGCGTGCGTGGTGTTTCAGGGCGTTGCAGGAGCTTGACACAGGAAACGAGACAGGCAGCCCGGACTGCGAAGTGGCGACTCACCTGCTCAAGGCACAGACAACTGACTTGGTGCATCTTTGCGAATCCTCGCCTGCGGAAATGATGGAGATCGTGGAGGCGGCCAGGCTCACTGTCTCCTCCTGTCAGAACCTCTTCAAGCACAGGCGCTGGAACTGCTCCAGTATTAGGCAGGCTGGAACCACCCCAGATCTATACACAGGTAATGAATGTAAGGCAGCATGGGATCTCTACTCGCGACTGCTTTCTTTATTTTCGTCGTTTAATTTTGATATTATGAGAGTAACGTGTTGCAAAACATGTAATGAAGCTATTTCATGACTTAAAGCCATTTGCTGGTTAATCAATGGAACTCTTTCTCGTACGCTGAGAAGAAGCTACGGCTTATAAACCAATTAGTGGCTCATATGGCCGGAACAACACGAATAGTAGTAAAGGCGATATATAATAATATCACATATTATACGTTAGTGATGGTATATATCGACGGTGTAAGTCGGCAATCACGTAACTCGTTTGCGGTGTCTGAAAATCTCCGCCTCTATAATATTTCTTACAGGAGAACAAATTGACATAATTTCTTGAAGTATTTGCAGAATTTTCTTCAAATAAAGAAGAAAAATCACGACAGTTTTAAAGAATTGTCGTTTCCGTGTCGTTCCGTTTAGTTTTCCGTTTAAAAAATAAAGTACGATAGGAAGTCTGCGACGTCGCAAACCGAGTTATGTGATTGCCGACTTACACCGTCGATATACCTTAGTATGGTACAAGATATCTTATTATGGTTCACAGACCGACTACTACTACTGGATTTACAACTATTAGTTGTGTTCCATATGAGCCACTATAATTGGTTTATAAAGCGACAGATTTTTCTCCGTGTAGGTCGGCAAAATAATACATCGTAACAAAATAATCAGCCGCTGAAGTGAAAAAAAAGAAAAAATTCGATTGTCAACATAGCCGAAGAAGAGAAGTACTCAGCCCTCGTTTTCTAACTTATCTACCGAATTTGCGCGACACCAGACACCTCATTAGCAGCAGAGAGTAGGGTTATAGGACATTTCGTCAACGATTTTTTTGTCCGCGCACCTGTTTTTCCCAGTAATTAACGTCCACGCGTTTTTTCGGCACGGGAGTGTTGGTCCACGTGCCGGTTGAGACCCAAAGTTAATTGGCCCACATGTAAATATAAATGACAATTGCTCATGACGTTTTTGGAATGTCTTGGAAGAATGAGGGTTTGTTTGTTTTTTTGTTTTGTCTGTTTGGTCCAACGGAGAATAATATATAGTTGAGAGTTTTGGTAAAAATGGGGGAGCGTCAATTCCATGGGACAAAATTCACTAAAACTCTCTACACCTCTTTGGTGTAACAGGACTTAATTATCTTTCAAGAAATTCCCACCTTGTTACACCTGAACCGGATAGACCTCTATATTTGCCTCAGCTAAAGGCTCTTAGATTTTTCTTGTGTACGATAAGTATCTTAATTTATTTTGCGAGGAAAGATCCGTACTTTTAAATGATGCCTGTCATTCTTAATACGTTCAATTTCGTATAAAACTGTGCAACACATTTGTTGTGAAATAGTTGCTTCAGGCGCCGCCGCACTGCACGGCGGGCGGGCGGCCAGCGCAAAACGCGCATTGGCGTCTACAAACCTAAGTGGATACTTCAAGCATTGTGCAATGCGTGAAGTATCCACTTAGGTTTGTAGGCGCCAGTGAGCCTCTCGCGCTGGCAGCACGCCGCGCCGCTCCGCTCTGTTATAGGCTTTAATATTTAGCGTTTTTTAACTCATGATTTTGAAATTTAGCACACTCTGCAATGATTATTCTCATTTAAATTTATGGTAAAAAATATGTATCAATTTATCAAAGGAGAATAATAATATAATGTGTGTTTTTTAAATATTGGTAGTTCCGTGTCAAATTTAATGATTTCCAAAGCACTTTAATTTTTTCTTTTACATTTTGTGCTTTTATTGTGCTGCAGCGAGGTGTACACGCAACGAAACGCTCAAAAGTTGACGTATTTGACTCTAAAAGATCGATGTAAAAATGGGTTAAAACTAAAGTTTGCGTGCATCTTGGTTTTTTTCCTCTTTTATTCATTTTTGCAGTTTCTGTCGGCGCAACTGCGGCTCATTGAGATTAATGTCGCTTGGAAAAGGTTTTACAAATATTTGTCACGTTTTAAAAATATAAATGTTTTCAAAATGAAGTAATAATTTCGTAAAGAAAAAATAATAAAAAGTACCTATACATATATAAGGTACATTCAATATTTTAAGGATAGAAATAAAACCAAATATTAACCAATGACAATTTAAAAAGATGATTTAAAAGGAGAAAGTAATAACATTTCATTTAGAAAATGAGCAACCATAACAACACCTCCTTCTCCCTCAATTTCTCGTTTCCATATATTGTCAATATAATTTTACATACCGACTAAAATATAACGCTTGGACCAAGTCACTATTGCTTATTTTACGTGTGGGCGTAAACTACTGGACGAAAAAGGTGCGCGGACAAAAAATCGTTGACAAAGTGTCCTGAAGCCGAGAGCGGAGCATTGCGAGTTCTCGCATAGCGCCGTCGCGCCTTCAATTTTGCAGATGCAACACGGTCATCCGTCAAGCACGAATAGTCGTATCTCTTCGCCGTCATCAACTCATGCAAGAGCTTTACGCGCCTTATAGTTTGAATGCTAAATATACAAAGTATCCCAATATTCTCATTTTTAAACAAAATATTTTTAAATGATTTAAATATTGTTTTAATGTTAAGAATTTACGAATGCGTTTGATTTCAGGAACCCGGGAACAGGCGATGGTGTATGCACTGAGTTCAGCGGCGCTCGTGTACACGTTGGCGCGGGCGTGTGCCGCAGGGACAACGCCGCAGTGTGGGTGCGCCCCCTTGCCACGGGGCCGGAGCCCCGCGGGCTTCCACTGGGGCGGTTGCGGGGACAACACTCGTCATGCTGTCCGCATTGCCCGCCGCGTCACTGATCGCCACGAAAAGAAAAGGTACCTATCGCCTCGTTAAATTCAATACTCTGGGATCAGAGGATCTCCACAAAAAAAGAAAAGAGGGATTTACAATGCGATCGTCAAGAGCGTAGTAACTTACGGCTGCAAAGTATGACCGATGAGAATATGGACCCAGGAGATCTTCATGCTGAATTTTGAAAGTAATAGACAGAGCAATAGACAAAGAGAGCGAAGGGAAAACGGCGTAATCATATCGAAAGAATCTGGTGGTTGCAATTTATGGACAAATTACAGTGTGTCCGGAAGTTAACCTTTTTAACTTTTAGGATAGATTTTTCTGCTCAAAATATGACCATTTTTTTAATACACACATATGGCACATGTAAGAGCTATGCGCTTCCACAGTTGCCATTTTTTCTTTCGAATTGATGTAACTCCTCTTTATTATGTCGTAAGTAGCTGAAACTTTGTGTAGCGGGGTATTTTTTAGCGTACTATTCATTTTTTGTTGTTTTCAAGGACGTATGTCTTTGGGAAATGACGTTACGAGCGTTCCCGAATTTTAAAAGTGCGATAACTTTTTTGGTCGATGACATTTGGAAAAACGCATTACGGCACGTGAGAAAGCGCAAAAAATCAAGGCCACAAGCTTTTGCACAAAATTTATCGGAAATGCGTCATTTCGACGCAACAGAGCTTTGAAAAAGTTTCAGATTTTCTAGGCTCCTTGCTGGGTAAGCATTTTCTACCACAGGGACTGTAAGAAAATTGCTTACGGAGCAAGGGGCTTCGAAAATCCGAAGAATAAATCCGCGGGCCGTCGCGAGAGCTTCAGTATTTTCGAAGCCCCTTTCTCCGTAGGCAATTTTCTTACAGTCCCTGCGGTAAAAATTGCCCACTCAGCAAAGAGCTTCGAAAATCTGAAACTTTTTCAAAGCTCTATGTAATGGTATCGAATAAAACAATCTTTAAGCTCTTTCTGCGATACCCTTTCACATGATAGCAATGATAGCTGATGAAGAGTTGAGATTTTCCCTTCTAGGTATCGGAAGAGGAACTCGGTGAACTATCGACGTGGCAGGGATATGCCTGGCAGGGACATGATCGAGGAATCGATGAATCATGGAATTAGACTTCTTTACGGGAGAGACCCACACGACGACACCACATCCCAGCTTGTGGCCCTCGCCAACCTCCACAACAACAAAATCGGTAGAAAAGTAAGAGCTTATTCCACTTATTTCACAGGCGGGTTCTTACTTCAAGATCCATTTATTCATCGCTACCTTGCGCCTCCAAATGAAATATTCGTCGGTACCATATCCTGGACCAGACGAATTTCCAAGCACCTCTCACGTAATTTTCCGGATGAATTTTGTATCGCTCTCCAGAACACTTTCCACCCCTAGGGTGACTTTACTGGATACAGAAAAAAAAATCAGCCAATGAAACGTCATCCTTATGTCTAGAAATTGTCAAATTAGTGATGCATTTTTGATCCCAGTAAAGAAGCAATCGCCATTTATTGTGATCTTTTGGTATTATCTGGAGGAATTAGAAAAGCACGGGAATCGTAGACGCACAGTAATGAAACCACGCTCATTCGTATTATACATTGTATTGATGGACTATTATCAACGGTGCATCGTCGCGCGCCCATTCTAACCAGTTCGCCTTCAATATTGTAATAGGCAATGTGACCAGCTTGAGAGTAGTAATAGTTGCTTGCAAAAATGTGGTCACGTTTATTCGTATCAAGCATTATGGTGAACTAATATCGTCTGCTTACAGTGTACCGCCTCACATTCAAGCTAACAGTTCGCCTTCAATTCTAAAGTAAGCAATGTGAGCAGCTTAGAAACATAAACAATTGCTCACAGTGATATGGCCACATTCAATTTTAAAATAAAAACATGATGATAATGTGATTTATTGAGATATGAAAAAATGTTCCCTGTAGGAGTTTCTGAATAAGCACATCACTAAGCTCTGTTTAGTGTGTTATACTCATGTTAGTTTGAAATTGTTTAAGTATAACTTTGTGCACATTTCTCAGAAAGTTTTCCGGTCAGGGATATGGAACTAATGAATAAAGTTTTATTAAGCGACACGGTACTGATGAATAACCACTTCGTTTATGCATGGAATATCTTTGAAGCCATCAGAAGGGTCCAAAAATGGGAAAAATACACGCTTTAAAAAAAAATGTTTGATCGATACATTTTGGCTTTTTCGAGACAAACATGCCGAAGTTGTGACACTGACTAAAACAATTCAATTTCTTATAAAATGATTCTAAAATTTCTGTGAAAAAATTTGTCCATTTTAGCGTGTAATTCGAAGAAAAGTCAGGTGCGATATCAGTAAGAAATGCCCAACGGTTTCCTCGAACGTTAAAATGAAATTTAAAAAAGGAAACTTTGCTCCATTGAAATGTAACTTGCGTTCTTTTCTCAAGGAAACGATGTCTACACAAGCTCAGGGCCGTATTAAGGGGGTGGCCACATGGGCCGCGGCCCATGGCGGCAAATCTATAGGGGGCGGCAAATTTTGAATTTTTTTTTTAAATGTAAGTATAGAAAATTCGAATTTAGAAAAAAAAAAAAAATTACAAACGAGAAAAGGCGACAAAATCTCTAATTTTCTGAGAGTATAGTGATTTCTACGTGTGTCGTATTTCAGTGATACAAGAGACAGCACCTTTTATTAGTCGAGTTAAGAGAGAAACCAAACACGCAATTTGGCCTGGAACGGCGCGACTTAGAGAGAAACAATGACGAGGACTTGAGATGAAAAGAAGAAGCCCTCGGCGCTGCGATCGGCATGGAACACATATTAGCCCCTACATGACTGCACAAATACTTCACGCATTGCTGCAAACGCAGTGCGATCAGCGTGAAACGCATAGCGCCTACAAGACTGCGTGGATACTTCACGCATTGCGTTAAACACAGTGCGTTCAGCAACGGTCGGCGAGAAACTCATGGCGCCTACAAGACTGTCGAAATGCTTCACGCATTGCGCCAAACACGGTGCGGTCTGCGCGGCGCGGCAGCGGAAGTTAAAATCATTAATCCACATTTATGTTTGTTCTTTCATAATTTTTTCGTTCATTTCTTATGAATGGAAGGCCTTGTCCACCCACAGATAGGTTTACTTCCGCGCAAAGTTCCGTGAACTTTTGCTAGTCGTGTTGACAGGGCTTTTCCAAAAAATGTTTCCAGCACGAGCAAACGCGTCTTATGCACCCCACCCCCGCTGGCACGTCCACTTGATGGTTTTTATTGATGTTTCAAAACGAATGAGAAGGGGGCGGCCAAATACAGGCGGCCCACGGGCGGCAAGTAGGTAAATCCGGCCCTGCACAAGCTAGGCGATTCTTCTTCAATACTACTGAATCAAATGTCAAAAATTTCTTTACTGAAAATATTAAATGACATCATGTAAAGGGAAAAGAATGTCATTGCTAAAAAATTCCAAATTGAGTTTTTAGTAAAACTGCTTAAATGAGTTTTGTATGAGCATTTAAAGAAGAGAAAAAATCGCTAGGAGAAGATGCTCCAATCAGGCAGCTGATCACAGGTATGATGATTTGAAGTTTGCAACGCGAGAAAATTTTTTTGTAAGGAAAAAATGTTCAAAATTCTAACCTGCTGGACTGCTGGAGCTATAATTGTCGATTGATATGAAATTTTACGCATCCGGTTTACTTGAAAATGAATAAATCGCCTCTCGAAATGTATTTCCAGTAAGTTTTAATTCAAACACTCCAATGTCGATTTTCTTACCTGACTGCGGAACGGGTCGGCTGTCGGGGCACTCTCAATCAGAATTCGTGATTTTTTTTTTAAAAGAAAAAAACTCGACAATTTTGAAAATAAAACAAATTTTACTCTCACCATTGTAATATTGATAAGCAAGACGGATACTAGATGACTAACTTCATTTGAACTACATTTTGAAATTTGAAACTATAAATTCTAGCCCGGCTTCAAAATGCTGTATGTGCCATTAGTTTCCCTAGGCATATAAGTGTGTTTCCAGAAGAGCCAGAATTTATAGTTCCAAATTGCAAAATGCAGTCCATTTATCAATAGATAAAGAAGAAATGCAGCTCTGAAAAAGTTTTCTGATCATTTTTGGAGACACCTCTCTTGTTTGACCGTTTCGTCTCCAAAAATTAAGCATCTACATTGCCCATCTCAATCATCCGAGGCGCAAAGAAAGAGCCATTTTACATGCAAAACTAATCTCAGGATTTCGTTGTAGGCTTCGACAAAAAGTGTGACGACACAATGCAAATGTCATGGGGTGTCCGGCTCCTGCAATGTGAAGACGTGTTGGAAGGCGGTATCCAGCGACTTTGAAGGCTCCGTTGGCCAAGCGTTACTTGGACACTACGCGCGCAGCGTGGAGATCCGAGAACTTCCGAAAGGGCGGTCCAAATCTCACCCCGATGACGTCACGGAGCTCGTTTACGTCACTCGATCTCCAGACTATTGCGTCAGGGACGATCGCACCGGCAGTCTGGGCACCTCTGGCAGGTGAGATCACGAAAAAAAGGCAACGTAAAATTTTTTTTCTTTTTTTTAATTTTTAGAAAATTACATTTTCTCGTTGATAACATCGAGGTGATAAAGTCTACAAGTGTCCCTGTAACTCTCTTCTCATAAATTCAATAAAAAAGGGTATGAAAAGATCATTTTCTTTCTTTTCATTTGCACTTTATGGCATATCAAGCAAATATATACTTGAATCAGTGAGAACGAAAACACACCAACTCGGTAACTTGAAAATGCTCACTTTCACTAAGGACAGACAATTTTCATTAGGTCATTAAGTTACCGTATCTGTTCCAACTTGGACATTTAAAGTGCCCTTAAGTACTTGCTTTCAGGCACCAAAAATCTTTTTCTTAGACTAACTTCTTCACCTACTATGCAGTTTTGTGTGTGTCTCGATTGTGTCTCATTTTTTCGAGTTGGTGTGTTTTCGTTCTCACTGATTCTATTTCGGAGGAGTGCCATCTCCTTCTCCATGTCGTGAAGGGACCGCTTATGGTTACATATATTGAGCAAAGTAGCCCTTAAACATTCTCAAATTTCCATAATGAGTGACACCTCAAGTCGGTTTTTTTTCATTTTTCACTTTAATGTCTGATTCTTGTTTTGAGTGTACTTTTAGACCTACGAGGGGGACCCAAAAAACCCTGAATTTTGCTATAACTCGGCAATGGTGGAAAATTCCAGAATTCTACCGAAAGGAGGTGTAACTAGAACCTATAAAGAGTCACTAGGACAAAGTAAGGTCGTAGCTCGTTTCATTTCGTTTTGGCCAGCCCTCGCGTGAGCGGTGCTTGGCACAATATTATCAAACAAAAACAAAAAAATAAAAAATGAAAAAAAATGAAAAATAAGTAAAAAAAATAAAAAAAAATGGATAAATTGAGATGAAATTTCGATTTTAACTAAAATCAGAGCGAATCGCTCAGATGTTGATGATCCTAGCGATTTCATGGCCAAAAAATCGTAAAAAAATTCGCAATCTAATTTCAAAATATCTAAATTTTTCCTTTGAAAAATGTTACTTGGATGAGGAGGATGAATCAAAGAAATTCTTTTTTTTTTTTTTTTTTTTTTTAAAAAAAAAAAGGGATTAAAATTAAATTAAATACCTTTTCACAACTGCGTTAGGGTGGACAGGGGGTCAAAAAATTCGATTTTTAGAGGAACATACTTTAGTTCGGTCACATATTTTGCAGCGATTGGCTTTTACATCACACATCCATTCCAGCGTTTAATAAATTGCCTTGTCCTTGGTCAACAGGGAGTGCAATGAGACAGCGGTCGACTCCTCTGGCTGCGGGAGGATGTGTTGCGGCCGCGGCTACCGATCGAGGGTCGTCGAACATATCTACAGATGCCACTGCAAACATATCTGGTGCTGCCGTGTCAAGTGCAAAACCTGCACCGAACTCCAAACTATCAATACCTGTATATAGCTACACTCTGAATTTTTAATAAAATCTACTTCCTCGTTCCGGATATCAATAATTTTACTTTACCCACCTCTACGAGATGCTTTGTATCACTAAAACAAAACTAAGAGAGAATAGTGGCGTCCTCTTACTCGAGTTTAAGAGAAGACAATCCTCAGAGGGCGGAAGCTTCCATAAAAAAAGAAAAGTTACAAAGCTTGTATTTATATTAAAAAACCCAAAAATTTATGATACATTAATCTATGTCGGAGTTCGGCAAACACTGAAATTGGTGCGGTAACTCTGACTAGACGCTTAGTCCTCAGGATTCTCTACCTGATAAGATAGATCAATTGTCAAATTTTTCATCCGATTGACGATTGATTGAACGTTGCTGATTGACCAAATAATTTCCGAACAATTTTTTTCCACCTCTGATTTACGTTGAAGGAATATATTAGTTTAAGTTCATTGTTGCTTTGTTTTGGCCATTGTTTTAATTATTATCCTAATATTCAAAAATCATATTACCCCTTAGAAGTGTGTTGGCAGTTGACAGAGATTGAATAAAAACCTGTCGAAATTATTATTCGTTCGGTTTAGCATCTAACGATATGTTATACTTTTCTGAGAAGCTCAGGGAACTTAAGTTACAGCTATGCAAAAATTCAACAACATGTCCGACGCTCGATTTTGACGCTCGCTCGCGTATATTTTGCAACTCCATTTTAAAGCGCATACTTTCAAAAGTCTTTGAAAAGACTTTAAAAGTAGCGACGTTAGTTTCCTCCGATTTTGATCAAACTCAGCCAGATGTTGGCCCAGGAAGACCTAAACAATCCTCCCACAAAGTTTCGTGCAATCCCCGCTGAGTCACTTTTTGGCCGGTTTGTACAACCCTCTTTCATGTTTTGTAGATACCTTAGAAGACAACTTGGATATGATCAACTAAAGCCAGACATAGAAAAACTTGAATTGTCTTTTGAAAATTCCCAAGCATTAATTGAGCATGATGAGAGCTAGTCTCATTTAGCTACAATGGGCATTGATTAAGTAGGTAAAGTGAAATGACACACAGAAAGTTCTGAACATTAACAAACACTGGGTATATTTATTAATTAACTTTGCATTTATAAATTCTTCGGCTAGACAGGTTACCATTTAAATAAATCAAAGTTAAGCATGGTCAATTAATCATTATTAGCTATCATTTTCATACAAAACTTAACAATATTGATAGAAAAATATAAATACAATACTCACATTACTTACATACACTACACATAATGGTTGAAACAAAAAGGTGGATAATTACAAAACAGAGGCGAATGTATTTCAACATTGCAAAGAGACAGAGAGAGGGAGAAAAAAAAAAACATTGAATGACTCAAGATTCAATGCAACAAAATAATTTTTCATGACCTTAAAAAGTAAATTACAAAAAAAAATTAGAATATGTCCCCATTTGCTATTAAATACTGATTACTGATTTTCAGAAGTACAATAATGTACTAAAGGAGTCAGATAGTTTCCCCAGTATTGCGTGTTTGAGGTAGTGATGTTCAGGATTGTATGGCAGATGAAGAATATTCTATCAAGTTTTCTTTCAATACAAAAAAAAAAATTAAATTTTATTTGGATTAACAAACTGAAACTTTAAACAGGAATTTCAAATAATTAGAAATAGAGCTTGATGAAATCGTCGCTCCTCTGACGTAAAGCCATATCCTTATTTCCATGGAAGCCCTGTTCTCCGTATATCTTTATGCTTTGGGGCCGATCATAAAATACGTAATTATAAATTTCGGATATTTTGACTCCCTCTTCCCTCTCATAACGCTTTTGTGACGTAGGTCCCTATCCTTTAACATGTAAAAACAAAACGGTTAACTCCCTCCTTGATGTGACATTACATATTTTATGACTCGTCCTTTCTTCCGGGGCTCATGCAGAAACTAAATGTGTCCTTTGCATAGGAGGAGCGACAAAATATCAAAAAAGAAAACATAATTAAAATTGCACCGTGGTTCATTATTATCCTGATTTAGGCAGCAAATTAGGATAAAAATTGGTTCAACTATTGATTAGAAGTTGCAACAATAAACAAAAGCATGAACACGTTTGTACAAGGAGCGCCAATAAGTAAGTTCGTTACCTCATAAAACTAACAACCGGCTCTCCCACAACTGCAATGTATCCAATTTCTCAGCAGTTTTGATTTCATGATTCTTGAGATAGATTTCAGATTCAAGATTATTACTATTTAAGAGCTACCTTGGAGCTTATGAGAAGGACCAATATACTTATTGAAAGTCCCTTGAATAAGGGTTGGAAAGAATGGTAACTAATCATAACAGATTATAAACTTTGGAAATACAATATAAAATAAAATCAGTAAGTGTGATACATGATCAGTAAGTAAACAGTGAAAAATAGCTAGAATCGTTTGTGAAACCAGCGACCCTCTTCAACAGCAGCAGGATTATTTTATGCTTATCAAGAGCTGGAGCCTTTGAACACTCTCAAATAAAGGAACTTACTGATAATTGTAAAATACTGATTTTCAAACTTTATGTATTAAAAGACTTTTGAGAGACTTAAAAGACTGGTACTCGATATAAGGACTTAAACAGTATTCTGAAGAAAGTGCTGAAAAACATGTTAAAGACATACCCAGGTGGTTGTTGGCTTCATGGATGCATTAACGGTAAAACTGCAAAAATGCATATCTCTGTGTGCAACACTGCTGACTCCCTGTCGTAGTTTACTTTATACATGGAAAAACACTCCACATCATGTGTTAAAACTTCTCTGTGAAAATTTCAAACAATAGCGTTGGTTGGTTCTCTTTTCGTAAAATAAAACGGAAGGGGAGATTTTGAAACATTACAAACAAGATACACGATGTAGCAGTTTTACCCTCAATATTGCATATACTCGTAAGAATTTGGATTTATCTTAATAATGGAGATTTGCCTATTATGAGGCTTATCAAAAGCGAACGCTAAATGATAGAGTTCATCATTGGTAACACAAACCCAGTATACATAGGTTGTACGGTAAAGCTTAGCAAGTTAGGCTGTTGAAGCGCAAAAGTGTGGTGCAACGCTTTGACTTCTAACACAAACGCCAAAAATGACAATTATTATGGCATAATACTGTTCAAATAATACTTAAGAAATCCCCTGATGTTATCTGATAAAACTGTTCACTGAGAGGGGTGGATATTAGCACAATAATTTTGAGCTGAAGAAGCTCTAGACAGATTTCGTAAATGAAAAAAGTGGATTTCATTTGCTCCATTTAAAGGGTGAGTATTTTTAGCTTGCAGCGATTTGTGCTGGAATTTACTTCAAATCTGTAAATAAATCATATTAATTGAATTGTATCATGATTTTCGCTATGATTTCACTGAATAACAACAACAACAAATGGGCGCAATGATGCAAAAAAATATAATTTACACAAAGTTGACATTTTGGATAAACCTGTTTTGCATCAATGCATTAAATTATAAACTAAGACAAAGAACAAAAATGTATGGGGTAATGTGATGCACATAATGTACTATTTAAAATTTTAATAAAAAAATTTAACAAATAAGACTTAGAATAAAACAAGATAGGAAAGACAGAGTGATAAATTGGTGACCAATATTTTCAAAATACTTGAGTCGAAGGTTGCTTGGAAATACCAGTGCCCTGATAAAATAAAAAATCATTTTTGTGTTACATAATTAATTCTGAACTTGACAACAAGGAAGAAAATCATCGGACCAAAAATAATTGTTGAACCAAAGGTGTATATGATGGTGTCAAACATATCAAATAACGCAATCATTACTAGAAAATTCAAAAATAAAGGGGGAATCCGCTATCATGACATTGCTTTTAACGACACTTCGGTCATAAAGTCTAGAATTAGTTGTTGAAATTACATGCACTTAAGTGTCAGTTATGACAGCAATCAGCTGTATTGACCAGCAATCTCTAGAGGATCATTACACCCTATCTCCACTGTATTACAAATTTTTTAAAAAAAAAATTCTGGATTCAATTCAACATAAAATGAGAGGGGGGGGGGGGAAGGATTTTTAACCTTAGGCTGGAACGGTAAAAAGCACCACCAATTCTTCTGCTTTTCTTCAATTTTTGATAGTTCAGCAGCAGTCGTTCCCCAAGTTCATGAAAACATTGCTCATCATTTTGCCACAAAGACCTACCAAATCAGTAAAAGTTTAGGGTGCGAGTTAAATGTCATTGCAGTTCTGAAAATTAGTTTCACTTAGAGATAACACTCTTGGAGAAAATTTAAAGAGAAAATGAGGAAAAAAGTGAAGAACCACAAAACAAAAGGGGGATATTTAAAAAGATAGACAAAATAACACAGACTTGATCTAAAAAACTACAACTGAGGAGAAAGGAGGAGAAGAACCACTGAAATTACAACACTTACTAAAGGCGAGAAAGCACGAGGAGCCAAACGTAGAAATCTCTCATTTACAAGGAATGGTACATATGTACATTCAAGAATATTATAAAAAAAGTTACCGCTAGAAGATCCTAGTTTCAATTGACATGATCAAATATTTAGATACATTGATCGAATACGTAGTCCTATCCTAGATTGTAGGATCTTACAAACATAAATTCTAGTAATCAAAAAATACATTTGAGCTGAAAGATGGCCCTAAAAACTATCGACTATTCATTCTACTTCAAAAAATAGAAGAAAAAAAAAGTTTTCAAGTGTAAATCTATCTCTTACATTCATCCAATTTAAAGTAGATGTGCGCATAATTCCGCGAAACCAATATGGGCTGCGAAAAAATGGTAAACAAAAAACCTAAGAGCAGAAGCTGTTTGCAATCTGTATCAAATTCAGCTGATCGCTCACTGGATATATTCCAGGTTCTTATCAACATTGTTACAGGAAGATATTCAAGGAAAAATCAAGAATAAAGACGGCATATTGAACACACAGACTTTACTCTCTGATGCATTGCCTAAAATATATTCTAACATTTAGTGCTGAGCAAAGCAAATTGAAACACGTCTTAAACCGAATTCCTGAGAACTTGAAAAATTGTCTTTAAGTTAAGGATCCTTTTTGTGAGATAAATAAAAAATACTAGAACTGCCTGTAGAATAAAGGGAAGATATTTTGCCTCCTATAAAAAATTATCATATCTAATTCATAAGTTCTCTAGGAGCCTAACAATGCTATAGGCTTGGATACATCCTGAGAAAGAGAATTTGTGAACATTGATTTTTTCTGAACATGAGTTCAGTACAGCACTGATGTTACTGTGCAATTTATCGAATAATCAGTAACACAGAGCTCATTTTATGTCACTAGGTTGCTCGAGATTTTAAAACACCACTGTATTCTAAATAGAAAGCTTGTTTGTTTAAATATTTCAAAAACAGATTTTCACAAAAAGAGTTAATGCAATTCTCCAAGCTTCAAAACCCTTTTGTTGTCCACGTTGCACATTGTTGCCCTAGAATACTCTAATTGAAGATTTTTCGACACTAAAAGAACTGAAAAGTCCTACTCCAGAATTCTTTCCACAGAGAACTGTAGAATCATAGGGAATATCCAGTAAAATTTTTAGTGAAATGGATGTATTCACTTTCCTTACAATGAATGAAATATTGGAGGAGACTCTGAAACAGTGCAACCGAGAAGTGTCCTTTTCGCATCCAGTGCCTTAATTAACCTTGGCTTTCTCTGACAATGTTTACATCAAAACTTATTTCCTAAATATAAGAGCAAATCAAAGTTTTCTTGTTTCAATTAAAAGATTGCAAGCTAAAACTTCAATTGGACCTAAAAGCATAAAATTGAAAACCGAATCAGCCATCAAGTTCCTTAGAGGATTAAAGGTTGGAAAATATTTTTTTGAGATGGACTTACAAGGGGAGCTTCCCAACGTTATATATAATTGAATAAACAAAACACTCTAAAACTCACCAAATTTCGTTGCCAAGCTGAATTTCTGGAGTGTCAGTCAGATACAGATACAGATTCGACTGATACTCCGAAAATTCAGCTTGGCAACGAAATTTGGTGAGTTTTAGAGTGTTTTGTTTATTCAATTATATATAACGTTTCAATCCAAGAGAAACTTCGAGTTTTTATCAGCATATGTAAAAAATCTTCAGTCACTACGTGTTCTACCTCGTAAGTCGGTTTGCGGAGCGAATGGTGCAAAATAAAGTAAGTGAAAAATAAACAAGCATAAAGTAAAATAAAATTACGAACTGTAATCAGGATCCGATCCTAGGTCCTCACGCATGCGAAGCGAGCGCGCTACCGTTCGGCCATGAGGTACTGATAAGGATTGTGGGCCTCTATCACCTATGTTTACCTTGTGCCGCTAGCGCACGCGTTTTTTCCGCATCTTTAGCCCTTTTTTTGAGGGCTTTCCCGACCCCATTCGAAAAAACGAAAAAATACGGCATCCCTAAAATCATCTCTAGTATCTTCATGCGAAATTTCAACTCGAAATTCCGGTTACACTTGGGAAGCTCCCCTTGTTAGTGTTAGCTCGACCCTATTTGAGTGCTTTGATTCAATTAAAAGAAACATTATAATGATCCTTCTTTCATGAAAATCTTGTTTCTTTGGGACTGTTTTGCTTAATTGATTTTTGGTCTCGGTCAGTGACTATTTTAAAATTGATGACTTGCTTTGGTAAGGATTAAAAGTCAACCTGAAAACATTGGAAGTTTGGATAATAACCCTTTCGTGAATGATTGAACGGCAATTTTCTTCAAATTAATATTTGACATTGTGGAGCAACTAGGTCTGATCCACATCAAAATTTCAAAAACTTTTGGATGTCAGAAAAAAATATCATGGAGCTTTTTAACTTTACTCCACTGGATTAAAGGTATCTGAACATTATTTGTTTTGGCGTCTGCTTAATAACTTATTTTATGCTCATACATTGGCAGAAATGTACACCATTGCCTCAGAATATAGAGATACCTGAATCATATTTCTGGGAAATTCTAGTATTTGACATTTTGGAAATTTCTAAATAAAGGCTCTTGAGTTGGAACCCTTATCAAGCGCCTGTGTCAGGGTATGGGGTTTCAAAAAGTGCGAAAACTTTGAAACTACTAGGGCCAGTGCTGCATGTTTCTATGATATATGAATTGTTAAAATGGTGTTGGGCGCCTTTTTGCTCTGGGGTATTAATATGATTTTAACCTTCGTTAAAACTGACAAATGTTTTCTTCTTGGTTGAAAGATAACTTTGTAATACCCGACTAAATATATTCTCTTCCATGCATTCTCTATGGAATTTCACATCACAATTTATACAAAAACAGAACACAATTTAGATGGTTAAAACTAAAAGAAAATCCCAGACTTTCAGTTCTGAGGCAGTGAACTAAAGAAAACAAAGCCTTAAACAAAAAACAAACGAAAAAGATTACTTGAAATTACCACAGCTAGAACAGTTGAATGCCAGTGCAGTCAGTGCAAAATAAGTTTACACACTTTCAGAGGACACCTAAGAACCAGCTGTCTTCAGTTTAGCATTGGAAAAATACAAAAATCAAGATGGCAGATCTTCTGTGGCTATCTAGAAGAGCGTAAAC
Organism: Bemisia tabaci; assembly: GCF_001854935.1. Taxonomy (NCBI): domain Eukaryota; kingdom Metazoa; phylum Arthropoda; class Insecta; order Hemiptera; family Aleyrodidae; genus Bemisia; species Bemisia tabaci. The sequence continues at coordinate 3,827,022 of NW_017547115.1, forward strand.
TGATTTAGCACGGACTTTAAGTAAAGGGAATCTTGCTACACTAAGAAATTAGAGAAAAAAGGCCCATCAATACACATTATGGTACTTCAGCAGAAGCAATTTTTCTCAAGCTTCTCCGTACATCACTTTGAATCAATGACTTTCAATAATTTCTGACAATTTTTACATTAAGCTCGATAAAGCCAATATATGTCTTTTATCCATTCATTCATTCATTCATTCATCAGGAAAAATCCACAGATTTTGACAGCTTGAATTTTACACTGAGAATCTGTGTCACTTACACCTACGTACACTGGGCAGAAACCTTTCCAAAATAATAAGATTGGTGATAAATTGTAAAGTTGCTTTTTTATAATTTTTTTTTTTTTACAGAGGAAATATTCCTTAAACTTGGTGAACTGAAAGATAAATTGGTAAGTATTTACTACTTCCTAAATCCCTGTATCTTTTTCACCTACATTTTATCAAAAGACATTGAACAAGTTTCAATGGACACCTACCCTGCACAAGGTTTTTATACTTCATTCTGCTTGCTTTCTTCCTCAGAAATGTACCCTAAAATGTCCCATTACTACCCACTCTGCAGAGCAATTTTGCCACAAAAGCTCAAAAAATTTTATTTTAAAATTGCTTCAAAAATTCAAAAGCCCCAGGAATATTGTGAGGGGATGTTGGAGCGAGATTGAACAAACTAATAATATGACAGAGAGCAATACTGCCGAGAATCAAAATTCTTAAAAGCACATTTTTTACTCTTTTTTTGACATGATTGTTGATTTTCATCGACGATTACTTCTTTGACTTGGCGTTTGATCAACATTGCTATTTCGTTCTTATTGCTGGGCCTTTTCGCAGTCCAAATTTTGAGGAGGTATTATGGCAATATCCCTCCAAAATATCATTATCAGTCTTAAAAGTGAAATCAAAACAATATCGTTACGTGCTCTTTGCAAGGTGGGTGAGGTCTCTGTTAGACTGGGGTTCAGGATAGGATATCAATACTTATGATGGGTCGAAACCCATGACATGAGCCAGTAATTGAGCAGTTTATCAACTACAATCTTATAGCAACAGATATGTCTAGAGCGAGCAATCATCACTATCTGCAGCGTAGTCCGCTGAATCATCTGTGGAGACTTCCTCATTTTTAGGCCACTTTGACGTATCCTTCATGAAATCGCTGGAGAGGAGCCCCAGGGGGCTTGAGACGCGGAATTCTTGATTCGAGAAAACCATGGACTCGGATAGATCGACCGGAGGTGGGGTCGGGTTCCCTGTTATATACATGTACTCAATATCTGGCTTCAGTTTGCGGCTGGCGCGGAACGGCTTGCGAAGGGGCGCCGAGTTGGCTGAATAAATGTCATCAAGGTTCGGTGACAGCAGGTCCTCTCCATCACACGGATGACCCTCATCACTGGCCGACTCACTGGACTCATCATCTGAGTATGGTGTGCTGGAAAAAAGCAAACAATAGGTTACGAACAATGATATCAAGTATCCTAGAGCTAGATAGAGAGAGAGAGGGGGGGAGAGGGGGAGCGAGAGAGGAGAAAAACCCCTCAAAAAATTGAAGATAAACGAGCTGTACGGTTATGTGTCCATCAAAGCTTAGTCCCAGGGATGCCCATTTAATTACAGAGATAACATTTAATTTAAAATGAGGGTGAGTCACATTTTTGTAAAATATTCAGGGCTAATAAAAATTCACCATTTTCATTTGTACAGGCTCCCTGATTCCTCCCGATGATTAAATTTTGTTTCAGTTGTATCTGATATTGTACCATATTGATTTCCATGATTTTTCAGCATAGTACGATACATGATAATCTCTGAAAGAACCTGTTGTCTTCGAGTTCCTAAATTATGGACCAGGTTTGTCATTACTGTAAAGCAACCTTTTTGGGGCCTAGAACATTCTTCGAAGGTTGAGCCTCACAGGAATCATAGGAAAACTTTCTAGTATTTGGTGTTCTTCAAAATTGTCAGAGCTTTATGAACTTTAACGGCAGATCATTTTATGCTCCAGTTAAGACAAAATTACGGCTAGAAGTGAATTTTCGGCAAATCTATATGCACATGCATTCTATTTGCATTTAAGGGTGGAAGTGTTGCCATGCCAATTGCTGTACTAAAGATTGAGAAAACCTCTTCTTAAACTTTATTACCATTGGAAAAAAAAAACAGAAGCGCAGAAAATTCGATTTTCTGCCCTAATGGGCCACACTGTGTGGTGATTAATTAAACACTACTACTCACATTATCTAAATAAAATTTCACACATAGAATGTTTATTGTGTCGAAAACTTCCAAAATTATTTCAATAGTGACAGTAGGTGGTACTAGTAGACTCTGGTTACTCTGAGAGCAGGTGTGAATGATCATAGACAAAAGCTGATATTTTCTTTACATATTGAACTTGGAAAGTTTAATTAGTTTATTGTATTTACATAAATTTCAATAAGGAGACAGGTATTGCATTTTTAATTTGGTACCCTGTCTAAAAGTTCTCTTCCTAAAAATTGCCCTTTAGATAGTAAGAGTCTTCAATCATATCATCCTCAAGTGATCTTAAAGAACATTTCAGAGAAATTTCACACCGAAAGTACATATCGAATTCCTTGGTAAAATATGTATTGCTCTTGACTCTGAACCTACATCTATTAATTTATTTATGTGCTATAATGTATATTGACGGTGAAACTACCACACCAAGTATCTTGTTTGCAGTATTAAGAAGTCTCCGGTCCCATTTCATTTTTTTGAAGGAGAACAAATCAATTTCATTCCTTGAAATTTTCACAGAGTTTTCTTTGCAAAGAGAAGAAAAATTACGGAAGTTTTCAAGAAATGAGGTTTAGTAGTTTCCTATTTAAAAAACAAAGTATGACAAGAAGTCTACAATGTCTCAAACTTAGATTGGTGGTCTGGTAGTTTCACCGTCGCCACATTCTCAAGTGTACACTTCCTTGGGCATTCTTAAAATCCAGGGTTGAGTGGGGTGAATGGCAGGATGAGGGTAAAGTATGTTATAATAGGCTCAAAACCTTCCCTCTGCAGATGCAACACCATATGATGGAAATCAACAGAAATACAAACAATAGCAAAAACTGAGAAAAACAAGGAAAGCTTTGAACAATAAAACACAAAGCAGATGCTCTTTCAGTAGCAGTTCCTGCTGCTGGTTGGCTAACAAGTAAAATACAGAAACACATTGTTGCCTCACAGGAATTTGGGGCACCTCCTAAAACATGGAAGCTTACGACAGTCACCATGGAGAAAAAACATTGTTAGCTTGGAGGAATTTTTCATTATTTTACATTTATTTGGATCCATCACAATGATAACTGGCAGTGTGATTCATTTACATGCATCGAAGGGTCAGATGAGGAGTGTAAGATGTTTGATTAAAATCATTCTCTGCCAAAACTAATTTACCTAATTTCTAGCTGTGGCTGATACTAACGCCTTTTGATGTGTTTCAATTATCAGGTTGAATGAATAAAGTTTACATGTGTACATCATGCTGAAAGTTTATTGTTTTGTACTGGGCAACGGCTCATTTCGCACAATCTGTGCAGTTTTAAATGACACACTGAAAAAACAGGGGCGGACAGGCAAGCAGGAACGCTGGGAAAAAACCTGACATCCCAGTCAGTAAAAAGGGTAATTTTGGAGTGGGTTATCTCCTTCACACTGCAAAAAAAAACAACTAAATCGGGTCAGTTCACACACTGATGGGGCGATATTCACCGTTAGGTACTTTATCGGTTCAAGTCCGCCCCTGAGAAAAAAAAAACAGGTATTGCATAGAATAAAAATTAAGTGGACGAACAGATAATTTCTTGTGCTGTCTTCACAATCGATGATACTCACAATAAACGAATGAGGTAACAATAAGTGCATACGAAAATGACAATGGTATGAAAAGAAATCAAGCCAAGCTCTTTGCGGCCAAGTGGTCAAGGCGCACTTTCAAACAAAACAACAAGGAAGTCAGATCTCAAACTTCCCTTCCCTCGTACCCAAATGCAAAACGTAATTTAAAAATATTCCCTGAGGAGAATGATTCTTAATACCTCTACCGAAAATTTTGTCTGCGTGGACTCGGGTTCTTTTTCATCTTGCAAAACCTCACAAATTATTCAAACGTTCTTGCATCATATGGGAACTAGATAAAATCTTAAGTTTTCTTGAAACATAATTTAAACATAGAAAAGAATACAAGCTCATAAAATTTCTCATGCAGTCTTACAGGTGCGACAGATATTCACGAAGACATGCCATGAGAAAATTGAAGCAGTGATTTGCCAAGCATGCAAGCAAGAACGGAAACAGAGAGAAACAGTAAACACAGAAGCAAGAATGAGACAACACTGGTGTTTGGTGGTCAAAGGAGGCTCAAACCAACTTACCAAATCACTTAATTAAACTGTGGCTAAATTTCATCTTCGGCCACTCTGTAAAATGATTGAAACCAAACCACCAAAATATTAATCTTTAGGTAATTAAAAGTACAGAAAGATCATAAAGAAGAATTTAATGATGAAAATACAAGATTTGCAGAATCCTCTATAACTGTAACATTTGATGTTGAATACTGTACTACTAGAGATCAAGCCAGAGCAACCATTCGGTTGACGCCTGGCTATATTTAAGCTTCTAAATAAACAAAAGTTGACAACAATTTTTGTTGCAATATTATAGTTTTATAATATATCAATAAAGTACGCTGAGACACTGCTTCCGTTTCCTACATTTAATATTAATTTGGATCCCATTAACATCTCAATTAGATTACTAGAGGAAAAAGTTGAAAGAGAAGAGACTGAAAGTTGTTAAATTAACTACTGAAATCCTTGATTAAGTGGATAGTGACAGATTACAGAAGAATTATCAGCAAAGTCTGTTCATGATGAGACCAGAGAACAGAAAATAATGACTTTTCCCACGATCACCACTTTGCTAACCAACCATTCAGCATAATTTTGGTCCCTGGCATGCACTCATAGTTCTGCGAAAATGCCCATGGCGCAAACCAATCTCAAAATGTGAAATTCTTCACTTTTCTCTTCCTTCGTTCAGCATTCTTAGACAAAGGGCAATAAACTCAGGTCAGCCAATCCCTCCAATTTAAAAGGTGATCTTCACGATCTTACGCACTCAGAGAAGTGTATAATCCCTTTCCCCCACTATTCTGATTTACAACAAAGAATAAACATTTTAAAAGAAAGTAAGTCTGTATAATTCCGGAAAATAAAACAGTTAAATGCCTTCAATGAAGTTCTAATAATTCAGCGAGAGCAAACTCGTCTAGATGGAGGCATAAATGCAAATGGAGTATCCTACATTTGAAGTTTTGAAAAAATACAGATAAGAAAAGCTCAGGACTGGTAGCATACGTTCGATAGGACCTAAAAGTGAGAATTGGATGGGATCCACAGAACGGGAGATGAAATAAGGAGTACTTGCAAAAGCCTTTCAGACAGTACTGAAAGTCAGAAACAATTAGGGGTACTTTTACCTCTCCTGCAGATGTATTCTTTTTGCGTAATACAATTCTTTCTTTGTGTTGGATTACTTTAACCAAGCCTATCTGTATTGAAATTTTAGGAAACATCCTCCGCCTGCTCTGGGCCCAGTTATGTTTATGGCAGGGTGCAATTGTCAAATTCTGCTCAAACAAGTCTCCCGCCTAACTGTCTGGCTAGTCCTGAAATCTAACCCATCCTTGTGAATAATATATTGTTCCTTGAGTCTTTTATTGTAGATAGGCTGTTTTTTGCATGAATGCGTCCGAATTTTGCTCTATTCATTATTATTCATTGATCAACTTTGGAGCTGATTTTTAAGGGAGGAGAAGTGGTAACATTGGATGGAGAGAAAAAAAGAGGTAATTTTCTATTCAACAACGAGAGTTGTTTTAGGTATACGATTTGGTTTCAAAAACTTTTGACAGTCGACATTAGACAACAGTTTGATGATGAAACATCATTCAAGATTTAAGTGTCTATCGACAGATTCTGGCTTGCCTTGATAAATGGTAAATGCTATGAAAAACAGGTCATACAAGAGACAGAAATCGAGGGAGGCACAAAAATGAAAATCATTGCAATGCTTGCTCCTAAATACAAGACCGGCACAGAGAGTAGACCCAGGACTCTGAACCAAAGTAAAAAAAAAGATAAAGGGGTACAGAAAATAAGGTAGATGAGGCTAGATCTTTCAAACCAGATTCCTTGAAATTTAAGGGTTAATCATTAGAGAATTAGAACTACTTGGGGTTTCCAGTGAGTACACTTCTAGCGCACCTCATACCGAAACGACATGCAGTTACATGCACAATGAATAACATATCCTGCAACAGTGAGGTAAATTCCCATTGTGACACACATAAAATTTAAGTGTAAATCTCTTGTACAATTTTTCTGATTTTTGTCTATCTTCAGACTATTAGAACAACTAAGTTCAGACTTAAATTTTTTTCCATAAATAAAAGATGAATATTAAAACTAAAACTTACATTTCATCAGGATTTTCATGGCCTCCTTCTTCAGCCACTAAGAGTTCGTACTCTTCTGCAGCATATCGATCCCAGTCTGAAATCTGGAAAATCAAAATACATTTGAAACATTATCTTTGTGTCAATGTGAAACTTTGGCATCTGAGCATTTTCCATCATTTGATGCAAGATTCATATTGAGAATGAAACTACGAACAACCTAGTATTTCTTGTCACAATTTACTGTTTTCGGTCATGACTAATCAGTGATTATCATTACTGCACAGAATTTTATGTTCTTGGTCCGCCAATAACATTCTCTAAACAAAATGTTGATTGAAAATTAATTGTATCGTTATCTTAAGAAAATATGGTAGGAGCAGAAACTTTGAAGCATTCATGAAGATGGATGTCTCTATGAGATCACAGTTTCTATGAATGTGTTCCTCAAGGCAAAATTTCAATGTATGCCATTTTAATGGTATGCATTCAGGGATTCTTGATCACGAAAACGTAAAATATTGGAAAATAAGTAGAAAAAGTTTCAACAAAATATAAATGTCAGCTTTTCTTGAAATGGGTGCAATATTAGCGAGAATAACAAATCACCGCAACTGAAAAGTGTTATTTTTGTACCCAGCACTTCAATTATGATAAAACAAGTTGGCAGGAAACAATAACATGTTAATGTATTCTTCCTTTATCACCTCATTGAGGTACATTTTTTTTCATTTTGAATCTTTCTAAGACCAATTTGTTTAATACAATACTTCATTTCTCTGGACAAGATACATACAAAAGAGGAAAAAAATTGGTCTCTCACGTTCAATGCGAAACGATGAGATTCACGGTTTAGTTCTGATTCTGTACATTTTAATTTATTTTATTCATGACTACCGATGGTAGGATGACCAGTTGAATTGTATTAAATTTTTTTAATGTATTCTTAGCCTCGTTTTCTGTTTTCTTTTGTTTTATCACACTTCTCACCGTTTGGCCAATGCTTGGCTTCAAAAAAAGAAGGCTTGGCTTGAGAAAAGATTCAGGTTGTTGCATTGTTAAAAGTAAAATGTGAGCAGGCGTACCTCATTCTCAGCATGATCCCTCTGCGAAGCAAATGGATCTCTTTGTTCGTGGTCCAGGTATTTCTCTAAATTGAAGAATGTATCGAAGAAAATCGATGTCATTTTTGATTTTTTGAGATCACTTAGTGAGATCTTATTAGGAACAGCTGGCTTTATCATATCCAGCATCTGGAAAAAGAAAATGAGCTTTAAAGTAAACAAATATTAATAGGATGATGCCTCATTCTCTAGCATTATGTTTTGGATGGTTAAATAAAAGCAAAAAACTGATCAATGATCCTTTAATTCACCAATGTTCCAGAGTGAGAGCATTGGGCTAGTACATTACAACACGATGGACCACTAGATGGAATCAGAAATAAAATACTTCACATGTTTTCTACTTAAAAATTTGATAGAGAAAACAACTGCCCTCTCTTTATTCTACATGTCTGTCAATTCAAACTTAAAGTTCCTTAAAAAAGCAAAGTCTACTTGGGTCGAATTGAGCCCTTTGCTTTTAGAGTGCTTTTCGATCGCATATTATTGTCTGAGCGTTTAATTCATGCTACAAAGTTCGCTCAACTGTATATTAGAGGGCAACAGGAAGTTTTGTAAATGCAAACTCAAATAATTTCCTGAATGCATAATGTCATTTGCGATGTCCAAAGTAACTTGCATTGATTTTGATTTTTTTAGTACCGGAAATATGGACAGACCTACTCAAATGCTAACTACAGACGTAAATCTCTGACTTTTGAATTAATTTTGAGAGATCGCATCATTTTTAACATATTTTGCATAAAATTATGAGTAAAAATATCTTAAGGTTTTCCAATTTTCTCTCACCCTAGTAGTCCATTCAATTTTGGTGCTTCAAAACACAGCATATCAGGTAGCATTGTGCTACAAAAGCAGATAATAAGAATAAGAAGATCAGTTTGACTACCTACTTCCAGAAATGTGAAACACTCTGGAAAAAACTACCTTGTGACTTGATATTGTAGGAATTGTGACAAAGACCGGACTTACTCAGTATTACGAATAATAGGGCCTCACCACATGCAGTGGAGAAAATGTCACTCACATTGTTTGATCATTCATTATATGAAAATGTCCTGACTACTTGGGACCCGTCTTTGCGTTTAGTACATTCATCTTTCTTTGATTAATGGAGCTTTTGCATGCGTGAGGAATTTGCGATTGAAGTACTTTCACTTACGTAAAATTTTGCAAGAAACATAACGGTGCCACTGCTTTTCTCTGAAATCAACTCTAAAGCTCAAAAAAACTCTCAAAGTAGGGGCTGTAATAGAGAGGATATCGCTTGCTACCATGAGAGTCCACCTCTTTATCTAGTCAAACTCTCCATGCAAAGATAGGGAACAAATACATTAGCAGGGTTGCTGTGTTTTCAGTTTTGGAGTCTCTAGATAAAGTGGCAACCCTACCAATCTATTTGCTTCCTATCTTTGCATAGAGGGTTTGTCTTGGTATAGAGGTGAACTCTCAGGGTTGTGTGGGATATCCCCTCTGTTACAGCCTCAACTTTGAGAGCTTCTTTTGAACTTTGGAATTGATTTTAAAGAAAACCAATGGCACCATCGTGTTTCTTGCAAAATTTTACATAGAATGCCGTACTTGAATTGCAAATTCCTGACAAGAATTCAAGAGCTCCATTCTGTGTCCTTCGAAAATAATTGCAAAACTAAACTTTCCCCTTCATTACCTGGCACAAACAGTCTTCAAATGGCAAGCACTCGATGCCGATGGACTCCATCCGCCGCAGTTGCTCGTCGTAGAAATAGTCCAGCTCATACATGGACAGAAACCCATCTCCGTCAAGATCCATGCAGCGAAACCAATACTCGATTGCACGTGGATGAGTCTTGTCTTCCTCCGCCAATAGGAACCATACGAAATCAGCGTAGCACATCTCATAGTTGCTGTTTTCACCCCTGTCTGAGGTTGGAGAGCGCACAGCTTTCATTCGGTCTTTCTTGTCTCCATGTGTCACCGTTCCGGAGAATATCCGATCGATGATGCGAGAGGAGAGAGCTGGAAAAATTTAAAATAGGATAGATTTTTATTTTGCTCGATAATGTAGACATTCACTTTTCAAGTTGAGATTTTTCCTTAAAAACTTTGAGACGAGGGGTGTTGATGAGGACTGTTTTCGGCCCATCCTAAATTTCCTCAACACAATAATTTTTTTGCTCATTGAAGGTCTATATTCCACAGAGGGCATCATGATTTGGTCATTTTTGGTCTATTTTTGGGTTTAATAATGGACTAAACATGGGTCTAAAGGCCGATTTTGCGAAAAATAGGGGTTTGCGGTCAGATGCTGAAAAGTCGAAATTTTTTGCTATAATCGGCCTGTAGCCCCGTGTTTAGGCCAGTCTTAGACCTAAAAGAGACCCGAAAAACCAAATTATGATGCGTTCCATGGAATATATAGACCTTCAAGGACCAAAAAATCGAAAAATTGAGTGATTTCAGGAATGTCTCAAAGTGGCCTTTATCGATACCCCTCCTTTTTTAATAAAATTATTTTAAAGAGGAAACATGCAATTTTCTTCTTGAATGCATTGGATGCTGTCTTGAAGGAATATTTATGCAACAAACATATGGACTTATCATTAGATAAACATTTGGGTTCGTTGATATAATTTTTGTTTCAAACTGTTGTTTCATCTCATTTTGATAGGGTTTACATTTAAATATTACTAACCTGGCGTCCAATGTAAAAATTTGCTTCGACTTACCATGATCACTGTGACGAGCGAGATCGTGCTTGTCAATGCACAAATCATGATCTCGATCTAATTCCCAAAATTTACAATATATTACATAAAAGTGTTCGTAACTAAAGTACTGCGTCATCTGGTTGATGTCTTCCTCCTCTTCCAGCCGGGCTATCGATCGGAGCAGGTCGCTCCGCCTCAGTTCTGATAACGAAATTCGGCCATTCCACATTTGGTTAACATTATAGTAGATTCTTGATACCACCTTAAAGGAAAAACAGATGGCAAAGAGAAATTAGATATTTAATTGCACTGCACAATTTACAATCAGTACATTTTCCTGGAAACTACGTTTTCTGAATCGTAAATTTCGAACCTAAATCCATACCTCTGCTTTTGTTTTGAAATGTTTCTTTCGCTAAATGCTTTTTACAGCAACATCTATGCTCTGAAGCAAATACCTCAATCTGGAGTTTTTACAGGCTAGGGTGCCTTTGACCACTAACAGTAACGCATGCAGATTCACTGGTGCAATTTTTAGAATTTAAACTTCATTACTAGAAATCTCAAGTAATTTATTGGGTTAGTTCCACTGGTCTTAGAATCGTATTTGGATTCTTGTAGATCAGCTAAAAATAATAAGATTCATCCGAACAGCAATTCTTTACCTTCAGTATTAACCGGGATATCGTGCTTTGAAAATTTCCTTTGACATCATCCACCGCGGTGGTGACACCCTTAGTTTCTTCCACCTTGCTTTCATCAGTCAGTAATGCACTAGTTACTCAACGTGAAACTCAAATAGAAGAAACGTGGAAGAAACCAAGAATGTCTCCACCGCGGTGGATGAAGTCATAGCCCGAAATTTCAAAGCACGATATCTCATTTATATTGAAGGTAGAAAGTTACTGTTTCAGCAGACTTTATTATTTTTAGTTTACCTACAAGAATCAAGCATTAAAACGCGATTCTGTGATCAACGCAACTGACCCCTTAAAGTGAAAGGTAATTTGTGTGCTTACCGTGAGGATATATCTGGAATGGAATTCAGTAGCTTGCTTAAGGAACACTAGGCCAGGATGCGTATCAACTACATCTTGTACTAAAGGTATAAAGTCTTCTGGATCTAAATAGTTTCTGGAAGCACCGCGAGTGAGAATATGCATGAACAAGGAGGCAGAATCATGATACTTCATTGATACTCTGAAAACAAGAGAGAAAAAAATGTGGTCTTTAGGGCTAGCTAAGTTTGAACACAATGAGCAGCGCCTGAACAAAAATACATCCAAGATACGACTCATAGGACCAAATTGACAACATTTTACTATTAACAACACAATTTCTGGCTCACCCGTAAAAAAACTTATGTCTACATGGAAAATGATGGTACATACATTATTCCTAAACCGAGCCAAAAATTGTAGTTCCTAATTAAATCGGCTTGTGCAAAAACGTCCGATGTCCAACACAGTTTTTAGAATTTGAGTGGACGCTTTCATTATAACTTACAGACACATGACGGTTTAAGACGTTTGGGAACGTAAAACAATTTTGTAAATAATTAAACGTTTACTAGAGAGATTAATCTTATTCATCAGTGTCGTGGGGCATAAGAAGCCACTGTAATTATGAAACCCTGAATTGGACAACAGATGTCTCACATGAGCTGAAACAATTGCAAAATGTAGTCAAAATCTGTCAAGCAAGGAAAGAAAACATTTATTTTGAAGGATCTGACACACTGATAAACTGCTGTGAAAAAAGAAAAAAATTAATTTTGTCAAAAGCTGCTATTTAAGTACTTGCTGATGATCACTAAGCCTTGTCCACTTGCGCATAGCTCGCAGAACTCCGGGCGAATTAGCTCAACAAACCGGAGTTTCGCATGCCTTATACTGCGCATAAGTGTTTCAAATCACTGCTGGGGGCTTAGAGGACGAGGCGCATAAGTGCAGTTTTTCCTACTTCGAGAAATACACGTTGGAACTTTTGAAATTACATGGATCCTCATGGCGGAAAGCTAGTTCAAACTGACTTTCTGATGCTTAAAATTGGAATTTGAGAGCGAATTTTTCACAGAATATGCATTGAGACTAGTTTTACTTGAAATAATTAATATCTCGATTTTTTAAAAAACTGCACTCATGCGCCTTGTCCTCCAAGCCCCTTTGTAGAGTTTGGATTGCACTATGCAAGTAGGTATTTGCAGTTTGCTTTTGTTGGATGGACAAGCATTCAATGAATTTCACTATTAATTATATGGAAAATGATTCGACTTACGACTTCCAATAATCGAGAAAATGATTTTGCTCAACATATCCTAGTTTGTCTCCTCCAGCAGCTAGAAAAAGGGGGGCTTTCCAGTAAAGAGGACAGCCGGCAGCCTGTAAAATAAGTTCAGAGACCATTATTCAAGGAATTCACTTACAGGTATTGAAAAAAGCTGATGAAGTCAGAGCACTACAGATAGATAGTGTTGTAAACAGTCACATCTACATGGCAGTGTTTCAAATTTTTATCTTTTATTTTGATTTTTGAAAGGAAACCAACCAAAGCTTTCACTCGAAACCTGTTGCAATTTTTCTAGCCCATACGAAGGTTCTCTCCACAAAATTTCAACTAAAAATGTTGCGCGGTTTCTTTCAAGAACAATAATATAGAAGATGAGATTTTGGAAAGCTGCAATGACTGCTTTGCTAAACCCTATCTAAATGTAACTTGACTGACTACACAGATGTTTAGAGGAGAAAAAATTTGTAAGTGCGCAAGATATTTGTTGACGTGAAAAGTCCGAGTGCGTTGAGCTTTCAAATTTATGATCTTGTAAGCTCTAGAGAAAATGCCTGAAAGCTTTCAACTACATGCTTTTTTCAAAACGTATGTTTGCGAAGAATCATTGAGCAAAACACTTTTATTGTTTCAAAATAAGTGCGTGTAACACGCAAAAATTACAGGAGAAATCGATTAAAATATATAAAATTTCTGTGACTGACGATATAATATCTGGATGTTTTGATCATTGCTTTTAGCTGAAAACCTCGTGCGCGGTTTTTTTGTGTGTTTTGATCATAGCCACCAATTAGACCGCGTTTAAACAGAGAAGAACCAAGCCACATCAGCTATTACCAAAAATTAGGTAATTTAATTTTTTCCATGAAAACGGTTGTGCGGATTTTAGAGCAAATTTCAGTGAATTTTTTCCATAGTAACAGGCAAATTCCTTAAACTTTTCAAAGAAATCCGCACGACATTCTCTCGTAAAAAATTAAATCGTCCAGTTTTTGGCAATAGCTGATGTGGCTTGGTTCCTTTCTGCTAAATGCGCAATTGTAGACCCTGTCCGCAGGGAAAGGGACCTCAGTCAACAATAACTTAAAATTGCACGTCACTGATGACAAATGGACTGATGACACCAATGGACACCTTCCATCTTATTTTCCTTTCCTTTTGGAAGATCATCAATTTTTTATCCAATTAAGTCAGAAATTGGCAGATACATATTGTTGTTCAGGATCCTGTTGCTAATAGTTCTAAATTCCTAGTTATACCTAATGCAAGAAATGTCTATGCCTGAGAAAAGTTAAATCCCTGGAAAAATTTACGAAGGTCACATTGGTTACAGGTCTGGGGGGTTTCTTTTACATTCTCAGATCATTGTAAACGGAAATACCTAACACCCAACTAGGCGAGAGAAAACAAACGAGAGGAAAATTAAATTCAGTCAGGCGGACTAAAAATGTCTGATAAGTAACGGTGCGTTTTTAAAAACTTTATTTTTTTTACCTTTGTAATAATTCCGAACTCTTCTTTTGATGCTTGCGGTTTAGGAAGTGACTGGAACGCAACTCGTACAGCATCCAAAATTTTTTCTAGATTATTTTGGTCTTTTGGTCTTCCATGAGGAAAATGAAACCTGTTTGAAATAAAAACATGCAATACTGATCAGAATATGCGCAGTTACCATAATAATCAAAGTTCATCACAGCTGATAGAGGTACATGCTTTCGAAAACGCGTTTTAAGTTGATTAATTCCACATAATCTCATGTTTTAAAGGATATTTAAACCTTAGTTGAGGGGCTTGGTGGACAAGGTACATAAGTGCAGTTTTTTTAAAAAATCGAGATATTAATAATTTCAAGTAGAACTGGTCTTAATGCATATTCTCTGAAAAATTCACTATCAAATTCCAATTTTCAAGCATCAGGAAGTGAGTTTGAACTTTCTTTCCGCCAGAAAGATCCATGTAATTTCGAAATTTCAAAAACTTATTTCTCGAAATAGCAAAAACTGCACATGTGCACCTTGTCCTCCAAACCCCTCAATTTAGAGGCAAAAAAAAAAAAAAAAAAAAAAATGAGATTCAGCGTTTAAATTTTCCAATAATTACACACTGAGACGAGTTTTACTCGATATAACAGATTTCAAGAAAGTTTGTTGATTCATGCATCTAAGAAATCCTTCACTTAGGTGGACGTGTTTAAGGGAAAGGAGGTGTGGATCTGCAGTGAGGCAGAAGGTTAAAAAATTGAAAATATGCGTCGGTAACTTAGGGATGGTCCCCACTTGACTTAACAAAGAGAGGAAAGTCCGATGCAAATACAGGTGCAGGGCCGGATTTATCTACTTGCCGCCCCCTTCTCATTCGTTTTGAAACATCAATAAAAACCATCAAATGATCGTGCCAGCGGAGGAGGGGTGCATAAGACGCCTTTTCTCGTGTTGAACACATTTTTCGGAAAAGCCCCGTCAACAATACTAGCAAAAGTTCACGGAACTTTGCGCGAAAGTTAAGTTTCGTAAACCTATCTCTGTGCGGACAAGACTTTCTTTTCATAAGAAATGAACGAAAAAATTATGAAAGAACAAACATAAATGTGTGTTAATGATTTTAATTCCCGCCGCCGCGCCACGCAGACCGCACCGAGTTTGGCGCAATGCGTGAAGTATTCAGACAGTCTTGTAGGCGCAATGAGTTTCACGCCGACCGCTGCTGAACGCACTGTGTTTGACGCAATGCGTGACGTATTCACGCAGTCTTGTAGGCGCTATGCGTTTCACGCTGATCGCACTGCGTTTGCAGCAATGCGTGAAGTATTTGTGCAGACATGTAGGGGCTAATATGTGTTCCATGCTGATCGCAGCGCCGAGGGCTTCTCCTTTTCATCTCAAGGCCTCGTCATCATTTCTCTCTAGGTTCCAGGCCAAAGTGCGTGTTTGGTTTCTCTCTTAACTCGACTAATTAAAGGTGCTCTCTCTTGTATCACTGAAAGATGACAAAATTAGAAATGACTATACTCTTAGGAAATGAGAGATTTTGTCGCCTTCTCTCGTTTGTAATTTTTTTTCTAAATTCGATTTTTTTTATACCTACATTTGAAAGAAAAGCGCAAAATTTGCCGCCCCCTGTAGATTTGCCGCCATGGGCCGTGGCCCATGTGGCCACCCCCTTAATCCGGCCCTGTACAGGTTAGGAAAACATTCCTCCAACTTCTCTAGCCATTTTGAGCGATAAAAGAAGATAAGATTCTCTAAAAAACCAAAATCACTTGATTGCCTATTCACTCAAGCAGTATTAAGCTTAATTGAAAGTAGTGAGCGACCGAACTTATTTGTTCCGAAAAATTCCACGATTTAGACAATTTGTTTCAGAGTGAACTGTAAAGTTTCTTTTCATGTTCGCTTTTTTAATACATACCTTGGTATGAAGACAGGTTTTCTAACTTTAACGTGCCTCTGAAGTGTTGTATGCGGCGGAGGACCACCAGGTTTTGGTTTAGCATCCTTACTATAATTCTGCAAACAAATAAACAAAAATCACAAATTAGATAATCTTCACGGCAGGAAAATGTGACAAGAAAAACATGACAATAGGATGAATGTTTCAGAAAACAGATTAAAAACGTACAAGGAGCAATGAGGCTCCCAGTTTCTCTGATTTTATCACCGGTTGCCGTGAAATAGAGCTTTCCCTGTCTTTCCAGGTTTCCTAGGCCGCTGGAGACCCGGGAAAGGGCATTCGGGAGTTATTCGCGCTTTTTCCGATAGCACCGGCGGAATCATTTTTAAAATTGATAGACAGAGCGATAGACAAAGAGAGCATAAGGAGTACAGAGTGATCCGATTGATTGAAATGGGTGGTTCCTAGAGACTAAGAGAGAAAATGACCGACCAACTATAGGGTCTCTCGTGGGTTGCCGTTAGTTAATCTATTATCTACTTCCTTTGTCCATTGCAACCACCCGCTTCCACCAATGGGATCCCTCCGAAAACCTTTTTCCTTCTTTGTCTATAGTTATGTCTAGCGGCCCGCAGCTGTTAACGAGCAGTTAACGAGCCGACGGACGCGACGTCGCGCTGTGCACTGAAAAAAAACTCCAGCCGTGGAAACCGCGGTACTTACGGGCTATGTAGACACATACCGTCCACGTTCCGGGCGTAGCATCTGGAACAGTCAAAGCTACGGCTCCAGCACCCGAAACTTTCGGCTTCTGAGCCTAGAACGGACGATATGTCTATATGGCCCGTAACTTTTTTTTTTTCAGTATGCTATTCGTGAAATTTCCCATATGAGTCGCTTTACAGCACTCCCTCGCGCTCTACGACTCCTAACCTCCACTGCTCTCTTTCAAACCACAAATCTTGGGGGATTGAGCACCTTAACATTTCCGCTTCAATCCTTTCCCTCCAACCTTTCATTGGGCGCCCTCTGCGCCCAAATGAAATTCCGCGTGAAATTCCCGAACTTCCCAAAAATTTCGGGCTCTTCCCAGTCAGTCGATTTCCGGAATTTCTCGGTTTCCCACACAACCGGAAACCTGTTATTTTTCCCATAATTTCCTATCAATATGGCAATAGTGAATCGACGACGGCGGAAGTGGAGACATCTTTCGCGGTTATTGCACCGAGCCCGGTTGGGTCGGGACTTGAACGTAATGCGCGCTAACTAAATTAGCCAATTAGCCCCTCGTCACTCCGATGACTTTTCTCTGTTCGCGAGTCCAACTCCGCCCCGACGTATATTTCTCTGCCCTCTCCGCTGTGCCGAACATGGGCGAAAAAAGGAAAGAGCGAGCTCGGTACGACTAGAGTCCCTTTATACCCAGAGTTAAGACAACTCACTTTTGGTTGGGCTGAAAGTGGCCTAAAAAAATCCAATTCTGATTGGTTCTCGCTCATGGAGGCCGAAACGAGTGCACCCGAATGTGAACAAGAATAATGAAAATATTACCTAATTGTGGTTTATCAAGAGTAAATTGTTATTTCCATCGGTCTGAAATGAAAATAGATTTAGAAATTATTCACAAACCAATCTCTAATTTTCGTTTTAATTGATCAATTTGTTGATGTTGTTGTTTTTGTGTGACAGACATCGCAGGATTCCTGATTCTTATCTCTTAATATCGTTTGTTTGGGTGCACTCGTTTCGGCCTCCATGGCCAGCCAAGGCCGGCTGCCAGTCAGCTGATAATCGAGTTGTCTTGACTCTGGGTATAAAGGGACTCTAGGTACGACTGAATCCATTTACTACCGGGCTAAGAAAGAACGCCGTATGAGACCACAAAGGATGCCGTAGTTCATTCAGTGAAACACAAATTTAATAGGAAAACTGTGGATAATTTTCTGCAAATTTTTTTAGATAATTTTGTTCGCACACTAATCTAAAATGTCTGAAAATTTAAAAAAAAAATATGCAGAGCTCTCCTCAAAAATAAATGTTTTATGCAGAGAAATTCGGCGACTCTCGAATGTTCATACGGCGTTCTTCCTTAGCACAGCAGCGGAAAGGTCTTCCTCAGCAAAGGCGAGGCGTGCTTTACGATACATCGATTGATATTACCATTTGAACCTACGGAAAAGGATCGATAAACAGGGTGTTTGCAACGAGCACCTTAATAATCGATTCTTTACCTTAGGTTTAAATGGCATAATAATCGATAATCGATCATTCACGCCTCGCCACTGTTCCTCAGAAATCGATGGCATTCAGCCAGTGCACACATAGACGATAAATTACAGAGATTCCACATTCCCGAGTATTTAAGCGATGTGATGAAACTTATGAATTCACATACATTTTTTCATACATTACAGCGTCGTTGCAGCGCTCTCCTATAGAATTGAAAAAACTAAAATAATCAGCTTGCACATTTTATTCTGTAGAATGCGGCAAAGTTGCTATAATTCATTTTTGTCGAAATTGTCAGGCGGTGTTGTTCGTTAGCCCTCGATATTTAGTGGAATTCCACGATGGACCACTAAACAAGGTACGAATTTCAGCATTCTGGTGCATGTTTCGTAACTAAAATTTCAAGTAGAACACGATGCACACGATCAAAATTGCCAAAATCAACTCCTTACGAAGATATTTAATGATTCCTGATGCGTAAATTCAAACCACCCGCTTATGAAAACTCAATGCTCTACGTGATTCACATCGCGCGCTAAACGTTATCATGACAGTCTCTGCGATATAAAAATCTGGCAACATCAATCTTGACGCTTTGGCTCAGCTATAGCAAATTGCTTATAGTTTGAACAACACATGGTGGGAAATGAACATTGCTCGATTGAGAAGCTTGCTGAAACCGTTGTGGTGCGCGATTTGACTCACGTAGAGCTTTGAGTTTTTTGTCAGCGGGCAGTTCAAATTCCTCGTAACCAATGTGAAATAAAAACGTTAATCTCTTCGTTAGGAGTTAGTTTCAGTCATTTTCGTTGTGCAAATCGTGTGCGACGTGAAATTTTGGTTAAGAAACATGTGTCAGATTGCTTAAATTCTTACCTTGTCTAGTGGTCCATCGAGGGAATCGGAGGACAAGGCGCATAAATGCAGTTTTTGAAAAAAATGAGAAATTAATGATTACAATTAAAACTAGTCTTCATGCATATGCTGGGGAAAATTCGCTCCCGAATTCCAATTTTTAAGCATCAAAAAGTCAGTTTTGTAATTTCAAAATTTCAAATACGTATTCTCGAAATAACAAAAGCTGCGCATATGCGCCTTGTCCTCCAAACCCCTCAATTGTGAATTTCATGAAATTTCGCCAATTGTTTCAAATGCGTGTTTTAAAGCTGGAAATAAAGAGGAGAGGTCGACTGATTTCTACGGCGCGGTCCAGTCGTTGCTCCTCTGACGTAAGGGCGTATCTTGATTCCCACTTGAGCCCTGTTTTACATATGAATGCATGCTTTCCAGGGCTCATGCAAACATCGATATACGCCCTTACGTCAAAGGAGCGACGCATTCGCTCGTTAATGGAGATGCGTTTGGTCGTTTGTATGAATGACGTTTGACTCGCAGTGAATTGCGGGTTCCGCTATCGCTCGCGAGGCTCCATCAATGGCGAGAATGAATGGCCTCAAGTGCCGCGTCTCGTTGGTCGCGCAATTCGGGCACGAGCGCAAAAATTACGCGTGTTATTGCGTCACACGAGCACCCGCTCGCGGCTAAGTTGCCTCGGTCGAATAAAATACAAACAGCTCGCCTGCAGGCCGATTATTAAAACTTATAGACAAAGATACAGACAGAGACGACGAAAGGGATTTGGAGGGATCCTATTGATGGAAGCAGGTGGTGGCAATGGACATAGGAGGTAGGTAATGGACTAACTAACGGCAACCCACTAAAGACCCGACAGTTAGTCCATCATATTCTTCCTTAGTCTATAAGAACCAACCAGGTCAACCAATAGGATCGCTCCATACTCCCTATGTGTTCTTTGTCTATAGCTTCATCAATCAGTTTCAAAAATCGGCCCGCTGGAGAGAACACACTTAAAAATCTCAAGAGTGATTTGGAAGGGATTTCGCTTCAAAGCCTGTTTTGCCGCGAAAAACCCACGTGATATGAATAAGGTGTGAAGTTTCAGTGCGTCCGTTCCCGGCATAAATTCCGAATTTCGGAACTTTCCCCGGAAATTCCAGCTATTTTCGGAATTTTCTCGAAATTTCAAGGATTTTCGACAGTTAGACCGATAATTCAATCAAAGATGACTATTTTATCAAATTTGAGGATCTTCGACGATTCTTTTATCAAATTTGACAATCTTCGACGGCCTGCGATCTCGGCCTAGATATTCAATATGAACCGAACTTTTTTCCCGTAGAGCAGGGATCTGGCATCGAAGCGCAAAGGCAAGATTCCTGCGAACGGCCGAGTGCTGAGCGAACCTGATTAATGAGCAACATGTTCGGCATGTTTCGGGGACGCTAATTGCGGTTATGCACAAGCGATCCGAGCGGGCTGCATCATTTATTAGAGGGCGACGGAATTCGAAGATCGGACGTCGCACAGTGGAACGAGTCCTTGGAAGAAGTCGGACATGAAATTGTTGACAAAAATCGGAAATTTTTATGTTTATTTCGTCACGTTTTAATTTTAAATGGATGCTTCTAGAAGAAAATTTCACAAGAAAACCTCTGGACTCACTTTAAGAACCTCAAAATTGTGTATAAACGGAGTTAAAAGCTTTTAAAGTTTCCAAATTTTCTCCTATTGACTCGGTCCACTGTGCGTCGGTGGTCGAGACGGAGACGGCGCGGCGCTCAGCGTTAAGCGCAGTGCCTCGCCGCGGGCAAACGACCCGGAGCAAGGTGATCCGATTGACCCAATGGCAGGTGAGCGTTAGCTCCATATATTTAATCACCGAATTTCAAGCGCTAGGTGTTCCCAGTGCCGAAGCACCATTCCAAGATCTCAGCAGATTTAATTTGTGTTTTCCGGTCACTCGAGCCGAATGGGACAGTGCCCAAGGTCCACAGACAAAGAGAGGCCCTCCATTCTGCCCAGCTAAGGAAGAACGCTGTATGATCCTTCAGACGTTGCCGAATTTCCTGTGATTAAGTTCGGCTTTTCCGAGACACCTAGGGATATTTATCTTCCAATTTTACGGTGAATTTAATTTACAATTTGAATTAAAGGATCTGAAAACTATTAGCAAAAGTGCGGAAGCTTTTAATTTTGACGTTCTAAAAGTGGTTTCATTGATTTCCTCGTGAAATTATCATCCAGAAGCACCCCTTAAAATTTAAAATGTGACAAAATAAACTTCAAAGTTTGCAGTTTTAGTAAAAAACTTTATGTCCGACCTCTCTGATTGACTCGATCCTCTATGCGCCACGTTGTGATTAGTACTTATTGATTCCAAGATTTGTCTCAGAATTGCTAGTTTTGCGCTGCATCGCAGCAAAATCCGCCCCAACATACTTATTTTTCCCAATTTCGATGCTATCTTTGTTTTCCTTCTGAAGTCAGAATGACTTCATATAAAAAGATAATTTCATAAAAAAAAGAAGAGGAGAGAGAAATCTTGTTGTGAAAGCCGTAATTGGACATAGCGTCCGTTCCGGGCTCAGGACCCGCAAGTTCCGGGTTCAGGAGCCGTTGCATTGATTGCTTTGGGTTCAGTGACCGGAGCGACACCTTTGAAAGGCGGAACTTTATGCTTCTGAGTCCGGACGGGGCACTATGTCTATAAAGCCCGTAATTAGAACGTTCATGGCCGAAGTTTTCTTGTTTCGGTGATATCGTAAAAATAAATATTGATCCTCTCATCATTTATTTGGGGAGGAAATTCTTTCTTAGCGTGCGTGCAGAAAACGCCACTGATACGGCTTGAGGGAGCAACGATCATATTACCTACTAGGTGGATGATGAGCTTCAGATGAAGTAATGAGCCGAACAATTTAACTAAACTTCGGCATGATTGCCAAACGAAATACTCAACACTTTGTTCAACATCCACCTAGTAGGTAAGTTAACAGTTGAATGATGGAGTCCCGAAATTAATAGCTTCCACCATTGCCAAGACACCGATGGAGGGTCTGGGTCTCTAGTCCCTGGGTTGAAATCAAACAGCGCTCCCTATTGGCTGAGAGATTAAAGGGAGACCCTAACATCAACCAAAGCAGTGTTCTCATTACCCGAAACTGGTTCTGAATTCCGGAACTTTTGAGATTTTCCTGAAATTTTCTCGGAATTTTTGAAATTCTCGAAATTTTCCGGAACTTTTGCATTTTCCGGAACTTTTCTGAACGTTGGAAAAAATCTAAAAAGAATTCCGCAACTTTTGGCACTTATGGAGTGGGAGAAATTGGAACAGAAAAGTTCCGAGTCTCGGAACTTTTGACGCACATGGAATGGGAGCTCTGAACCAAAGGCTTGGGTTAATTCGTGCTCACTTCCCATTTTAACCGAACTCCTGTCTTCCTTTCCCCCCGAGTTCCGTTCTTCGCTACTTAAGTCGAAAATTTACCTTGTTGTAGGAGCGGGGCTTGCGGGTTTTCCACGGTTTGTACGGGAACTTGGGCTGTTCCTGGATGACGTTGTTGTTGTTCTGGAAGTAGAGGACTTGACAGGCGTAGCACCAGGGCCTCACGCTGACCATGGTATCTGCGCTTCCCCATCACTTCGCGCACCCCTCATAATCCTCACCGGCAGGCTCCTCGGATACCGCGCACTTCTCCAGTTCAACCCCCCACACAACCAGCGATGACCACTTGCGCTATGAAATTACAACTTAATAAATCACGATGAGGTGATAGTTCCTGTTCAACAAGCGCGCACAAATCTTGGTACTTCGATTCAAAGTCACAATACGAGTTAACACCGGACGGAAATGAATCTGCGTTGATAAAACAGCGAAAAGAAAATCGTTAATTTCGGTTTCAAGCTCTCCTTGAACATTATTGGACGTATTTACGCTAAAAGAAACTATGTCGCACGCAAAACGTATGCACATACTTCCTTTTAACATAAATACGTCCGATTATGCTAAAATAGAACTATGTTTAAATGCATTAAATCAAAAGGAGCTATGTGCATAGGATTTGCAAATTAGCATGCCTCATAGTTTCTTTAACAGGATTCATTGATTTGTGCGTATAGTACGTTTTAGCATAAATACTCGTACGTTCGCTAATCGTATGCTATGGCGTGATTTACGTTCCATCATCTCTTGAGGTAGTTCCAGTGGCATAGCGTGCTTTGCGATACATCGACTGATCTGTCATCTGATCTGTTGATCTGTCATTTAAACCTATGGAAAAGGATCGATAAACAGGGTTGAACGAACACATTGATCATCGACCTTTTACCATAGCTCCAAATGGGGGAAATATCGATAATCGATCATTCACGCTACGCAACTGTATAGTTAAGGCTCCGGTTAAAATCTGACAGTTAGATAGAGGTGTCTGTTAGGTGCTTTGAATACCTGTTCAACATTACTGTTGTACTGGTATACTGTCACCAATACTGTTACTTAAGGTCAAGATTAGAGGTTCTAAATTGAATCTAAAGTTTCGTCCATGCTTTAAAATATTCAATAAGTATAACAGAATCTCCATAATTGTTTCAATTTCCTTTTCCCTGATTTTCTCTGACTCTCCCCTGACTTTTTGCTGTTTTTTCCTGACTGCAAAATTTCCGAACTCTCCAACTGTTCCATGCACTGTTCCCTGACCATAGAATAAAACTTCCATTTGGATTTTTCTTTCTTTAAACTTCGCTGACGTTTTCGAAACTTAAGAAAAAATCTCCACTTCTATAGGTCCAACTTATGGAAAAAGCCCTGATGACACCAACTGAAGTTGTTGAGCCAGCGCGCAACTCGAAAAAATTCCCCGATTTTCACTGATTTTTCATGTCTCCAGACTGCCGCGTCAGCTACCCCTATAAGCCCTACGATCTTCATGAACTGAATTTCAACCTCCCGCACAGCGTGCACGATTACTTCAACCATCTCTAAGTGTGATCATTCACAGCCGTAAAAGCTCAATGAAACCTCAAAATTCGCAGATCGAGCAGAAAGCAGCTGTTGTACTGAAACGATCAAAATAACAGTTACCTAGTGACCTATAACCCGTATACGCCACCAGCCCTGAAAATTAAGAGAATCAAGCTTCCGTGGCCTTTCACGGTTCCATCAACACTCTACGGTTCGACCAAAATTTACTTTTCTCTTCCCCCTCCCACCCTTGAGAGCGTCATTATGCTCGATACGCGAAGCGAGAAATATTCCCTCGTGCGTCGGGATAATTTTAGCGGATCGCTTTGGGAGCAATCGATAAAATTCTAGCACTCTCCGATTGCCGGTCCACTAAAAAGCGGGCGCCCCCGGCGCACGGTGGATCGAGTCAACGGGGAAGGTCGGACAACATTCGGAAACTTTAAAAGCTCATAACTCCATTCATACCGAACTTTAAGGTCTTAAAAGTGGTTCCATTAGTTTCCTCGTAAAATTTTCTACCTAAAACATCCCTTGAAATGTAAAATGTAACAAAATAAATACCAAAATTTGCAGTTTTAGTCGTAAATTTCATGTTCGACCTCTCTAATTAACTCGATCCACTGTGCGGCGTGGAAAAGTGCTTCTGATGTTGCGACGGCAATATCCATAAAACACGCGACCAATTTCTAAACGGCCGAGGAGCCGACCCACGCGTGGGGCCCAGAATGCCGTGGTAAAAAAACACCGTATGAGCCTTCAGACGTTGCCAAATTTCCTTTCATAAAATACGAATTTTCAGGAAATTTGAGAGGATTTTTCCTCCAGTTTTTCAGAGCATTTTGTTCGCCATCAGATCTAAATTAACTGAGAATTTCAAGAGACAATATTCAAAATGGAGATGTTGCATGTGTGAGGGATTTGCGATTTGACTGTCGATTCTTACGTAAAAGTGCGCGAGAAACACGATGGTGCCACTGGTTTTCTCTAAATTCAACTCCCAAGCTTAAAAATAGCTCTCAAGTCGAGGCCAAAATGGAGGGGATATCCCACCCTACCCTGAGAGTCCACCTCTACATCAAAACAAACTCTCCATGCAAAGATAGGGAGCAAATACATTAGCAGTGATGCCGTGTTTTCAGTTTTGGAGTCCCCAAATAAAGTGGCAACCCTGCCAATGTATTTGCTCCCTATCTTTGCGTGGAGAGTTTGTCTTGATGTAGAGGTGGACTCTCAGGGTAGGGTGGGATATCCCCTCCATTTTGGCCTCACTTTGAGAGCTTTTTTGAGCTTGGGAGATGATTTCAGAGAAAACCAGTGGCACCATCGTGTTTTTCGCGAACTTTTACATAAGAATCAATGGTCAAATCGCAAATCCCTCACACACGCAACATCTCCATATCCCCTCAAGAAAATGTTTCATCGGAGGAAATTTGGCAACGATCGAGAGTTCACACGGTATTTTTCCTTGACACGTGCGAGATGGGGGCACAGACGAACCGAATTTTATGGGCTGATTTCAGAAACGACATAACCGTCGTCTGTTTCGCTGTATGGATAGGCGATTCACTCAAAAACAAATTCGACTCGTCGAAGAGAAACATCAATTTACGATTTCTGTGTTCCTCCGCTTTGTTCTGTCACCGCGACCAACTTAATGACTCGTTTTACTAGCAAACTAAAGAGGGAATTTCGCACTCTATTTAGTGAGTTGCAAGTTTTTCGGCGACGAACTTACGAAACAAGGTTTTCGCTAAACTTTATGGTTCTACCATAATGCATTCTCTTCTTCTCGAATTGGAACACCGCACAGTGGATCGAGTCAACCAAAGAGATCGAACTTGAAATTTTTGACTAAAACTGCAAATTGCGATGTTTAATTCGTCACATTATAAATTTTAAGGGGTCCTTCAAGGAGAAAATGTCATGAGAAAACCACTAGAACCATTTTAAGCATTTCAAAGGTTTGTACAGACGGAGTTATAAGCTTTTAAAATGTCCAAATTTTGGTTTGATCTCTCCCATCGACTCGATTCATTGTTCGCCGGCTCGACGGACGGAAGAAGTTCTTGGCAATGCTGTTCGGCGGAAACAATAAGAACGTAAAGAAACCATAGTGACATCGGACGGCGTTCATTGAGGCTTGCTGCATAAGACGTGCTGTGCCAGCAAGCTCTAGGCTTAATTTTCAAAATGTTTCGAATGGTGATCAACTCAGGAATCCAATCCAAGACTGATAATAATTAACAAGTCAACTCTGAGGATAGACAATCCAAGGAGCATAATAACCAACTAATCTATACAGCGATGGCTAACAAACAATATCGCCTATATAACTAACAATTTTCTAGAACGAGGAGAAAACTTCGCCATTTTTGTAATTTTTATGTTAGATTTGCAACTTTTTTTTCATACATTGCAGCGTCATTGCAGCGCTCCGCTACAGAATGGGGAAAAAAAACAAAATCATCAGCTTGCGTATTTTGCGCAAGGTGTTTTTAATATGCATGGCAAAGTCGCTAACTCATTTTTGCCAAAATTGCCGGGCGGTTTTGTTTGTGAGCCTTCGATAGATTGTTTCGACCGAGGCACTCAAACTGAATTGCGAAAAGACTTGTCTCAGCCTACTTGTACATGAATTTTAAAATAGCATGGTTCTGCACGCCTGCAATTTGCATTGCTTGAACGGGGACATTTAGAAATTGAGGTAAGTACAATTTCGAGAATTTTGAAGGCAGAGACGCGATTCCGTCGAAGACTGAAAACCGCGGTGAGAGAGGGGATACAAAAATGCTCCAGAAGAGGGCCAACTCCAAATTCGGAAAGGAAGCACCGCCCCTTCGGTGCGGAGATTAGAATTAGCAGGGCTCTACTTTATACACGGAGAAAAAAACTTCGTGCGTGGGACCCGAAGTTGAGGTCATATGGATCTCTGAAGTTTTCGGATCACGTATCTAAAAACTTGAGGTTCAGCTGCCAAAGTTCGGGTCAGACATCTGAAGCACTCCGGTACATACCGAAGTTCCTCGATGTCTGACCCGAACTTTGGCAGCTCGACCTCCGAGGTTTTCGGATGCGTGATCAGAAAACTTCAGATATCCATATGACCTCAACTTCGGGTCCCATGCACGAAGTTTTTTTCTCCGTGTACCAATTCCAGACGTGGATTGCTAGCCATACGAATCTGGCAAAGAACGAAATCTCAAGCAAACATCGGCGAAGGCAATGCGAGTGCCTTGCTTCAACAACAGTGCCTAAAAGTGCGAGATTCGATTTACTACCTATATACGGCATGTGTGGAACTTCACGTAACTACTTTGTCACTGTACCACTTGAATTATCGGCTCGCCAACTGATGGATCATAGAGTCATTCATCACCGTGTGCGAGCGCTGCACTTATGAACTGGAATTAGAGGAACTTCATAGCTAATGGGTTCTGACTCGATCGGTGCGATCGGAATGCGGAGCCACAATGTTGCATTTCCTTAGGTGGGCAGTCCAGCAGTGAGTACGTTGGTCGCAGATGCTTGGTGCATCCTTGAGATAATCCGAAGAAGCCAACGATTGAGCATCTAGGACTCTTGCAAATTAAACGATGAATCCTAGAGAACGAAGATGCATGTCGGAAATGCTGCCAGATCGGGCAACATAGACATAATTTGCGATTTGAGAAGAAAAAAAGAAGAGGAAGAATGACACGAAGAATAAGGATAGTTGAAAACGTAGGAAATCGGAGCGTAGAAATAGTGCACTGCTCGTGATCATCCGCGAACGAATGGACGTCAGTCTACACGGACAAAATCTTCAGTACAGAAATTTTCGCCGAGCTGTGTCGGAAATGTGATTTTAAGGTTTCGGAAACGACGAAGACTCCCTTGCACCCAGAAGAAAAGTAGCGAGCAATTTAGTCTCATTATTGGAAAAAACTGGATTGCTGATTTAACAATTTTTTGATAAAAAAAAGTGACTAACATGTTTCAAATGTACATTTTACAAAAGTGGAAAGCTAATAAATTAGCATTTTTTTAGCGTAAAATCTACATTAAAACATGTCAGTCACTTTTTTAAACCACAAAATTGTTAAATCAGCGATTTCATTTTTCCCGTGCAAGTGAGGGCTTACATTTACGTTGTAATCCGGCGATTTTCTACCGGGACCAAAGCAAATTAAAATTTTAGAAAACTTTTTCTCAAAACCACGTTATAGAACTGCAAACTTTTAACCATCATAACTCCTCTTTAGTTTAAAATTTTTGGGTGTGTAGTGTGCCAGAAAGTTCTTGAAACACTCCTTTTAGCTCTAACATCATAATACATTTCGAGTTTTTGTGAACTGAGGTCATTTTCCCGTGGATGGTCACATGCGGTGTGCACTGGTCAGAAACGGTAGACACCGTGATAAGCGGTAAGTGACACCGGGAGATTACGAATTTTCAACGATTAGAGCACACGTCGTGTTGGTGTAATGCGAGAAGTATTCCGACAGTCTTGTAGGCGCTGATATGCGTTCAGCACACACCGTGAGTTACGCGCAATGCGTGAAGTATTCCTACGGTCTTGTAGGCGCTAATATGCGTTCCCCGCCGACCGCGCTGTGTTTGGTGCGAATAATTATTCGTAGAGTCAGCGTTTTTCAACTTGTTACTATCAATAAGTGTTAACGCAGTCTCTATAGATTACTTTTACTTAAAATTACATTAGATTACCGATTTTTTACTGTAGACGTTTTGCCTGAGAACATGGCAACCGAAGGAAGAAAACTGAACACAACGAGATAAAGGGGAAAAAATGATTGGCAAGCACTGCGGTGGATCGGATCGGAGCTTATTTCTATCTCTTTAGCTCAGGGTCTGCAGAGTTGGCAATTGAATGAAACATACAGTGACAGAACCGCAAAAGTCGAATCTCTAAGGAGCTGTTCGTTATGCATAGATGCCAAGCCAGTTCTACGGAACCACCACACTAGTTCAGTGTGACGAGCATGGGAAATAAACTAACTACACGACAACCATGCCAAGAGGTTGCCGTGGGCATAGATCACGGACCACCACAGTCCAATGATACTCCTACAATAGGTCCTATCAGCAACGTTGTCGAATCAACCAGGGGCGGACTGGCCATGGGGGCGGGGAGGCGATCCCCTCCTAACAATTTGCCGCGGAAGTTCCGAAGGGGCCCCCGCAGCGAATGTTTTTCAAGTCATCGTTTTTTCCCCCGTAATGTTGTAATTTTTCTATCCTTTTCAGTCACTAAAAGGCCCCGAAATCCTTGAAAATTTGTCTCTAAGAAACATGAAAGGTCACCTAAAGCTTATGTGATGAAGGGGCCTACGAAGAATCCTGAGAATGGGTTATTTTGAAGTTCAAGTACTGTAGAATTTAACTCGGATAATGCTTAAAATTGAAATTAAAAAGTGTGAAATTTTCAAAATTTTTCGGGGGAGGGCCCCCTGACCTTCTTAGAGGGGCCCCGAACGACAGGAGGGGCCCCCACATCTAGGTCGCCTCCTAACTTTTCGGCTACCAGTCCGCCCCTGGAATCAACGGCTGAATTTGAAATTAGTATCCGCAAAACGCTTAGTAATAGAAAAGTGCTACGCAAACCAGTTATGGAATTCATTGAGGGTTCGGGAAAAAATACCGATGTGCAGTAGCGTGGGACTGATAGCATATGAGGGGCTTGGAAGACAAGGCGCATAAGTACAGTTTTTGAAAAAATTGAGATATTAATGATTTTAAGTAAAACTAGTCTTGATGCGTATTTTGTGAAAAATTCGCTCCCAAATTCCAATTTTTAAGCATCAAAAAGTCAATTCGAACTTGTTTTCCGCCTTAAGAATCCATGTAATTTTGAAACTTCAAACACGTTTTTCTCGAAACAGCAAAAACTGCGCTTATGCGTCTTGTCGACCAAGCCCCTCAGATGTTGGATAGGGATGCAAACGGAATGGAATGCTTGCACGCGTCAGGAATTTGAAATCCAATTACTTTTTCTAAAGTAAACTTTCGCGAGAAACACGACGGTGCCGATGGTTTCTTCTGAAACAGCTTTCTGCTTTCTCATTATATCTAAGATGATTTTTCTCGAAAATAGCACACGATTATCCGTAAAAATACGTAAATACGTCGTAATAATACATTTGAGTGAAGTTCTCGTTGCAATGTGGAAATAAAACTAAATTTTGAGTCATTTTGTATTGACATTCACTTACAGTGTCCGCCATTTTTGGGCCCTGGGAGGCCCCATTTAGCCTGAGCTGGCTGAGCCAAGGACCAAGGTACTCTACTTAAAGAGAAAGGTGCTATACATTGTTAGTAAGTCCCTTCTGCTCGAAAACATTGTATTTTTTTTGGATAGGTTATTCACATGGGAGGATTCTAAAATTTTGTATGCGGGAAACCGAGGTTGTTCGCGCAAATTCCTGACATCGACAGAACGAAGAGTGGCCAGCAGCTGACGGGAGCTGGTTGACCGACAATTCGCAGAGCACGCACGAGCAATACTTGGACGGAGAATGTTGGTCGGACCTGACAGCTTAAACAGATTAACCGACTTCCAAATCGGGCACAATTACGTCTCTACGCAGCCCAAAGATGCCGTCATGTGCCAATTAAATGCGCTTAGGACCGGCCACAGGGAAAGGAACCTTGTGACAGAAAAACATCGACACCACTGCTCGGAGGAGTAAAAAACATCTCGAACAAAAAAATACCAAAATTATCGAAGTTACCATAATTTTCAGGGTATCTATTAAAACAGGCGGGCCGAAAATTAGTACTTTCACAGTAATTTTTCAGTACATTCCCAAAAAATTCAGTACCTCCCCAATAGAGAAATTCAGTACTTTTCCAGTACCTCCATTTGACGAAATTCGATAAATTTCAAAAATTTGAATTTCTCGCTCAAATTGAGACAAAAATGACCAAAAAATGAAAAAATTCCGGACCTTTTGCGGAATTTCCGCGTTTTTTCAGTACTTCCGGGCACCCCTTAAAAAACGGTACTATTTCCGAACTTTCTGGAAATTCCGGACTTGTAGACACCCTGATTTTGTGTTACTAAAATGCAAAATGAGGTAAGAACAGAAAAAACTGCTTGAGAAGAGAAAGGGAAGGCGCAAGTTTTCCTCCCGCGGGCTGATTATTGATAATAATAGACAAAGCTATAGGCAAATGTGACAAAAGGGATATGAAGGGATTATATTGGTAGAAGCGGGTGGCTGGAATGGACGAAGGAGGCAGGTAATGGACTAACTCTCGGCAACCCACGAGAGACCCTGTATTTAGTCCATCATTTTCCATCTTAGTCTATGGATACCATCTAGTTTAACCAATAGGATCGTTTCATACCACCTATGTCGTCTTTGTCTATAGCTTTGTCTATCAATTGCAACAATCAGCCTGTTGGGAATAAGAAAAACTGAGTGCCGTGTGCCGTGCTGATATGCTCGTACTTCGTTGTGCGGGAGCGCGCGGCAAAAGCGCCTTCAATTTGCCTTGTAGCAACCCGCACATCCATCGAGTACGAATAGTTGCACTGAGCGCCTCGCTATCATAGAGAGCATTACATCGCGTCGCCGCCGTATGAATACGGCTTAAGAGGCGACCGAGATGAAGTAATTATTAAGACAGGATGCCGCCTTCCATTTTAGTACTTTAATTTGTGGTTAAGACACGATTCCTAATAGCGCTTTTTTATAGTCCGCCATTGATACAGAAATGATAATTCGTCAAAGTAGCCGTGAGTTTATCCGGATTTCAAAATTCTACGACTATTCCATGAATTTTAAAAGATTCTGGACACAAAATTCCTGGACTTTTCGGTGTTTTTTCCGGCTCAATAACTCATTAATGGTTTTATCATGAACATTTCTCACGGAGAAATATCTTTGAAATTGAAAGAAATGCAATGTTTTCACCGAAAGACAATTTTTCAGGGCGTTCAAGAAATCTCCGTAACTTTTAAAATATTTGAAGAACTTGTCACTCTCATAAGGTGGAAAGTGCGTCATTATACTATTCTACCTTTTACAGTTTCTGAACGCAGTAGTTTACACTGACATTTGATTTATAAGAAAAAACTAAAATCCACCCCGAAACGTAGGTATTTATCGATCGATAGTTGAGAAAAGAGTAGTTCCATCTGCAATTTTTCTTATCGTGAGTACGAACTGGCAACTTGCGAACAGTGCCAAATCGGTAATATGGACCAGTCGGCTAAACCTCTCTCTCTCTCTTACCCGCAGTAAAAAACAACAGAAAAAACCACACCGGTTCTAACCTAAACAAGATCGACTGGCTTCTGTCGACAATGCCGTCACAACTTTCGGTTTCGTTTACGAGAGCGAGCAGGGAACCGGTTTCATGGCGGCCGGCCGGGTGGATCGGGAGAGTTATGGGTTTATGAAACCGGATTACGTTTTGTCAGGTGATTAAGATTTTTCGGTGGGGTCCGTTGTGGGCTCGCCGTTATCCGAGGACGGATAAAGCCGCTGAATCGTGGAAGATGCGGCCTTGAGGGTTCCGAAAGAAAGGTGTCTCCTCCTACTTTCCACCTTCGAATTCGTAAAAAAAGAGATAGTATATCGTTTCGAAAGCTGCGACGATTAGATGAGATTCGCAATGTGGGATGAATCGGCACTTCCTCAGTGTGAAACTCGCGCACGGGGCCTTAATTCGGACCAAATTTTGCGATGAGAAACTGCCATTCCTAGCTCGTCCAGAGAAAGGAAATGGTATGATTGTTGTCTCTAAAATGAGCCGCAAATAGTAGTTTTTCATTAAAAAATGTGGTACATTAAACCCAAGTGCGAAAAACTCAGGTGTTTAGGATCCGAGCCTTGCGATAATGGGACAGCTTTTTTTCCAGTAAGGAATTCCTATTTCTGAATCGCAAATCTACAAACCTATACAAACATCAAACACCTTTCTCATTTTGCACAAATCCCACGTATGTTGTTTCTGCAATGAAACGGAAATAGTGCTTGAAGAGTGGGCTACTAGACAAGGCGTGAAATAAGGTACGATACGACCTGTTTTCTCTTCAGCATTTCACGCGGCAAAACGAATCTAGCGACGGAAAATTTGAAAATCTAAAACAAGATATACGACAGAAGTGTTTCCAATTAACGTTGATTAAATGACAAAAAAAAACAAAAAAAAAAAAAATTGACGTCATTTGTATCTCTCAACTTCCATTTGGATTACATTTTGCAGTAAGGAGCCACAATCTCTGGCTCTTCCGTAAAAGCACCTTTCTGCATAGAAAAACCGATGATGCATATGTTGTTTCTAAAAAATGAGCCAGAAATAGTGGTTCCTTATTGCAAGATGTAGTCTATTTGACCTGCGTTGCGAATACGTGTTATCTCTCGTCCAGGAATTGATTTCCAAGCATTCCGTAGTGATCAGGGTGTCTACTAAAACAGGCTGGCCAAAAATCAGTACATGTACTTTTTCAGTACATTCCCGAGAAATTCAGTACTTCCTCGACTGGAAAATTAAGTACTTTTTCAGTTCCTTTAATTGACGAAATTCAGCAAATTTCAAAAATTTGAATTTCCCGCTCAGGTTGCGACGAAAATGACAAGAAAATGAAAAAATTCCGGCCTTTCTTGCCGAATTCCGTACTTTTTCAGTACTTCCGGACCGCCCTTAGAAAATCAGTACTATTTCCGGAAATTCCGGACTTGTAGACACCCTGGTGATGATCTTTTTCAACGTCAGATTTTGAAGAGATTTCATTCGGTGTTTGTACCGATGATTACGAATGACGAGCATTCATAAAAGAAATGACCTGAAGAACAGCCTGAAACCCATCGGAAAAGCTGAGAGTGCGGACGAAGCGTTCAGAAGCGGCAACAGCGGTGGGCACGCTTTCGGCGGGTGGGAGGGGGTGGGGGGACGGGGCTCAATTGCACGTTGCGCAAGGCGCGTGGCGTCGCGTCGCGGGAAGTTATGAATGAACGGCGAGTACGCTACTACGCGCCCGGTCCCGGACATCCGCATTTTCTGCTCCGCTGAATCCCGATGGGAAACTGTGAATGAACTGCTCTGCCGAGGAACCCCTCGCGGCGTCCTCACGTAACCTCTTCGCGGTGCATCATACTCATCAACTGCCCTAACGACCGATTATTGAAATGGATAAACAAATCGATTGAATCGCTGTTAATTTCGTACGATCAATGATTGTTTTAAACGATTCTCATTGATACGATCGATAGACTATAACAACTACCCGTTCCAATCAATAGGAGCGGTCCGTGTTCCCTGTGCCTTCTTTGTCTATAGCTTTGTCTATAAAATTCAATGATCAACCAGCAGTGGACTGATTGTTGAAATTGATAGACAAAACGATAGACACAGAAGACATAGGGAATATGGAGCGATCCTAATGATTGAGATGGGTGGTTCCTATTGGCTAAGGGAGAAAATGATGGACTAACTGTAGGGTCTCTCGTGGGTTGCTTTTGATAGTCTATTATCTACCTCCTTTGTTGGGGTGGGGCTTCTGTTTGGCTTTTGAGAACTTTCGCAACTCTGGGTGTTTAAAGTATTCTACGGGGTATAAGAAAACACAATTATGGAGGATTTTGAAAAAAAAAAAAAGAAAAAAAAATTACCCATATGCTCCTCTTAAGGGTGCGAGCCCAAACTGCATAATAGAAAGACTGCGACGTGTCAATTCTTATAGAAATTGTCGAGTTACGGCCTCAAAGTACGAAAATTTCGTCCATTTTGATTATCTATGTAAAGCGTCGACCGTAATTCAGTCGAGTACTTGGGTGTGTTCACTGAGAAGGAAAAGTGAGAAAATTGCATCAACACTGTTAGTTTGATCTTGACTGCAGGAAATACGATACGATAGCGGGGATTCAAGGAGGCTCCGCAGCGTAAGGAAGTCGCTCAAACTATATACATGTCCAAATAGATCGTTTGAATGAAAAACCCGAAGAAGCATTGGTGGAATTGCACATCAGTCTACATGAGAATACCTATTTGCGTGTCTGAGTAATTAAGATAATGGAGTTGGCAATGAAGCTGAGCAGAGCTATTTATTTAAAATGCAGTGTAATGAAGGAGTGAATTCCCATTGTTGTCATTATATTGAGAGAATTTTTCCGCGTAAGAAACTTAACCGCACGGTTAGAGATATCCGTGTTTACGACTACTTTGGGTCAGTTTTCTTCGTGCCCGGTCAGATCAGGCGAACCGATTTGGTTGCTCAACACAATTATTGGTTAAATCAACCGAAAAAGCAGGCTACTTCGAGACATCTGAGGACGAAGAAAGTGTCCTTTTGAACTAATGTAATCTTGCTCCTCTCGACGTCACTTTGAGGTTGCGACTTGCGAGTTGCTAGCGCTTTGGACCACACCAGTCTGATCAAGAAAGCCTGATCTTGACTACAATGATCTTGACAATGAAGCCTGGTGGCTCCCGCCTAACTTTCAAAGAGCTTGAAAGTTTTAAGCCCAACAATTTGGTTAATGTAACCAGAGGATTTGGTCAGTGCAACCTGAACGAATACCAAGCAACCAAGAAATATTAATCGCACGTATAGATTACTTCTTGTTCTACTTCACATATTAACACACAATTGGTTACTTTTTCATTGTGTGATTTGTGTGTGTTTCAGGGAAGAGGGCTCCAACCCGAATTTCGCTGCACAGTCTTAAAATTCTCTCTTCTGGCCGACAAATTTCATCATTTTCATTCGCACGAAATCGACGAAAACTAAAACTTCCACTTTTAATGTCTCAAATTTTGGGGATTTCAGGTTCTCGAGATTTGGTCGATGTAGCCCAAAGAAAACCTAACCAAATATTAACCGCGCGTTTAGGGTACTTTATGTTCTACTTCCCATCGTAACACAAAATATCGGTTAACTGTGTCTTACCGTGTGACTAATTGTAAGGCCCACTAGGTGCCTCCTCACATTGGCGGATCCAGCAAATTGGCAACACGGTTCTTTCCTTCAAACCTATGAAAATATATCGATTCTCAGAGGGTCCAAGCGCCCCACAAATCGATTATTTAATATATGTTTAAATGGAGGAGAGCCGATATTGCCAAATTGCTGAATTCACCTCTGGCTCCTCGCTTTCTGAGCAACCGCACGTGCCATCACACGGTCTCGACTCGGAGCCAGGGACACCGAGAAATTCCCGGAGCGACGGGACCGCCTTTCTTCCAGAGCCCACTCGCGATGCCGTAACGCGCGGACGTCACGGATCCGCGGCAAGGTCGCCGGAGTGGGATGACGGGGGCGAGCGACCGGGAGCCGGGAGCGGCTGCGGCTGGACGTTGTGGCGTGCACTTGAGTCTGATTGCCAGAGTTGCTCAATTAATTGGGCTAGGTCATGCCCGTGCCCATCGCCCAGCCGGCCACCGACCAACGGCGACCACCGCAGAGTCGTAAATCACAACGCAGATAAAATCTCCGAGTTCGGGTGCTCGCGGGTGAGGAGTCAACCTCACGCTTGCGACAGCTCCTCCGAGAGCCTTCCAAGAAAGCGCCAGATGTGGCGAAAACCATGTTGGAGGAGGTATGCGCCAATGAGGGACCTACCGCTTGGAATGGAATATATGCAAGGGACTGAAATTTTGTGGATTTCGTGTTTAAGATGAAACTACGAACAGAACCAAGCACGAGGATATCAGGGTTGCCACAGAATTTAGAAAATGGAATTTTCTGACAATTCCCTGATTTCCCTGACGCATTTCGGTGAAATTCTTTCACGATTGAAGATATGGCAGGTGATAAAGAAGACAATTGAAAATAGTTTTCAAACAAAATTTGGTGTTCGAAACCTCAAATCTATTCTAGAAAGCAAGTAAAAGTGATTTAACAAATTTTCCCTGAAATTTTCGTCATTTCCTCTGACATTTTCGTCATTTTCCCGGTTTCCCTGACTTTTTGAAATTCGCTGACATTTCCCGGGTTTTCCGGTATTCTCTGATTGTGGCTCTCTGACTATGTGTTATATCTCATCATGTCTTCTCTCGTTCGTTTCTATTTTGCTTTAAACCAAAAAAAGTTACCCGAGATTCAGTACTTCTGCCAGATGACAGGCGACCTTCGAAATAAGTAAATTCGTACACATTTTAGGATCTTATGAGCATTGAAATGGGATCGACCTCCTCCGAAATGCTGGAATTAACGATTCAACAGCTAGGTTGGGGGGAATTCACAAAGCCCTGCTCCTACTGCGCTATAAGAATCTAGCCGTAATGTAACTTATCATTACATAAACCAGTCCTTATTATTTGATTGACTATGACAATTACATGCATGAATGCCAACGTATGAAATAGTTTCCCCGGATTAAGGCGTTCCTTTCTTGATAGAATGATCTCGGGAATAAAATATTCTAATACACCCCTGCTGAAGAAGTCTGGAGACAGAGAATACTTGGGCTACGTGCATATAAATGCTATCGACCATAATGTTATGACAATGAGACCTCACAACCACGTATAGAACTTCACATACGTCGTCGCACAGTGGTCGTTTTCTTGCTGTAGCGGGAAGTAAGAACAGAATTGATCATTTTGAGCTGTTGCGTTAACGCTCTTACGGATGTCGGATCTCCTGTGTCTTTTACGGTACCTCCGCTTGTCAAGAGTCCTTCATTTGTAAAAATCTATCAGGATCTGAATATACTACTTTAAACGACACAGAAAAGTAGTTTTAACGATCAAATCGACGGCGTAAGTCCACAACCACGTATCTCGTTTGCGGTGTTTGAAAATCTCCGCCTCTATATTATTTTTTTGGAGGAAAACAAATTGACATCATTCCTTGAAGTTCTTGCAGAATTTCCTTCGCACACAGAAGAAAAATCACGGCATTTTTAAAGGATTGCCATTGCGTAGTTTTCCGCTTAAAAAATAAAGTATGACAGGAAGTTTGTGACGTACGTGGTTGCGGACTTACACCGTCGAAATGGCTCTTGAAACTTTAGGTATAAAGACACGACGCCCCTGTCTTGCGCCCTATCTGCACCCCTAACCTAACACTGGCCTATGAAAATGAAAAATATAATTTTGATGTGATTGAAATAGAATCTGTCAATTTTTAATCATCCATACGATACACTGGGGGAAAAAAAACACATGGGATCTAGTGTCCAGACTCTTGAAAACATTGACAAGAAAAATTACTCTTGATTCAAGCAGATTTAAGCTTAAATCAAAAGGAAATCCGCTCAAATTAAGAGGCTTGGTTCTTGATTTAAGCTTAAATCTGATTGAATCAAGAGTATTTTTTCTTGTCGATATTTAGAGAGTCTGGACTCTAGATCCAATGTTTTGTTTTTTTTTTTCAGTGTATCTAGGAGTCTTTCGGACGATTAGTGGCAATTTGACGAAAAACGGAGACTTCTCTCAATAAAATTTTCCGGTCAGAAGCTTCTGAGCCCGTTTTCTCAAAACTTTATTTTTGCACTTACTGCTCTCTTCGCTATCACGGCGGGACAGCTCTACCTCGGAGAGGCTCATCATTCCGATGGATTCGTTTCCCGGCGGCGCGGCGGCCACAGTGCGCGCACGGGTCGCGATTGTGACGGGGCCCACGCGCGCCATTGTTCGCGCGAACTTGGGACGCCGCGAACGGCGAACCGCGACTGCAGCGACGCGGGTCGCGAGTCACTCCCCTCGACCAACGACAACAACGGAGCCCTGACGAATGAACCGTTTCACTTCCAACGCATCGTTCTCTCATAAAGAGACTGTTTTATTGCGCTACCGGGGTCCCCGCAATCCGCGATCCAGCGGATCACTTTAGAAGGGCGTAAACTCCCAGCACTTACGCCCTCCCCGGCTAAGCCGCTCCATTCAAAGTGGATAATATCGATGGCCAACGTGCGAAACCGCGTATCTCCGTTTGCGGCGTTGCAGACATCATGCATAAGATTGCCGCAGAATTTGGAGAATGAAATTCCCTGATATTTACCTGATTTATCTGACACATTTTGGCAAAAACACTGGAAAAGTAACACATTGGATCTAGAGTCCAGACTCTAGAAAACATTGACAAGAAAAAATGCTCTTGATTCAATCGGATTTTTGCTTGAATCAAAACGAAATCCGCGAAATTAAGAGACTTGGTTCTTGATTTAAGCTAGATTCTGATTGAATCAAGAGTAATTTTTCTTGTCGATGTTTTTAAGAGTCTGGACTCTAGATCCAATGTGTTTTTTTTTCCAGTGAATCGCTGACAACTAAAGATATGCCACACAGTTAAAAGGCATAATTAGAGCACCGGAAAAAAGTCGCTTGAATCTAGGGTCCAGACTCTTGAAAACAATGTCAAGAAAAAATATTCTTGATTCAATCGGATTTTGGCTGGAATCAAAAAGAAATCCGCTTAAATTAAGAGGCTTGGTTCTCGATCTAAGCAAACATCCGATTGAATCAAGAGTATTTTCTCTTGTCAATGTTTTTAAGAGTCTAGACTCTAGATCCAAGCTACTTTTTTTTCCAGTGAAATAGTTTTCAGGCAAAATTTGTTGTTCAAAATGTCAAACCCATTCTGAAAAGTAAATAAAGGTGACTTGATAATTTTCCCCTGACATTTCCCGGTTTCCAGGTATTCCCTGACTGTGGCAACCCTGCTCATGTCATACTTCGCTGTTTCTTCGGAAAACTGGTCACCACAACTCCTTGAAAATTTCCTTGATTTTCCTTCTCCGTGGGCAGCATATGCTGTAAAGTTTTCAAGCTATGAAGCTAGCTTGTTCGTCTCCGAAGAATAAAATTAGAGGGGAGATTTTGAAACACCGCACTGGAGATACGTGGTTTCGCACTTAGGACATCGATACGTGACGACTACCGGGAGCCGGTTTTGTCCACAGAGCCAACTGTCGCATCGGCGGCGTGCCTTTCTGAAAAATCTCCTTCGTGTGGGTATAAAATAAGTACAGGGTCGGTGATCGTATAGACTAGCATTAAAGGGAAATCTTTACAGGAGAATTCCTTGATTACAGCTTACACGGCAAGTAGATGCACTACACTTCGTGTAAGAATTACAGTGAAGTCTTGATTTTCAGCGGTAATTGCAGGGGCTCTCGCCCAAAAATGCTGGCATTTTAGGACACTACTGTAAAAAATTCCCTTTACAGACGTTTGACGGAGTAATTCTTTGAGGTAAAATTTATTAATTTTATTACATTTCTGTCTGTTATTTGAAAAGTTTGAAGCACGTATTTGAAAATTTCGACCAAAAATACATAGATATCGACATACATGTCAATTATACCACCAGTTGATTTCACCGACTTTACCTCAGTGGCGGTCTTTTAGGATATCTTGAAAGGGTATTTCGGAAAAAATTGAGCCTACCAACAGCAAAATTCCGTTTCAGAAATCAAAACGAAGGAATCAATAAGCCATGTGGCCAACAGGCACCACAAACGGTCTCACGGGACCCCAAAAAATGAACACTTCCACTCGAATTATCAATAGATTCTTTCATAATACAGCTTTTTCGATAGCTTTTCCTGGCCAAATCGCTTGGTTTCAGACTATCAGTGCATTTTGCCGATCTGCGGTGGCTCCAGTCTTGAAATTTATTGGTTCGCATGATTGAGGTTTCTCTACCGAACTCATAACCACAGCCGAAGTTGAGACGGAGGTTGGCGATGCGTCAAAGACTGAACCAAGGTGATATTCGTCTATGACTCATGTCCACAGAAACTTAAACCGACCGCTGGGAAGACAACAAAGATCTGTGCGGAGACAGCTGAAACCTTTGTGGAGCATAATGGGCTTTTTATGAGGAGCCATAGAGAAAGCACTGTCCGGATGAGAGGACCACGATGTCCGAGGTCTCTCGTTTTGGGCAAATGCTCAGAACAGCTTCACTCTCATGGCGCAACAGGTGCACTTTTGTATTCTGTCCGCAATTTCCAAATGATCGATAAAATGATGAAACTCGTTACCTACACTAATGAAGATATCATCGTTTGAATTCTAAAAGGCACTTTCCATCAAGATGATTAAAGCATCACAAGACACGAAATATCATTGAAATAAACATGAATCATTACGTCGAATAAATTAGACTTTCTCAAAATTGATCCTAAGAAGA
Organism: Bemisia tabaci; assembly: GCF_001854935.1. NCBI lineage: Eukaryota > Metazoa > Arthropoda > Insecta > Hemiptera > Aleyrodidae > Bemisia > Bemisia tabaci. The sequence goes on from NW_017547115.1 coordinate 3,868,159, forward strand.
GAGGTTAGCGTTATGTTCACAAAAATAACAAGGCTGCCAGTCAGTGTGCCTGATATTTTGATCCGGTAAACATTTGATCCAAATGTGATGATTTTCCTTTTCCTTTTATCTATCATTTTTTGGCTCATCATTTGAAAAAGTGGACAAATCATCCATTTTACCGTGGAAAAACGTGAAACAGGGCACTTGACCATGAAATCGAGCATTTTTCGAGAGGCCGCTCGCGTGAAGAAGTCGGCGTTTTTCGGAACTTTCGGCACCCTTTCGAAGAAATCAATTCGAACATTCAACCAAGATACAAGTATTTTGTGAGGTTTCAGCGTGGAAAAATGGATAGAAACCGAAACGCGCACCAAAAGAGGCGAGCAACTTTAAACTAGGTCGAAGTCACCGAGCAAATTAACCGTCGCTGCCGAAAACACTTGACTGAATCTTGCTCCGGCGATCGGATTTCAGCGACAAGTTTACGATTAAATCCGCGGAAGAGATAACCCGAACCGAACGACGTTTGGGACGAAACATTGGAAATTAGCCGCCCATCACTTGACTAATAATAAGACACCTTCTATGCTATGAAAGCACTTGGCTCGACCGTTCAGCGTGCAAAACACAATTTGGAAGCACTAGAATAATAACCACTTGCCTGCAAACTTGGACGAAGATGAAGGTCAATAATGTACCCAAATCCCTCCGAGAACGAAAAGAGGGCAAAATCAGCAAATAGAATGCCACTAGATGGCGCAAAAAGGTAGAGTTCAAAAAAGTAAATCGAGTAGAATTCAACGAGATTTTTTTTTCAGAGAAAATTTAAGTGGAAACTGTCAACTCAATTCCAGGAGAATTCCGTGTACATTGAAAAACTTTCCTAAATTTTTAACTAACTGTTCAAATCAAGAGCGTGATATATTTTTTAATTTTTTGGAACGCCGGGTAAAAATATGAAAAAAACCTGTCAGCAAAAAGATTTGAGGAGGAGAAGAGGAGTTCCAGACCTCATCTGCCGTACCAAGTAAAACCGCCGTAAGAGTATTTAAATGTTGCCAAATTTTCTCTGAGAAAAATTAAATTTTGAAAAAAGTTATGAATATTTTCCCATGAAATTTTCAGACTTTCTGGATCAAACTAGCTAGAAACTAAATAATCTGAAAAATCGAAGAAAAATTATTCGCAGATTTTCCTGAAAATTCGTGATATGTCGGAGGAAATTTACCACCGCCTGATGGCTCATACGGCGTCTTTTCTCAGCACGGCAGTCCTAGGTTCCTACCCCTGGCCAACAATACGTCTCCAGACTGAGCGATTGCGTCATGCGAAGACTCGTGAGAGTTCAACGCAGGGTGACTCACTCACATGCACAAATTAACCTCTTGAATCTTGAGGCCCGACACCCAACCAACGTACTGCCGTGCTATGGAAGAACGTCGTATGAACCTTCAGACGTTGCCACATTTTCTTCAATAAAGATCTAATTCACTGGGAAAATTGTGCATGTTTTTCTTCGATTTTTTCAGACAATTTTGTTCGAAATTTTGTCTAAAAATTTCGAGGAAAAATTCGCATGATCTTTCTCAAGAAGGTATGTTTTATCAGGAGCGATTTGGCAACTCTCGAATGTTCTTAGGGCGTTTTTCCTTAGCACGGCAGCGCAGTGAGTCAACGTTTCCATCGGCCGCAGTCAGAACGACTTCTTAGGTTAGGAAAACATCGTCCGCAAAATTCTTAGCGCGAAGCATGAGAGAAATAGAATTCTCTATAGGTAATTAGAACAATTTGTCGCGTCGTTCCCCTTACAAAAGAGCGTAACTATATTTCAATATTGCCTAATTTCTTCGCGCAAATTGCTTTTTCACTATGAGAATCTTGGGAATTTCTAGCTGAAATTACACTGCTTTTTCTTCTGATTTCGTACGAAAATTAGAAAAATTTCAAATGAAAATTGTGCAGGTTTTTTTCTAGTAAAAAATTGAATGGTTTGAGTAAGTTTTGCAACCTTGGAATATAGTTACGTCCCTTCGTGCGGGAAACAACGCAGAGAGCGATAGGGTACAAGGTACTTCAGTAGAAACACAGTGTGTGCTGTCTTGTCTCGTTTTGCCGGCAATGACAGCATTTTTCACATAATTATTCGTGTCTTACATCTCTTGTTTTTGCAAAAAAGACAGTTTCAGACTGTTCAAAAGACTCTTTCAACGTTAGAAGTCAGAGAGAGAGATGACATTTTCGCGAGGCAGCTGTATATACTGCTCTCAAGCGGGGTAATGCACGCTTACTGCTGCCTTGTCACAAATGACGTCGATGTTTACACACTTACTGCTCTTTCACAACTCTCAATTTCCGCGAGACGTAACTCGCTACAACGGTTTTACGCAAAATCTTAAACTTGAAAATAATAAAATTTTCGATGTAACACTATGCTTCTCGATTCGGAAGTACGGTTGGCACATCTCTCATTAGAGAAAGAAAGTTACAAGCACTCAAAACTACACATACGAAAACGATAGTCCGTGAAACCGAGACTGCGGATCCACGACTCGCGATCGGACCGATGTGAAAAACAACGTAAGTAACGAGCCGAAAAACCGAAAAACACGCGAAACTCGAACGCACTTTCCGCGGCACAGGTGCGTCGCGCAAACGGACGGTAACTGACACGCACACCGAGGACAGTCGCGAGTGTGTGCGAGAGAGAGGACAAAAGCTGGACGCCCGGCGAGAGAGGGCCAAGCTCACTGATCGCGCGCCTGATTCTGCGGGAGCAAGCGAGAGAAGGATGGTCGGCAAGGGGGGGGGAGAGTAAAGTCGAGCTTGGGAAGGGATACTGATTGAATGGACAGGCTGCGAAACGAGAGACGTAGCGCGGCGCACAGGGGGTGAGCTTTCAGAGAGGTCAGACATAAAATGAAAACTTTAAAAGCCAATGCAGGGTGTCCGGAAATTAAACACGAATTTTTCCAGAGACGATTTCTGGGATCAATATAAGATATTTTTATCCTATGATGGTTTCCCGAAAATTTCGATTTCAAAAATTCAAACAGCCTCCTCAAGACCCCATCAAAAAATGATTTCCATCATTTCTTTTTGAAGTCAGAAATACACGAGATTCGGTCACCTAAACCCAAATAATTGATCGATTTGACGCGGGGAAAACTTACATAAAAAACTCTACCAACAACTTGTGTTACTTTTTGTTTTATTTCTCACATTAACACATGAGTTTGGTTATTATTTTTCTTTACGTTCAGCATGTAAAAGAACATATAATTGCCGATTCCATTCATATTAATTGAAAACTGTAAAGAAAAAACTGGTTTTGGACTAAAACTTCGAGAGGCTCTAACTTTAAGGCGAGGGGATGATTTTTTTTTTGGTAAATGTTATAGAACGAAAATTAATAATACTTTAATCCCAAAAATAGACTCAGAAAATATTATGCGTTTGAATTGGAGACACCCTGTATAGCTCCATTAATACGAAACAAGAAATTATAGAATTGGTTCCACTGATTTTCCGCCAAAAATTCCTTCAAAAAGTACTCTTTAAAATTTTTACGGGACGAAACTTCGGAGTTTTAATGTAAAATTCCATATACTTTAATCCCAAAAATCGACTCTGAAAATATTGTGCGTTTGAATTGGGGACACTCTGTATAGCTCCGTTAATACGAAGCAAGAAATTATAGAAATGGTTCCACAAATTTTCCGCCAAAAACTCCTTCAAAAAGTACTCTTTGAAATTTTTACGGGACGAAACTTCGGAGTTTTAATGTAAAATTCCATGTTCGACCTTCTCTCGCGGCTTGCTCCACTGTGCGTCGCGGCGACACCCGCGGGTGGCGAGGGGAGAGAGGGGGAGCGGACGCGTCGATTTAGGACCAGCTGATTGTCCAAGGACGGATGGGATGGAGATGCTGGTAAATAATACCGCGGAGATACGGCTCCTCATCGTCAATCGTGCCAGAAGACCACCATCCACAGCGTCGTGGATTAGTGGAAGCGTGTTTTTGAGGCTAAAACTTATGGGTTGACCATAGATAATTGAAAAGCTTAAAGGTGATTCGATGGACGCCATATTTTGTGTCAGAACGGCATGCGATAAACCGCATCAATTGGTTCCATTTTTACAGCTACTAATCATTTTCTCGAATTTTGAGATCGCAATTCTGTTGTCAGGAGACTATAGCACTCACTTACCAATTTTAACAAAGAAACTCAACGTAATAAAGACGTGGTTTTTTTTAGAGAGAAAATATCGCATTCGAGTGAAGTTTCGATATCAGTATCGAATGTGATGTTTTCTCTCTAAAAAAACCACGCCTTTATTACGTTGAATTTCTTTGTTAAAATTGGTAAGTGAGTGCTTTAGTCTCCTGACAACAGAATTGCGATCTCAAAATTCGAGAAAATGATTAGTAGCTGAAAAAATGGAGCCAATCGATGCGATATATCGCACGTCGTTCTGACACAAAATATGGCGTCCATCGAATCACCTTAAAATGGTGTGGAACCACCTTGTTAACACTTTAAACAACAGAAGGAAGAGAAGAAATATTGCTCGGTTAAGGGGTTTGCCAAAACTATTGAAGTGCGCAATGCGACTCAAAGTGGAGTATTGCGTTTCTTGTGACCGGATAATTCAAATTTCTCGCGACCAATGTAAAATAAAAACGTTAATATCTTAGTTAGGAGTTGATTTCAACAATTTTCGATGCAAGAATCGTGTTTCACATAAAATTCTGGTTAAGAAATGAGTATTAGAATGTTTAAATTCGTATCTTGTCTAGTCACTCTAGTGGTCTATTTTGAAAGTGAATCATTTCGAAAACTTGAGCGTTACGGCTTTCTTGTAGATCGTATTCTATACATCAAACGGGTGAGATTTTACGCTATCGATGGGTTAAAATTTAAACGTAGCCTCAAAAGTCGATTTAGAAATCTGAGGGAACGGGTCAATTGTGATTGTTTTCTTTGTTCTCTAGAGTATCAAATGGCAATGAAAAGTGAAATTGTTGGGAATTTTCTCATTTTCAGATTTTCCAACTTACATACTAAAATTTTGGTGTGAGGTTACGTTCTATAGTTTTGAACCAAACGATACATCGAACCACTATGGAATACAATCCATTCACTATGACAGCAGTACTGCTGTGCTAATGAAGAACGCCGTGCGAACATTCGAGAGTTGCCAAATTTCCTCCGGTAAAATGATAATGTTTGATGAAAGTTATGAATATTTTTCCTTAAAACTTTCAGACACTTTAGATCAAATTACAAACAAAATTACCAGAGAAATTGGAGGAAATTTTTTTACAAATTTTCCTGAAAATTAATGATTTGCAAGAGGAAATTTGGCAACGCCTGAAGGCTCATACGGCGTTTTACTTTGGCACGGCAGAGTGCCGCACTGAAAAAAAAATCTCGGTGTATTTACTAAGAAAAGGGTAAAATTACCAAGAATTCAGGGTTCTATTTGATCCCAGTTTTTTCTTGGTAAAATTACCATTTATGGAATTGGTAATTTTACCGAGAAATCTCGGTAAAATTACTGACTTTCTCGATAATTTTACTGGACCCCGGTAAAATGCCAATATTTTTTATCGAGTGGTAGAATTACCGAGATAAAATGGCAAAGTTACCTGGAATTGATTACCAATAAAAGTAGTATTCTTACCCGAAAAAAACAGTAAAAATACCGGTTTTTAGGTGAGCTTACCAGTCTGTCTTGGTAAAATTACCAATAATTGGTAAAACAAGTGAGATGGTAAAGGTACCAACGGACCTTGGTAAAAACGCCGACAATTCTTTTCAGTGCGGCCGTCTGGCGACTGACGAGACGCGATAACGCAGCGGGAAGGCGGTGTTACTCGTGGATACATTGTGTCGGTCGTGTCGTGGCCTAGAATTTAAAAACGGCCCCAGACCAGTGGCGTGGCGTGAATTGCGATGTATCGATTGTTCTACCATTTAAACCTAGGGTAAAAAATCGATTATTAAGGTGTTCGCTGCGAACACCCTGTTTATCGATCCTTTTCCATAGTTTTAAATGACAGATCAATCGATATATCGCAAAGCACGCCCCAGACCGAGAGCGTTAACAACATCGATACGAGTTTCGACTGCTGGCGCTACGGACAGGCCCATTCAAGCTCCGCGTGTCGTCGATGGATCGATCGCTTGGCTCGCTGATGGCGTCGCGTCGCGACGCGACCCGGTGACTTGAACGCTGGACCAGGGACCACCTGTTGGTGAAGTCGGAGATGCTGCCGCGGACCGTAGCGCCGAGCGCTCACAATGCAGCGACCTCACCGACGACCGAAATGGCAACATTGGCTTTCGTCCAATTGAACGAAGTTAAACAATCGATACACGTACTCAAGTGGGCTGCTTCGTCTGGAATCAATGGACCACCGGACAAAATATGAATTAACGCTTTACATGTTTGATCATCAAAAGTTTACGCAGAAAGCGTCCGATTTGGAAATGGACCGCTAGACAAGATGCGATTTTAAGCATTATGATATGCTTTCCGTCATCAAAATTTTGCACAGAACACGACTTTTTCGACGCAAATTGGACCGCGATGAGCAGAAAAAAACCAAACCACATAAGCTATTGCCGAATTTAATTGAGAACTTTAACTTTTTGACATAAAATGTGTGATTTTTGTGCAAATTTCAGTGAGTTTTCCGCATCGTGCGAAGCAAACTTAAGGTTTTCGAAGGGATCCGCACAAGCGCTCTCTTGTAAAAAATTAAATTGCCCAGTTGAATTTGGCAACAGCCGAGGTGGCTTGATTCCTTTCTGCTAAACGCTGTATTCTTCTTTTTAAATTCCTTGACAAATAGACATGATTATAACCCTCTTCTTCACTCCGCAAATACCGACACATCTCTACACGGAGAAAAAAACTTCGTAGACGGGACCCGAAGTTGAGGTCATATGGATCTCTGAAGTTTTCGGATCTCGCATCCGAAAACTTGAGGTCCAGCTGCCGAAGTTCGGGTCAGACATCTGAAGTACTTGGGTACTTACCGAAGGGTTCGGGTCACACATCTGAAGTATCCGGTGCATACCTAAGTACTTCAAATGTCTGACCCGAACTTCGGCAGTTGGACCTCCAGTTTTCGGATGCGTGATCCGAAAACTTCAGAGATCCGTCCCCCGGTCCCATGCACGAAGATTTTCTCTCCGTGTACTTTTCTCGATCCAACACGGAGAAAAAAACCTCGTGCGTGGGACCCGAAGTTTAGGTCATATGGATCTCTAAAGTTTTCAGATTGAGCATTTGAACACTTAAGGTCCAGCTGCTGAGGTTTGGATCACACATCTGAAACTTCAGTTCTTACATCTGAAGTACTTCGGTTTTCACATCCGAAATACTTCGGTTCTCACATCTGAGGTACTTCAGATGTAAGAACTGAGGTTTCAGATGTGTGATCCGAACCTCGACAGCTAGACCTAAAGTGTTTAGATGCTCAATCTGAAAACTTCAGAGATCCATATGATCTGAACTTCGGGTCCCACGCACGAGATTTTTTTCTCCGTGAACAATATCTCGAGTCTCAAGCTTCCACGCTGCCAAAATACTCTCCACAATCTGACGCGTTGAGTCAATTTGTCTGCTTCATTTTACAAATTTCTCCGAGGTAGAAATTCCTTTTTTTTCCGAGAAAAATGCGGTCGACCAGGCGATTAGCGACGGCTAGAAGAGGCGAAGCTGGTTGTCGCGAACCGGCTTTACGCAACGTACACGCGCATGCGCGGCCAGCGAACATATTATGTCAGTAAACGTCAGTACACGGATCGTGATAACGCTCCGTTCATCGCTGCTCCGGCATAAGGGCGTATCATCATTTCTGCGTGATCCGCGGGAAGCATAGAGCTATACGGACGACAGGGCTCAGCCCAAAAATCAGTTAGGCTCTTACGCGTGAACGAGGATCGATGTATTGGGCAACTTGTAAGCTCAGAAATCTGGTCGCGAATCGCGGTAGCTCCCGAGTCTCCTCCTTTAGAGGCATCGGTAGGTTGTCATTTTATTGACAGTTGGTCATGAGGGAGACCGGAGAGGACTCCCTTGTTCTCCTAGAGTATGCCTTAATTGGAAGAGCGCAGGCTTGTCATTTCATGCAGGCATCAGGGTTCAGAAAAGCAATCAAACTGCCCGAATTTGATGAAAACTTGGGAAAGTAATGTGAATAATTAATTCAATCCTGGGTGTTTTAGGTAATTTCGTCGTTTCCTGGACGAAGGAATGTATCTCCAATTATTGAAGGTTGCAATATTGGCTTAAAAGATTCAATTTTTTACAACATAATACTTGTGCAATTTTTGTAAAAAAAAAAAAAAAAAAAATCGGAATTTTTGCATGAGATTAGGAGAAAACTCAGTTAAATTTTCAGTTAGAAACGTCAAATATTCGCCTGGTAAAAGTTCAATTCCTTTGCTAACATAAATTTGGCAACATTGAAAAGTAGTCATGTTTTTTCGTGAGGGAAGCGACGATTTTTCTGGACTCTCATAGACGCACTGGTAAAAAAAACCTCTTGCACCAATGCCGCGGTGCATTGACTTAAGAGTGCAGTTTCTTGTTGCCGGATTTAAGAGTCTTGAACTCTTCTTTCAAGCGGATTTTGCATTGATTCAAGCAAATTTTGCATTGAAACAAGAGTCCAGACTCTTACATCCGGCGACAAGAAACTGCACTCTTGAAGCAAGAGGTTTTTTTTTACCAGAGCGAATCATGATTGTAATAAATCTGAGATACTCCCTGGCACCAAGTTTCACAAAAATTGTGAGTTGAAATTTAGATTTCCCGTCAACAATGTCACCTGGTATAAAGTTTTACAAAACTCAATCTAACGGAAGCCACATATCGTACGATCAGTCGGACTTTACACAGTGGTCGACGATACCCAGTCAATTTACATACGGCAGCGCGCCTTCATTTTCATCTGATACTATGCAATACTTCTGAGGTGGAATAGTTGCTTGATGCGCCTTAAAGAGTATCGCTCAGATAGCAGATGATCACTATTGCTGTTACAGTCCATCGCGTGCGCAGTTACACATTTCCTCATCACGGACGGTGACATGTTAATCATTCATACCTTACTTTGCGACGTTGCAAGTTTTCCACTGTCAATTTTATGCCAACAGAATTTTCCTGAACAATTTTCCTGTGGTATATAAGATCCACTTTCTGCAAGTTGGAATTATTTAGCCAACGTGCGTTAAAAATCCAGAGAACTGGAAATCTCAGTACAGATGGAAAAGCTCACACGAGCAGAATTTTCTCTCAAAGAAATACGCTGTTTGGTGCAACACTAGTTACGACCATTCAGGAAGGCAACTGCATGCCTAACGACTCGTTCGTCTACCGCAATCAGTTTGTATTCATTTTCTCGTGAAAATTCAGCCCCTCATTTTTTTTTTTAATAAAAGCGGGCTCTTGAGATTTTTTTTCCAGTGACGTATAAAAGATAAAATTCAAGAACCGCTCGATTCCTTTAAGTGCAAATGCGTGCAGCGATATCGCCACGACTCGACGCGGTTAAATATAACCGCGGCCGAAGCACTATTTTCAGTGCAGGAAATCAGGGCGTTACGAATCGAAAAGAGCGTTAGCATAAAATGGCACACGGCAGCCGGATTGAATTCGTGAGTCTGACACGGTGCATTTGCATCAACGACTAATTTTATTCGACCATTTTTGAGAATAACCCACGAATGTCTCAAAACTGAATCTAAAATGAAAAATACTCTAGAGGGGAGTGTTCCCTGGCGGCTACACAGTCCAACTCTCGACGAGCGCTCCGTGTCATTAAGGAAGTCTTGGGTGTACAGGGTGATCTAAAAAAATCCGCACCGCCCCTATAACCCCTAGAGTCTTGCCTCTCTCAGAGTGACCCCCTTAAAATTTTGTGCGACCCGGGAGTCGTTTCCTTTGACCTACTAGCACTTACAAAAATTTCATGTCTCTATCCTAATTTTTTCAAAAATTACGGAGGTAATTCCGGGTGCTGGTGGTGCAGGGCTTTTAAATCACCCTACCCTGTATACTACGTATTCCTGAATCCCAAGACCGAGCAACCAAAACTTCCATCATCTCCGTAGGATTTGATGTAAATAATTTCAGCCTCCTGATGTGCAGGGGGCTGAAAAGATTTACATGAAATTCTTTGGGGTTGAATTAGGTCATGGAAGGTTTGATTTAAAAGCTTTGTCTTGAGTTAACAAAAAAAAGAAGAAAAAAGATGGTAGATAGTCTGGAACATCCTGTAGAACCTAGATTGTATTTCGGGGAAAAGTCCAGTTGAGTCTCGTGTTTTGCGATGAATTCATTGATCTGCCATTTAAACCCATCAAAAGAACGTAAATTACGACTCTCAGTTAGTGACGATACGTATTCAAGAGTTAGAATGCTTTTTAACGTGAATTACAACGGCTGATTTCAATTCGCCCTCAGCCACATGTGCGGCAATTGTTGTTAAGGATATGTTGTGCGTGCTGATTTCAGGTCATTACATACTCGATTCTCTGAAGGCGTTTGGTGTGTACAAGTAGCGCACTCTGTTGAAGAACAACGGAATGAATAAATCGCCAAATGCCTAGTTCGTTTATCCTCATACAGAATGCGCTATTTACGAACATAATACGCCTTCAAAGAGTCGAATATGTATTGAGCTAAAATCAGCACGCACCACATATTCATAACAACAATTGATGCCGACGCAATTGAAGGCGAAAAAATGAAAGCTATTGTATTTTTCTCGTGGTTTTAAAGCCAACAGATGCAATTCGCTTAATCAAAGCTGTCTTTAAAAAATGAGAGAAAAATGCATGATAGCGAAAGCGAAAAATGACTTTAATAGATTTATTATTGAAGATATTTTTCTATAGGTAAGGTATAGGGGTATACAGAGACGCAAACGGAGCTCCACTAAAAAAAAAAGAGGGAGGGATTTCTGTATGATGCATGTGGGCATTTACCATTGATTGTGGTATATACCCCCATTTATTAGGGTACTGACCCAAATGTTGCGGTACTAACATGATTGATAGGAAATGCCCATATCATCCTACAAATTAAGGTGGTACACGGAAAAAACAAGACTAGTGTTGAGCACTACTGGCCGTTTAGTGGGGAGTAGTTGAGGGCTGGCGTCTAAGCGCTGTACAGCTCAACATCGGAAGGCAGTACCGGTGGGCACTGAACATGAGTAGTGCTAATCAGATGCCGCGAGACGTAGTTGCGCTTAACAGGTGTAAATTCACCCTTGAGACGTCGGAGTCACAATAGCCTGGTGGTAACGCGCTGGTCTTCAACCGGCGCAACCCGAGTTCGATCCCAGGCGGAGGCGTTTCATATTTTACGCTCGCTCCAAAGTCACTTTAGGGCTTGACACTACTTTTTCCTTAGTGACCCTTTCCTTAGTACTTTTTACTTTAGCCTCGAGCTGTTTAGTGCCCAGCACTCCTCTGACTTGCTGGCTCCATTTGATCTAACCCTCGTTAGTGCCCAGCACTAACATGTAGGTCCCAACCCTAAGCTCGTTTTTTCCGTGTACCACAATTTTCGGGGATAACCCCAAACACTTGTTTTCCCCGTATTGACAACCGCCAGATCGAGAAATATTAAAAAACTAGTAATCCCTTCCTCCTATTGAAATCATACGATGGACCCTGAAAATTTCCACAGTCTGTTATTGCGCTTTGTCGCGATTTCCAGTTTTCGCTTTTAAACTTGGCCGCGAAAGTACCGCTAATACGCAGAAGAAAAATAAGAGGGCGGGGAAAAAAGGGAGAGAATTGCTCTGCTGCTTGGCTTCGGACCAAAGAGACCCGGGTTCGAGACCTCGTTGGAAAGTCTATAAATAAACAGTATAGTATGAGTGGGTTCCAGTCGCCCTCAACTGATCCGTAAACTTCTGTCTAATCCCCTCACATTGGTGCGAGGAAGCTGGAAATAAGTTGTGCGGTATGAAGGAAGAGAAACGTAAGAGATAGTCTTATGTACACACGCTCACACACCATTGCTATAATCACACTTAAAATGTTGTAAACTTGGCAACCAAAAAACTGCGTAAGCCCACAAATCTTTAAAAAGAGCGAAAAATCCCGATCAAATGTCCGACCGTTCATACTACACAAGATCTACGCTATTAGAAGCGTGGCTTGCTTTGCGACAAATCATTTGATTTGCCATTTTTTAAACCTAAGAAAAAGGATCGATAAACAGGGTGTTTGCAACGAACACGTTACTCATCGGTTCTTTACCACAACTTCAAACGAGGAGATATCGTTACTGCTTAAATATCTAGAATAGGCCTGTTGCAAACTTTTGCTAGAGCAAAAATAAGAGTTGTTTTTCATTGAAAGTGTCTCAAAAATCACGATGAGCGCATCGGCAAAGTCTGAAATGCACTCTTTACTCCAAAACTTGCGAAAGAAATTTGCGTTTTTTCGAGCTTCCTGCTTCAAAAACGACACCACGATAAGAAACAACTCTTATTTCTGCCCTAGCAAAATTTTGTAACAGGACCATTCTTGTGATATAGGGAGAAAAAGAGGGAAACATGCAGAAACCGCGAAACTGCGAAAAACTGCGCATTACTATTGATCCTTAAACCGCGAGAATTTAGATCACGAGGACTTGGACATGCTATCGTCTTGGATTGGTCCACACCTTGGTGCATATTGACCAATTGGAAAACTCCCACGCTACATTAAGGACCAATAAAAAGAGACGACTGATGGTAAAGTGCCGAGCTTCTGTACGGCATACAGTAAACGATTGAGAGAGCACGAGGATCTGACGATCAGAGAAAACGCCTTCAGAACGCAGGCTAGGCAACAAACCACTCTCGCGCATGCCAGCCGTGTCCTTCCCTCACGCGCAAAATAGATCCAAGCGTGAACAATCTCACGATGACCACTACCAACAACTTTGAGGGGAGGAGGGGGGGGGAGGCTGAATGATGTGCAAGGCTCAATCATTTCGCGAAGTTTTCAGAGTGCTTCATATTCAGGCGATGATGCTGAGAGCGAGGTGCTACCATGTGTCAATCAGTACCGAAATCCAACAAAGTTACAGTCAATCAAAAGAGGGAGGATATTTATATTTTTGCAACTTAATTAATATAAACCAAAAATCAACTCTAGGTACCTCAAAACAAATATTTCGGAAAATACACTAAAACTGGCGGAGTATTTTCGAAAGCCAGTTAGACTAATTTTCTAACTTTTCCAAAGCTATTAAATTTTTCTTCTTCTTTTTTTTATCTTTTGCCGAATTTCCTCGAACGAAACATATATTTGGACTGCATTTTGCAATTTGGAACTATAAATTCTGGCTCATTTGAAAAAACACTTATGTGCATAGGGAAACAAATGGCACATACGTTGTTTTTAAACCGGGCCAGAATTTATAGTTCCAAATTGCAAAATGCAGTCCATTTGTGAGGAAAGTTTTGCGCAGTTTTTCTTGAAACTTTCAGATATTTTAGATTAAATCGCAAACAAAATAGTCCCAGAATTTTGAGAAGAAATATTTACAATTTTCCCGGTGAATTTGAATTTTATTAAAGGAAATATAGCAACATCTGAATGCTCATTGGGCGTTTTTCCCCAGGACAGCAGATTAGGAGCCGACTTCGAGCCGAAATTTTCTCGTTTCTCGAGCATCCGTGCGGCGCTGAGGCTGCATCGGCGCCGCAATTAAACAAATATTTAGAGACGCCCGCGGCGACACGCGACACGCGTTGCACTCGCGTAAAACCAACAAACGCGACAGCCGCGTCTTGTCCACCGCCCGCGACGCCACGTCCTCCGGAAAACCTGCCAATCCGCAGAAAATGAATGAGCGAACACCGCCAACAGGGTATCAGGATTTCTTAAATTTTGAAATTTTCTGGATTTTCAGGGTGTCTACTAAAACTGGCTTTTTTCAGTACATTCTCGAGAAATTCAGTACCTCCTCCAACAGAAAAATCCCGTACTTTTTCAGTACCTCCATTTGACGAAATTCGAAAAATTTCAAAAATTTGAAATTGCGACGAAAAGGGCAAAAAACTCAAAATAATTCCGGACCCTTTTGCGGAATTTTCGCACTTTTTCAGTACTTCCGGACCGCCCTTAAAAAATCAGCACTATTTCCGAACTTTCCGGACTTGTGGATACCCTTCTTTTTTTTATGAATTTTCAACGATTTTCGGGGCAAAATCGAAGGTACAGAGAGGGCATATCTTAGTTGCGGGTTGGTTTGTCGAATACGAAAGAAACAATCACTTAAATGGACTTTTCATAGGTAAAATTGCAGGAGATGCCCAATTCACACGCTGAAAATGCGAATTGTAGATGGGAATCTTCAGTCGCTGCTCAACAATCGTAATGCCATTCATTTGAGTTTTTCGCCGGATTGAGATCTGTAGCTGTAAGAACTTAAACCATAGTGAGGAACAGGCCCATTTGGCAACGTTGAATGGTTCATACGACGTTCTGCCTTATCACAGCCGTGTTCAACCTCGAACACGGCGACTGGAGGCGCGGCAGGCGGCAGGCTCTCTCATGTGTGGGTGATAGCCTGTGATTTGCGGCGAGAATTATAGATTCGCACACCCACCGACGCGACGAGTCGTTTAAAAAACGGCACAAGTCAACTTCTTGATGAGTTCTCATATACACAGGAATATAATGAGAGCCCCGGACTTATTCGCAAAGCAACTTGAGTCCTTTTTGAAAAAAATAGATGGCCGGAGCGACAACAACTACGGATCGTAAAATACTTGTTCGGCCGATCCGTAGTCCAATCCGCCTTCCACGAAACTCAGTCGCATGTTCCGTTTCGGGTAAACCAACCGCCGATCCGTCGTGATAAAGAAGAACGCCGTAAGTGCCTTCAGAGGTTGCCGAATTTCTTTCGGTAAAATAAGAATTTTCATGGAAACTTGTGGATATTTTTCCTCCAATTAGTCATAAGATTTCATTCGCATTTCCATTTGAGGAATTGGAAAATCTTACGGAGATTCATCAATACTCAACACTACTCGAGCATGAATATTTTATCGAGTATGGCAACATTCAAAAGTAGATACGGCGTATTTCCTGAGTATGGGCAGCAATAAACTACCGTCCAAAGCAAAATCGTCTTCACTTCATTATAAATGTTTTTTTTTCGGACGTTTAAACGTCCTATTGCGAGAAAACACACTGGCGTTCATCCTGCTTATTTTTAGAGTGACCATGACATACCGTTGAAGCAAAGGAGGCACGATGATGATCGTGTTTTCGTGAAATATGACAGTATAGGCGGAGGACACATGCAAAATCTGGATTGAAGTTTACGGGTTTTTTGCCTCAGGCTGTAGCTGTATAAGTGGGTGGTTTCTCTTGGTCGTAATATTGACCCACTGTGAAAAATTGGGTTCATTATACGAAGGAAACAGAGCCTTCTTGCGGCTATGTTTCCACGATCGAAATGAAACAGCGATGGGACTGTTGAGGGCTCCCTTTTAAAATGGGTCACTAAACCATGAACAGGAAGTCTAGTTTTTTTTTTTTTTTTTTTTTTTTTTTTTTTTATTTTGAGAAATCCTAATTTTTCCTGATTTTTGACTGCTAAATCCTGATTTCATAATTTTTCCAAATCCTGATCAAATCCTGCTTTCATGCGGAGAAAAATTGAAATTTCTGCATAAGCGTATGTGAAAGCATAAAAAAATCCGATCGGACATAGCTTTAGGTACTCAAATCCTGATTTTACGACTGAGTTTTCCTCTCGGAAATCGGGATTAAATCCTGATTGACCTCGAATCCTAATAGAATCGGGAAATTCGGGAAAATCCTGCTGCTAGACACCCTGATGAACGAATTTTGACTCGCGAATACATTTCTCCGAAGGTAAATAGCACCCAGAACACGATGCGCACATTAAAAATGCGAAAGAGTAACTCAGAAATTGAACAATACGCAGTCCAAAGAATTATTTTTTTCCTTGGAAACACCGGTTTTTGTGCAACTTAGTAACGCCAGCATCGCGCAGAGTCGTTTTGCGCTCAAAGTGGAGAAATTTCGTTCTCCTGCTTCAGTTTGACAAACTCTCATACCTCACCACATTTTCATGAAAAAAAGTCCCTCTCGCATCTACGTGGTAAGGCCACGGAGACCTTCACAATTTCATTTGTGTTCGCTTTATCAACACTCGTCGATGCTGAAATGTCAGCGTGTTTCTAATTAAATTCTCGAGCTACTTGATAAAATCCGTCACTCCATTCGTAACGCACAAACGACGTAATCACACTTCGAGACGAACCCTGTCGTTGTGTCTTTTCAGTTTTTCTAGGGCTCATGCGAAAATGAAATTACTTCCTTTCGTCGGCGGAGCAACGAAAATTGGACCCTTTAATGAACTTGACAGACCCCGTTGAGTGATGAGCAGGGTCCTTCGGAATTTTGACGGCTGCTTCGATAAGACTCCTCAACGCTCACGATCATGGTTTCGCGTAAATCACACGGGTCAGTTGCGGCTCATCATTTTCTCATCTATTTTCTCAGGTATTATAAATGGACATGTGAAGCCTCTACTGCCGTTCTAAGGAAGAACGCCGTGTGCACATTCGAATGTTGCCAAATTTCTTCTTTGGAAATATTTATTTTTGAGGAAAGTTATGAATATTGTTCCTTGAAATTTTCAGACTTTTTAGATCAAACTACGAACAAAATCCCGTGAAAGATCGGAGGACAAATATTTACGGATTTTCCTGAAAATTCGTAATTTTTCGAAGGAAACTTGGCAACGCCTAATTGCTCATACGGCGTTTTTCCTTAGGACGGCAGTCTAGCCTACTGTTACTACCGATTTTAAGTGAGGACAATATGGCACAAACTTACGTGAATATTTGATGAAAATCAATCATACAGAAAGCGGGAAATTCCTCACCTGAAACAATCAAAATAAATAATTTTGAGTAAGTTTTTCCCGTACATACAGAATATTTTAAGTACACAGTGGCAAATGTGCGGTATTAGAACAGTCTGGAATAGTTTAGCCCTACGGAAGTAAAGTAGGTAACACTTTTGAATGATTCAAGTGCAATGACAAAAGTCGCACATGAAATTTTCAACATTATTTGCAAATTTTGGTGTTTATTTCGTCACAATGTATCTTTTGGAGAGAGCATCTCGACGTTACGAGAAAACCAGTGAACCCGCTTTTGAACCTCAACCGTTTGTATTACTGTAGATTTAAGCTTCTGTAGGTTTCCACGAGTGGCGTGGTGTACTTTGCGATTTATCGATTGATCAACCATTTAAACCTACGGAAAATGATCGATATACAGGGTGTCCGCAACGAACACCTTAATAATCGAGTCTTTACTACAGCTTCAAATGGAGAAATATCGATAATAATCGATCATTGTCGCACCGACCCATTCAACAGTGCGGCGCACAGTGGATCGAGTCAATGGGAGAAAGTCGGACCAGGTTTGGAAGCTTTAAAAGCTTATAACTCCATCATTACAAGATGTAGATATCTTATTAAAAATGATCTCACTGATTGTTTCGTAAAATTTACTTCAAGAAGCACCCCTTAAAATTTTTAGTTAGACAAAATTAACGTGGAAATTCGTAGTTCTAGAAAAAATTTCATGTCCGACCTCCCTCATCGACTCGATCCACCGTGCGGGGCCTCCAGCGACGAAAGCTCGAGAGCGTGGGTGTCGGAATGCGTTACACGCGGAAATAATTGGCCAGAATGAATTGGATCCCGGCCCGCACCCGTTTTCGGCGCCCCGGCCTCACTCTCTTATAACGTGAGCCCTGGAAAGCATGGACATATAAGGAAAACAGGACTCATGTGGAGATGGAGATACGCCCTTACGTCGGAAAGAGCGACGAAATTAGCATCATGCTAGCGTTATGCCTCGTGTATAGTCCACGATAAATTGCAAGAAAAACAGGGCGCCTATTCTGCCATGCTACGGAAGAACGCCGTATGAACATTCGAGAGTTGCGAAATTTCTCTAGATAAAACGTTCATTATTAAGGAAAGTAATGAATAGTTCCCCTTGCGATTTTCAAGAGCTATAAGTGAAATTACGAACAAAATTATACGAAAAATTGGAAGGCAAAATATCTATAAGTTTACCAGGAAATTCGTGTTTTAAAAATGGAAATTTGGCAACGCCAGAAGGTTCATACAGCGTTTTTTCTTAGAACGGCAGTATTCCCCGAGACAAGGGTGTGGAAAGCTCAAACCGTCGATTTCGTACGCAATGCGTCGAACAGGTACGTAGATGTCCAAGTGTCTCCCCTAAGTGCCATCACAAAATGGGTGATTAAACCATGAACGAAGTTTGATTTGTGAAAACAAATTACCAAAGGTAAATGACGCGTAGAACACACTGTGCACATTAAAAACCCGAACAAGTAATTCAGAAACTGAGAAATGCGCAGTTCAAAATGCCCGACTTTTCCGTTTTAAAACGCCTCGGGTTAGCGCCAAAACGAACGATGTCCAATCAGAAGAAAGCACGGGTTTCTACGACTTCCGTCAAATGTCTTCCTATTCCTCGTACATGAAAACAACATAGAAGTCGAAACTTTAACTTCAGAATGAAAGAATCAAATCTCATTCAAGTTATCTGTAGTTGACAAGCGACAATTCCACATTAAAATACGTTTTATTTCGACATGCATGAGTGGAAAATGAGAGTGGATATCGATTTGACTGTCGTAGTGTATACTTCCATCATTTTCCCGCAATCCCAGCGCGTTTGAAATTCTTTCGAGTCTTTCGACAGAGCACAGGGGAGAACTTCATGAACAGCCCTGCGCCGTCGCATGGCGCACGACCCGCCTTCCAATATTAGACTTCATCTAACGTTGAGAGTTCACAGATTACCTTACCAGTGTGTAGTTTTAAAAGTCAAAAATTAAAAAAAAAAAAACAACAACAACTAAGCTATATACGAGTTTCTCCGCCCAGGGAGCTCTCCCTCGCAAGAAATCGTTCACCACCCGCCCGTCGGGAACTGCCAGCACGAAACGCGCACTGACGCCTACAAACCTAAGGGGCTACTTCACGCATTGCGCAACGCTTGAAGTATCCCCTTAGGTTTGTAGGCGTCAATGCGCGTTTCGAGCTGGCAGCATGCCGCGCCGCAGCGCGCCATAAGCTTGCATGCCCACAATTAATAGGTCAGGATGTTAGAATGTAGGCAATTTGACATCAAATTCGAAATTAGCAACTGAAAAGACATCAGAGACGAAACTTTCGTGATCTTTCAGTCATTATCCGACTTATTTCTTCCTATTCTTGAGTTTTGGACCATAGTGCGCCAAGGGTGGGCGACGGCTCATGAAATCCTCCTCTGTGCTCAACTGCGAGTCTTTGGCCTTTTTAAGAGCAGGCTTGTCCAGGATTTAGGCTTCAAAAATACGCAATAAATCACCGCGTAATCTACTAACCTGGTACTTTCAGAATATTAAATCAAAAACACAATGTTTAGTGACCCATTTCTCTGCGATTTCAAAAGTGAATACTTTTTTTTTTTTTGGCTTGTTATATAGTCACGGTGGATTTTTACAATTTAGGGGCTTAGAGGACAAGGACATTTAAAAGTAGTTTTGCCCCCTTAAAGTTGAGCAATTCTTGAATTAAACGATTCATATCTTTCCGGTGCGAGAATGTGACATTTTCCAGTTTCAAAACAGTTGACTTGTTACTAGGAGTGGAAAATCGAGCAACTTGGTGTCCGTATTCAAAATAAATATTTGGAGGAAACCCAATATAAAAAAGCATCTAACACAGAGTGTCAAGATGTGGGTCACGGACTCGTGGCTGATTTTATCACCCCCGCTCGGGTAAATTGTCTCCGGCGGCCGGCTCCGAAAATATTGACTTATAAAATTTCCCGTTTATGGGGTTGGTGAGAGGAGCGGAACAAGGGGTGCCCAGGCAAGGTCACTGCGGGCGACAAGACAATGACAATACCGATGCACAACGGTTATTGATTTCGGGCGAGGTGCACGTAAACCTCAGCAGGGTTGGAGAAGCGCNGGGGGGGGGGGGGGGGGGGGGAGAGGGCACTTTGGAGTTGAAAGCAGTGGCCTTTGAGACTTCAAAGGGTGAGAAGCACTCGATGGATCGGATCATCCTGAGTGGGATGAAGGAAGCGAAAAACAGCTTCATTGAGACTTGAGTTACAAACTAAAAGAAACCTTCATCGTGAGTTAAAAGTTAGTTGATACCTAAGGTATTATTTTTGATAAAAAGACTTGATGTTGTTGATTAAAGTAAAAACTGGTTAAATGACACAAAATCATATCGACCTATAAAACTACTGCGAGGTTTGGTGGGTTCTTTCAAATGAACCATTAGTCATTTCGTCTTTCCCTGGACGAAGGAACGACATTCCTTACAAGAATATACTTGTGCAGTTTTTATCCCAAATTTTCCAAATTTATGCATGAGAGCAGGTGAAAAATCAGTGATATTTTCAGTTAGATCTTCTCAAGATTCTCCTGATAAAAATGCAATTTGCGAGGGGAAATTTGGCAACATTGAAATGTAGCTACGTTATGCACCAATTTAAAGTTTTATTTTCAATACATGGTTTTCAAAAGCTACACACGGTTTTTCTGAAACGTTTCTGCGAATTTACCTAAACAAATAAAAGTATCGAAAATTTCGACGCGATATTTTCGTTCGTTCTATTTTCTTTTGATGTATAATTAAAAAAGAAAAATTAAACGTTATTTGAGTTTCTAAATCGTTACAATGAGGATACATATTTTCCTTTTAACTATGATAAAAACTGGAGGAGAAAGTCAAGAATGATGGCACGCAGTCCTACACAGCATTCCTACAGTCTTGTAGGCGCTAATATGCGTTTCACGCCAACGGACCGACTGCACTGCGTTCGGCGCAATGCGAGAAGTCTTCATGCAGTTTTGTAGGCGCTAATATGGGACCGCACTGTTTGGCGCAATGCATGAAGTATTTCCAAAGTCTTGCAGGAGCTAACATACATTCAACGCCGGCCGCACTGTGTTCGGCGCGATTATTCGAACGCGCGTTAGAATAATCGCGGCATCGAATAATAGAGCTTAAACGGCCTACGTTGTGTTTCGATGCCGTATGATCATTGCAACGTTGCCTCGCTTCTCCCGACTGAATATTTTTTCCGAGAAAAGTAAGGAAAAATCTTTATACCCACGACCATTATTCTATCTTTTCACTTCATTTATCATCAGAAGGTAAGACATCGATGACATGTCAACAAACTAACCTAAACTGGCGTTAAAATAAAATGCGTTTATTTTCCAACTGTTTCCTGTTTTGCCAAACTTCTACCTTAAATTAACTTCATTTTAAATTTGCGCATTCTTTAGCAGATGTTAAGGCTTCTATTCGCGGAAATTTGGAACTACGCATTCTGGCTTATCTGCAAAAGCACCTATTCGCATGGCCGCATAGCCGTTGTCTCTAAAATATATCGAGAATAATGCCGTGCTGAGGAAAAACGCCGTTGGAACTTTGGAGAGTTGCTAATTTTCTTCCGATAAAATGTGTCTTGAGGTGAGTAATGGATATTTTCTATTGAAATTCTCTGGTCGGGAATAAAATTCTCTGGAAAACTGTTTGAAGAGAATTCGCAGATTTCCACGAAAATTCATATTTTATCTCAGGAAATTCGACAACGTCTGAAGGCTCACACGGCGTTCTCCCTTCACACGGCAGAATAGTGGTTCATATTTGCAGAATGCAGTCCAATATTTTCCGTATTTCGTGAGTGGTGTAACTTATTTTTCCGAGTTTATGGGACAAAACAAACTGAGCGGTGACTTTCATGCACTCGCATGCTCCTGCCTTGTTTGCCACCTGCAATCTGCATTGCGCTCCCTTCCTCTGGCCCTGACCTCTAATTCAATTTGCCCCTCCCCCCTCCCCCCCGCTCTCCGAGATTGTAGCGCCCGTTAAATTTGTCGCCGAGAGTTGAGAGCCTCATCGGCGAGTCAACAGGGCGTGAGGAAGGGGCAGCGGAGGTGAAAACGTTAGATACCCGTGAAAATCGTCGCTCCTCTGATGTAAGGACGTAACTCGATTCCCGCATGAGCCCCCGAAAGCGTGGATTTATACGTGAAACAGGACTCACGTGGAAATCGAGTTACGCCCTTACGTCAGAAGAGAGATGAAATTACCACATATGTGCAACATCTTAGGTTTCAGGACATTTTGTCATCGATTTTTTGTCCGTACACCTTTTTTGTCCGGTAGTTTACGCCCACACGTAAAATAAGCAACAGTGACTTAGTCCAAGCGTTATATTTTAGCCGGTATGTAAAATTATATTGACAATATGGAAATGAGAAATTGAGAGAGGTTTTGTTATGGTTGCTCATTTTCTAAATGAAATGTTATTACTTTCTCCTTTTGAATCATATTTTTAAATTGTCATTGGTGAATATTTGGTTTTATTTATATTCTATGCTTAAAATATCCGATGTACAATATACCTTATATACGTATAGGTATTGTTTTTATTTTTTTAATTTTTTCTTTACGAAATTATTACTTCATTTTGAAAACATTTATATTTTTAAAACGTGACAAATATTTGTTAAACTTTTTCAAAGCGACATTAATCTCAATGAGCCGCAGTTGTGCCGACATAAACTGTAAAAATGAATAAAAGATGAAAAAAAACCAAGAAGCACGCAATCTTTGTACATTTGTACATAGATCTTTTAGAGTCAAATACGTCAAATTTTGAGCGTTTGGTTGCGCGTACACCTCGCTGCAGCACAATAAAAGCACAAAATGTAAAAGAAAAAATTAAAGTGCTTCGGAAATCATTAAATTTGACACGGACTCACCAATATTTAAAAGACACACATTATATTTTTATTCTCCTTTGATAAATTGATACATATTATTTTCCCATCAATTTAAATGAGACTAATCAATGCAGAGTGTGCAAACATTTCAAAATCATGAGTTAAAAAAACGCTGACTATGCGAGTATAAATAGTATTAAAGCCTAACAGAGCGGAGCGGCGTTCTGCCAGTGAGAGAGGCTCACTGGCGCCTACAAACCTAAGTGGATACTTCACGCATTGCACAATGCTTGAAGTATCCACTTAGGTTTGTAGGCGCCAATGCGCGTTTTTCGCTGGCCGCCCGCCCGCCGCACACTGTGGTATTTTACCGAAAAACCTGGCCAAAACCTCATTTTTAAACCAATGTGATATTCGAAATTTACACTGTTTTTTTACCCTAGTCGACATGTATGTGCCATTTTTCGAGTGGCTCAAATTCCCGCAATTCTTTAGCTTCATCGCTTATGAACAGTAACTCGAGTCACATTGTCAGAAGCGGCCTGCATCTCCCACGAACTTCAGTGGGTTCCATTATTCAGGAATACATTATTCTAAAAACTTGAATTGTTAGGGTCAATTTGGCAGCCTTGGAGTTGAGTTACGTTCCTTCGCCGAGAAAACGACGAACTAGTCGTAGGTTCTAAGAAATCATAAAAAGACGAGTTGTTGATTTTTGACGTCTCAAAACAGTCATGACACAGCTGCACAGTGGATCGAGTCAATTAAAAGGGTCGGACATTAAATCTTGGACAAAAACTGCGAATTTGTATGTTTGTTTCGTCACATTTTACACTATGAGGGGTGCTTCTTGAAGAAAATTTCACGAGAAAACCAATGGAACCACTTACAGAACCTCAAAGTTTTGTATAAACGGAATTATATGCGTTTAAAGTTTTCAAATTTTGTCCGACCTCTCCTATTGACTCGATCCAAAGTGAGCCAGTTCCTGATAAACACCCAACACTCAGTCGCGTGGCGTGATTTGCGATATATCGATCGATTTGCCATTTAAACCTTTGAGAAAGAATCGAAAAACAGGGCGTTCGCAGCGAACACTTTGATGATCGATTTTTTACTATAGCTCTTCAAATGGGGGAATATCGATATATCGCAAAGCATGCTACGCCAATGCCAGCACTCCGAATCCGCCGAAAGGAAGCAAGTTGAAAGCTCCGGCTAATCGCGGCTTTTCGTTTGTTTTGTTCAGATCAATCAGATCGACTACAGCTGATCCGCGCGGTGGCTACGCAGCGTAATAGGTGCTGCGTCCTAGCGGCTACAACGGTAAGCTACGTTCATTGATGAATAAACTGATCGTAAACGACGGAGGAGGGGGTGAGGGGGCGGGGGCTCGTAAAAGGTGGGACACGGGCCTCCGAGGAGGGGGAACCCGCTGAAGTTCGTGGGAGATGCAGGCCGCTTCTGACAATGCGACTCGAGTCCAAGTCGTGAGTTACTGTTCATAAGCGATGAAGCTAAACCCAAAATAACCTCGGATGCAAATACTGGATGGTGTAATTTAATCATGAATTCAGCCCAACGCAAGCTACACAGTTTTTGGGTTTGGATAGTTTTTTCTTTCAGGTTTTACATAATTTTCTCTCTCTCCTCCTCTCAGCTAAGCCTTTTTATCATACCAATATACGCATTTCAATGAGAGGATCCAAACTACATGGGCATGAATGCATTGCAACGTTGTAAAGTTGATAGTTTCATTAGAACGACTGATATCTGTAAGCAAGCATGTTTTATATTGTAAATATTGCCGCCTGTAAATATTGCTGTATTGTAGTATTGCCTGTTTTGTAAATATTGTAGAATTGCCGTCAAATATTCGAGGAAATTGATTTCAAATTTTAGAGGAATTCAGCAACTCATATTGCGTAAAAAATCGACTTTCTGGAAACTTGCAACGTTGCAATATACTTGAGTTCTTTAGGTTCTGGCACTTTTGAATGTAAACACACGCTATCAGGCTCTTTTTCCAATAAGTAGGAAGCAGTAACGAGGTGGAAATAATCAACCGTCGATATATTCCCACTTGAAGCTATGGTAAATAATCGATATTAAAATTTTCGCTGCGAACACCCTGATGATCGATTCTTTTCATTTGTTTAAATGGCAGATCAATCGATTCATCGCAAAATACGACACGGACTGTCATCAGTTATCGATATTTTCCGATTTGAAGTTACGGTAAAGCATCGATTATGTTTACATTTGAAGCTATGGTATTAAGCATCGATTATTAAGATACCCCTCAAAATCGATTCTTTTCCATAGGCTTAAATGACGGATTGATCGATTCATCGCAAAGCACGACACGCTACTGGAAGTACTGGATGGAGGAACGCAAACTAGGTGGAGCAAGTATGGCAGCGCTAGTGTATGCAAGCTCTCTTTCATGAGTTTTATGACCCATTGTTTTTGGGGTGTGATTAGGTCGTGGCATCGAGGGGAGCGGGAAAGGGGGGGGGGCTCCTTGTGCATTCTATCCGGGCGCTTCTTAGCCTGGAGCTTTCAGTCATGGGCTCGTTCACACGTGCCAATCATGACTGGGCCTCAAGCTTGGAGCCACGGAGCTTTTCGAGGAATCCACTTCACTTCTCTGCCGCATACTACCGGAAGGAGTGGTGTTTTCAGAAATGGAGTTTCGGAGCAATGAATTGTTTCGTTGCTCAGCGGTGGTGAAGCTCGCAAATTGGTAACACTGAGTTCACTAAGTTGACCTCATTTAAAAAGGCTAGCTTCTAAAGCAAAGGGACTTAGCCTAGGTCAACAGAAGCAAAATAGGATCATTCTTAGTAGAGATGACTAATAAGCTTTGCAGAGCAGCACAGATTGGGCAACTAGTTGCACGATTCCAACTCAAAGACTCGAAATCCATATTCTAAATTTGACCCTTAGATAGAGGTATTTGGCCAATTTTGATCAATTTTAAAGCATTTATTTGATTTGTTTAAAGTTTTGCCCTCATCTGCCGGAGAGAATTCAGCATCCTCTCGACCAGTCGACAACTGCAGTTCCTACTAAAAACTATGGCTAAAAAACGTACCCCCTGTCTGCTTCCCTCCGTGGTTAAACAGAAAAAGACATACGGACGAATGTGATAAAATTTGGCAGAGAGAGTTTTCATTTGCACTAGACAGAAGTATTTTACTGCTTCCTTAGTTTAATGTGCACTTCGTAATGTCCGTCGGAAATGACGGTCATTTTCACGTACTTACTGCTTTCTTACACGCTGCGCTCGTAGCTTTTATTTCCAGCTAGGAATAATTTTCGCTATCTTTACACGACAATATAAGCATTGCGCTGCAGGCTAGTAGCGTGGCGTGCTTTGCAATTTATCCATTGATCTGTCATTTAAACCTACGGAAAAGGATCGAAGAATAGGGTGATCGCAACGAACACCATAATAATCGATTCTTTACCTCAGCTTCATATAGAGAAATAGTGATAATCGATCATTCACGCCTCGGAACTGAATTCAAGGATACCTTAACATTCACTTGGATAATCAAGACCTCCAAAGCAAGAATCCGCAGTGAAATGATTTTGCCTCAAAACCTGGGACTCACACAGAAAAAATAGGATATTAACCAGCCGCTGGTTGTGACAATTATTATATTTTTTCCGTGCATACTATATTTACAATTTCGACCGAAAAGAATGATAGAAATTTTGAAAACCTGGTCAGATTTAAGAAAAGGGGATATTCTCGTCAGGATTCGTGAAAATTATGTTTGACGGGCGCGGTATGCCCGCAGCCAATCTGTAGAAGCATAATCACACTGCTCTTGCGGTCTAGCCGAAACTCATTTGGACCGCGTTTAGCAGAAAGGAACCAAACTACATCATCTATTGCCAAATTTAACAATATAATTCTATTTTTAACAAGAGAACGTTTGTGCGGATTCCTTGGAAAATTTTGAAGAATTTACTCCGTACCATGCAGAAAATTCACTGAAATTCGCACAAAAAATCTGCACAACCGTTTTCATGTAAAACATGAAACTGCCCAATTAAGTTAGGTAATGGCTGATGTGGCATGGTTCCATTCTGCTTGGCGCGGTCCATTACTCTCCGTGAAGAAGCCGAAGACCGAAGACGGCTTAACCAATCAAAAATGGATCCCAAGGCGTCTGTATCCTCTCTGTAAACGCACTTCATGCTGCGCCCTGCGGCAGTGTGCGGCAATCATTACAGCGAAACATGCGTTATGAAACATGCCAGCGGGACGCGGGTAAGAAACTAGGTCACCAAAAACCAAAACGAAGACGTCTGTCGACTGGACCCATGCAGCTACGGGAGACGGACCATCCCAGTACTCCTCAGCCGCGGTTCCCATAATTTTACAAAACTAATTACGCCATTTTTAACAGTTTTCTGTCACCCACCGTGAATAGCGCTTATATATTTGTGGATATAATGTGCCTCCGGGAACGTCTGAACAAGAAAAAAACTTTAAATGGTTTTTCGTCAAACTCTTACGTAGAAAATGATTCACCCGACAAGCGGTTTGGAAATTGACTCTTGAATGAGATATTAAACATAATTTTTGGCACAATTCAAATGGAAGTTGAATTCTACAAATAACACCATCTGTATTTCTGCTTGACCATTGTTAATTTCAAACACTTATATTACTTTTAGGAGTTGATTTTCAGACTTAAAGTTATGAAAGAGTGAGCCGTTTTTCTCGTGTTGTGAAGAGAAATTAAGGCGCTGGGTGCAGAAAGGGCATTTCTTAGTTTTAGTGCCTCAGAATCCCCGCTAAGATTTCATTCATTATGATCAAAGCAAATTTATGGAATTTCTTGAAAGTTTTACTGAATTTTCTTAATAATTGTAGAATGCTGAGAACGGAAAAATTCAAATTACACGCCCGCGCGATAGTTTCCTCTCTAAAACATAAATTAGCAGACGAGATTTTGAAACACCGCAACCAAGAAATGTTTTTTCTGCACCCAACACCTCAAATATGTTGTGTGGTGCTTTAATTCATAGCTTGTCGATAGGCCCATTATTTGATCGTTTCGTTAATTCATGAAACTCCTTCCGCGGTAAATTCATACATGGCCACAAAAAACATGTGTACATTATTCAAGTTAAGGGGGCATTTCGATCAGAAACGGATAGGATTTTGACCCATTTAATATGCTCCCGTTAAATCCGGAGGCACCCTGTATACTCGACGATACGGTGACCTAACTCTCATTTACCATCGAGGTCAAAACAGAGGTTCCCAATGATATTATCTTCTAGGTTCTTTCGCTTTAATACTTTTACTCCGATATTCATAGAATATATTGATTCCACATAAAAGATAAACGATGAATCTTAGTTTTGCAAGTTTCCTAAGTATTTAGAGTTGGCAGTTTGACCAGAAAAAGGGCGTAGTTCCATTTCCGCGTGACCCCTCGCTGGCGTGGGGCTCCGTCCGCGACAGGGCTCTCATTGCCGACACGAACGGATTATCGCCTCGATTATGGGCGCAACACACGCGATGAGCATCAAGCATCGGAATCAATTATTTCGAAAACGGAACAAGTTCGTTCTAACACAAGCTCCGGCTCGCATATGATACATAACACTCCAGGGCTCACGTTCAAATTGACCTGTTTTATTTGCGGGACAACTGGTTCGTTTTCCCTCAACGGCGGATATTACGGAACGTGTGATTAAATTACGAGATGGTTCCGATGAGTAACCGTGACCTCCGGTGGTTGCGCCCGGCCGGGAGCAGAGGCGCCCCTCGGATGGGGGCCGGGGGCTCCAGGGGGCGGGGGAAGGTCAAGAGTAAGAAGGGGGGCTACGGGAATGATAGGGGGGCTCGGAGGCGAGCTGAAGAAGGTGAGGCAGCGTCTACCCTCCCCCTCCCCCTACGGACTACCACTACCCGCCCTTAAAAATGCTAGCTTTGACTAACGAGAGTCACCGTTGCCGGCTGCACTGTGAAAAAACTCCGGCCGTGGAAGCCGTACTTACGGGCTATATATAGACATACCGTCCGCGTTCGGGCTCAGAGGCCGAAAGTTCCGGGCGTAGCACCCGGAGCAGTCTAAACTGCGGCTTCAGCACTTGGAATTTTCGGTCTCTGAGCCCGGAACGGACGGTATGTCTGCATAGCTCGTAACTTGTTTTTCCAGTGTGAGAGAAAAAGTCGTCCTACGAGGAATCATGATCATGCAAATCGTTATTCTAGTTTGAATTGCAACGGCAGTGTGGAGGATACAAAAGTTCTCCGACAAAAAATGGTTACCGAATATTTTTTTTTTTTAAATTAAAACAAAATTCTCTTTGATTTACACATAGGAGAATTTTTGATGATGAATAATTTTTTTCATTTAGTGAAACAAAAAAATTTTGAAGGAGCAAATTTTTGTTTTAATTTAATTACAACGGTAGATTTTTTTTTATTCAAAGAAACGTGACTTTTTCATCGATGACAAAGGATGCAATGTTCTCGGAGTTTCAAGGAATGAAATTCGTTCTAGAATAAAAGAAAATTTCTAACTTAAGAAAATGTACTTGAATAAAAAAAAAAGGTCTTTAATTCAAAAACCTCTTCTTTCATTCAGGAGGAATTTTACTTCAATACAAAATAAGGTATTTTGACCATTTTTTCAGGGTTGATAAGTGTGGCAAGAAACACAACCTTCAGTATCTCGATTCACTCTATTTGTTTCTTCGACCCACTCATTAATTTCCTGTCCTATCAAACTTCAATTTTTTTTGTCTATCTTGAGGTCCGTTCAGTCATATCACTTAGTGATTATCATAATAACTTGATTCTTCTGATCTTTACTCACTCTACCATGACGTCACGATTTCTAAGAAAGCTGTTAAGGCTCGTATAAATGTTGTATACAGATTTTTACAGGTCTTTCGCCTTTCCATCCACGCTGGCTCAAACATGTTCGTCGATAT
This sequence comes from Bemisia tabaci, assembly GCF_001854935.1. Taxonomy (NCBI): domain Eukaryota; kingdom Metazoa; phylum Arthropoda; class Insecta; order Hemiptera; family Aleyrodidae; genus Bemisia; species Bemisia tabaci. The sequence goes on from NW_017547115.1 coordinate 3,897,969, forward strand.
TACTCCTGCGATACTCAGAACATGCAATTCACAAGTTTGTTCTCGTCATTATCAATTCATACGATATAAAGCCCTTATTTCAGTCTTGAGTTCTTGCTCCAGTTAAAGCTCTCCTGCTTTTCATGTTATTTCAAACTCATAGTACTCAAGTATACAAATCACTGTAGCTTTCCGGCAAGAACTTGTTCAATTCATCATCAATCAGTGCTGAGTTTCGAACATCTACGAAACGAAAGCTCCCCAAATTTTATGTTGCTCAAAAAAAAAAAATAAAATAAAAAATAAATAAATAAAATGAAAAAAAATGATGATAATAAAAAAAGGTGCACACAGCAATTTTATTTTTCTAAAAATCCCCCAAATCGGAGAAAAACAGAAAAAAAAACAGAGAACTTAGCTCATTCAGCACATTATGATGGAGCAATAAAGCTTTGTTCATTTAAATTCCCTATTGCCGAGTGTTTTTGGCCCGCGATACGTGGCAACATTGCATGAAGATGGGCGTTAGTGGCATTCGCTAAATTAAACGTTGTTTACGACACGGTAAGAAATGGGTGTTGGATCGGGCTTCTCAAGCTGCAAGCGCGGCTACGATCATTTGTCAAACAGGACCTGGTGCAGAGAATCGGGTCAATGAGACATGAAATTCGACAGCAGATAAATGTCTAGCGATTTCGGCCATTTTTTAGCGGCGAGTCTCGAAAAGGAAATAAGTCGAGTTATTGAACAAAAATGTATCTGCATCTGCGTATTTCCTCCCTGTCACGGCGGGAAACACTCTATCGACACGATGATGTATTCGAGAGAGAACGATTTTTTTCAAAATTTGCACCAAGGTCACGAGTCTGACACTCAATTTTTAATGCACCATTGCATCTTGCACCACGACAAAAGTTATACAAAATTACGGGAAAATTTTGAAGAGAAATTGGAGGAGTTTTTGACGGGAAAATTTGAACGAATGCAGAAGATGCAGGCCACATCAGCTATTGCCAAATTTAACTGGGTAATTTATTTTTTTCTCATGAAAATGGGTTTTTGTGCAAATTTCAGTGAAATTTCTACCTTATACGAAGCGATTTCCTTCAAATGTTCATAAGAATCCGCAAAAACGTTCTCTTATAAAAAATCAAAGCGCCCCGTTGAATTGGACGATAGCGGATGTGGCTTGGTTCCTTTCTGCTTGTCGCGGTCCACCAAGACATGAAATTTTGACGAGAAAGCATTTTCACACGGAGAAACAAACTTCGTGCGTGGGACCCGAAGTTGAGGTCATATGGATCTCTGAAGTTTTCGGATCTCGTATCTAAAAACTTGAGGTCCCGCTGCCGAAGTTCGGGTCAGACATCTGAAGTACTTTTTTATGTACCGAGTTATTCTGGTGTGTGACCCAAACCCTTCGTTATATATACCGAAGTGCTTCAGACGTCTGACCCGAACTTCGGCAGCTCGACCTCAAGTTTTCGGATGCGGGATCAGAAAACTTCAGAGATCCATATGACCTCAACTTCGGGTCCCATGCACAAAGTTTTTTTTTCTCCGTGTATTATCTCTCCCCTGTTTCAACAGTTTCTCCCAAATCTAATCTGTATCATCGTTTCTAATATCGCCAAACATAGGGCGACCGCCGCTTACGGGCGCCTACAAGACTGCAAGAATACTTCACGCATTGCGCCAAAAAGCAGTGCGGTCGCTATTCGGCACGAGAAACATATCAGCGCCTACAAGAGTGCAGGAATACTTCACACATTGCGTCAAACACAGCACGGGCGCTGGTCGGCGTGTACGCAATGCGTACTACGCATGTAGGTAATTCAACAAAAAATTTCCTATTTCACCTACAAAAGCCTAAAATTTCAACTTGATTGTTTTGGATCGAGGGTTTGTTTTCCTGGTCAAGTATAGCATTAGGCTTAAAAATTTACTATGGGTACATTTTTTTACCAGGTCTTTCCCCCAACCCCTTATTTTTCAATATCCAATGCGGCGTGACTTCCATAACTGTGACGGTCGTAACGAATTTAAACAAAAACGGCGGGTGTACTTAACAGCAATGAAGCACAATCTCAAAATTCGGTACACGTGCAATTGGTAGTACGGACTATAAATTGGGCAGCAAGATTTTTCAGAATATCACACGCTTCAAAAATAAAAAATGTCAATTTTAAATTTTTCTGTTAAAAAATATACAATCCATATGGCCTCATCTTCGGGTCCCGAGCACGAAGTTTTTTTCTCCATGCGGTTGTTCGACCTCTAACCTTGCCCGCGCGTTCATTCATCACGTTCAAAGATTTCAATTAAGTCCAAAAGACGGCATCCCTGGAGAGGCACCGGATCGTGGGTGCCTTTGTGCGCGGGCGAGCAAACCGTTTTACTCCACGGCGGGACGGAGCGAACCCCCCCCCCCCCCCCCCNCCCAACGGGGACCCCCGCGGAATAGGCCGCTGAAAAAGGCTCTCGGCCTGGGCGACAATGAGAGCCGGTCGGTCGGTGAACGGCTGTTAATTTTATTGTTGTCGTCTTGGTCGGACGAGGCGAGCTCCGTTTGAAGCGCGGTTATGCAACTCGCTCGGCGTGCAGGCACGCGGCAATGGGTTCGCCGCCGAGGCAAAGCTCCAACGAGGACCTTTTTCGTCTCCTCCGTAGGCCGCCCGTCAATGACGGACAGTGGCGAGGCGTGAATGATCGATTTTCGATACATCTCTATTTGAAACTGCGGTACAGAATCGATTATTCAGGTCACCTTGTTTCTCGATCCTTTTCCATATGTTTACATGGCAGATCAATCGATAAATCGCTCGCCGCACGTCTTCGCTGCTGGAGGGAAAAACTTCACATGGGCCGAGTTTGACGGATGCGCATTGAGTTTTGAGGAAAAGGGGCTTGACATTTTCTTCTTCCTTAAGGCTTAATGTTAAGTAATTTAAGGGTAGTTTAACGACTATTCTTACGCTAAAAACATTTGTCTTGTCGTGTCTACGTCATATTTTGATCGAAGATGGCTCCAGCGCCCGGAACTTTCGGCCTCTCAGCACGGAACGGATGGTACGTCTAAGTATACAGCCCGTAACTTTTTTCCCAGTGTATGCACTATCATCGTGGATGACGTCGTACAAGGTATTTTTCGAGGGGCGCTATCTCTGTTAATAGTGTACGCACAAATTAGGCGTTTGGTCGGATCTCATTTTTTTCCTGATTTTTTCCTGATTTTTTCCTGATCTGCAAGTTTAAACCATCAAAACGCGATTCCGTGACTAGCGCACCTGACCCATTACGATGTCATGAACTCGAAATGAGAGCGCGAATATATTCCACAGCCATGTCGGTGATACGAGTCGAATTGTGCAGGTCCTTCAACCGTAAACCGCCTGTCGTGCTCGGGCAGAACCGCGTAACTCGGATTTGAAACCCTGCGCGAATCCGCGGTTTCTCCTAAGCGCGGCACGTACTGCCGCCGCTGTCCAACGAGGGGGGAAGGAGGGGGAGGGGTTGGTTGGCGGCCAAGAATTCCCGACGCAGAGCGAAAAGCGTTTCGGAGGAGGCGAACCACCTTTCTGGCTTTCGGGGGCTCCAAGAGGTTCCTGCATCGTCGTTCCGAGGAACATGCCCGATGAGCAATCGAACGTTGTCGGAATTCTCAGAAACTACACAATTTTCGGGAAAACTTGTAAACATTGTACCGAGTAGGTCTTTTAAAGCAGAGCATTTTAGTTGTGTTTCATGCAAGAGGATCTACCGGGGTGACACGTTATCTTGGACACCAGAAATCTCTGACTTGTTCGTGACTTTCGAGAGTTTTTGAATGTAAAATTATCTTACTTTTCCCCAATTTTTTAAATTAATTTTTCTGGGGACCCAAAATTTGTAAGCTTGAAGTCTTTAGAAACAGTTTTCCAATAGGAAAAAAATCGGAATTCCGCCCGCAAAATTTCTTGTCTTTTCCGTGATTTTGAAAGATTGGGCAAACTTCCCTAATTTTTCCAAGGTTTCTTCAACTTCAAGAACTTGTCACCCTGTCTGGAAACTTCAAGAAAAAATGTTACCCCGTCAAGAAATTTCACGGAAAAATATTTTCTCGAAAATTAAGATTTTATCTAAAAAAAGGCAAAGCTTGGTCGCTCTTAAGTTGTTTTTCATCGGCAAGGTAATTCGACTACACTTTACTGTCACTAGTGCCAAATATTTCACGAGGAAACTGCACTGACAAAACGCCAAATCACTCATCTTGGAGCTCATAGTGCTCTCAAAATACCAAAAATCTAAAAGCGCGAATAGTTATCCATATCCATTCATCTCGCGATTATTGAAAGAGTGAGGAGCATAAGCAATTTCGGGAATTCATAGAAGTCGCGCAAACAAAATTTCCCGAAAAAACGCGATTTTCCACGATTTTCGAGGATGTTTCACCGTTGGACCCCCGTTCTACATCCGGAGTCTTGTGCGATGTCTGGCTACGCCACTACATTCACTATTTGCCATGGAAACTTGGATTATTGCGGAAATAGCAATAACAACATCAACATTTCTCGACGGAAGTCTTTCAAGACGAGTTTCAGACATTGAGAAAAGCTCCCACCGCCTGAACCCAAGGCCTGAAATTAGGTGCGAAATAATTTTGATACGTTGCTGAAAAGATCGGTTCCGATTCTGCCTTGCGAGTAGTGACAAACCCACGTGGTTTCGAACGCGGATAACTGGCAACTCGACTCGAATTTATGTCTGTTTCCTCATCTATTCGTCGCCCACATGACAAAAAGACTCAACTACACTTCCCGATGAACCCTGTCGTCCATGTAATTCAATGCTTTCTAGGGCTCATTTCCAAGTGTAGTTACGCTCTTTTAACAGCCGAGCGACGATCTATTCATGCACCTCTGTCGGCGACGACGACACGGCACGTCGTTCCCTCTTTAAATCCTGGTTTTGTTTGTAAGCTGCGACGATTTAGAGGAGTTTTATGGTTTCCGGTCTCGCTCTCCTTCTATAAACTGCTTCTTCTGATACTTCTAAGATCGTTGTGTTCTTCGGACACAGTGTTTTGAGGAAATCATGCGGTATGACTACTGGTAACACAACTCGAATCGATTTTTAACCCTTTGTTGCATAAGCTACTCGTTGATTTTGGAGGGAAAATTCGCATTGTACAGTATTTTTTCGACATTAGAGTCGGTTAGAATCGATTTTTATGGGTTTTTTTAAAGTAAAGAGATCAGACTTAAAATGTTCCTTACCACTCATTTCTTGCTTCGATTCAATTTAATACTCCAGCACAGAAATAAAGCTGAAAACCATTTGTTGCTTTCATGCAACGCTATACAATAAAGGGTTAAACATAATCTTTCCTCTGAATTTAATAAAGCGCAAAAAATTAAACAAAAAACTGACTTTTTAAGTTATTTAAGGTGTTTTCAGATTTTACCAGTTTTCCTCCAACCAATTTTTCAAAATGTCCTGTCTTTTCAGATGATGCAGGATGAATAATAATAATCTCAAGGTCTCTCGATACAATGGAAACACAAACTGAAACTGTGCTTCCAAACGCCGTATACAGTTACTTCTTTTCGGTTGGATCAACCAAGAGGATTTGGTTGGTCTATCGACCAAATTTTTGGTTAAATTGACTGAAACTAGAGGTTACGATGAGAAACCTTGAGATGAGAAGAAGGTCCTGATGAACTTATGTACTTGAACTTTCCCTGGTCCGATCTCGGACTGAACCTGATGACTCGCGCCTCATTTTTGATGAGGTTGTATTTTCAACCCGAAGATTTGGTCGATGTAACCCAAAGAAAAACTAACCAAAAAATATTAACCGGACGTTTAGATTCTACTTCCTATTTTGTAACAAAATTTCGAATTAATATCTAACCGTGTGGGCGGATAATTGCGTTAAAGCTCCTAATTTTACTTTTGCCCACTGGATAAAATTAGGGTTGCTAGTGCGGGGTCTCCAGAATAAATCGTCGTCACCTTCCAGTCAAAGTATCACAAGCGCCATGCGACGTTTAAAAATTGTCGGTTGATTCTGTTTGAAAATTTCACCGCATTTTATCGGCAGCACAAAGAAAATTCAGGGGAATGGGCCTGTTGCAAACTTTTGCTAGAGCAAAAATAAGAGTTGTTTCTTATAGATAATGCCTCAAAAATCACGATGAGCGCATCGGCAAAGTCTGAAATGCACTCATAACTTTACAATCTGCGTAAGAAATTTGCGTTTTTTTAAGCTTCCCGCTTCAAAAACGATACTACGGCATAGGTGAACATTTTGTTAGAGGAGTCGCTCCATCGTCGGCGATATTCATCATGGCCGACGCTTGCACGCAGTTCCGCGCGTAATTCAAGGAGAGTTCAAGGTCAATCAATTCGGGCGTGGAAAATATGAACGTTAACACACCGATTGTTATCTGGTCTAATCCAGTTCAGGTGTTATCTCGTCCCATCAAACGTGTTTTGGCGGATTGGCGTCGGCTATGATGATTATTGCCGACGAAGGAACGACTCCTCTTACAAAATGTTCACCTGTGCCGTAGTATCGTTTTTGAAGCGGGAAGCTCAAAAAACCGCAAATTTCTTACGCAGTTTGTGAAGTTATGAGTGCATTTCAGAGTTTGCCGATGCGCTCATCGTGATTTTTGAGGCATTATCTATAAGAAACAACTCTTAGTTTTGCTCTAGCAAAAGTTTGCAACAGGCCCATTTTCGGACAACTTCGTTGAACAATTTCTCTGTAAAAAAAATGAAAAGGCGGCGGAAATCCGTAAACGTAGCCTGGCGTTTGTGATAAATTGACTGGAAGCAGGGTGTCTACTAAAACAGGCAGGCCGAAAATCAGTACTTTCACAGTACTCTTTCAGTATATTCCCAAGAAATTCAGTACCTCCTCAACAGAAAAATTCAGTAATATTTAAATACCTTCAACTGACGAAATTCGAAAAATTTCAAAAATTTGAATTTCCCGCTCAAATTGCGACAAAAATGAAAAAAATTCCGGACTTTTTTGCAAAATTTCCACACTTTATCAGTGCTTCCAGATCGCCCTTGAAAAATCAGTACTATTTCCGGACTTTCCGGACTTGTAGACACCCTGCGTTTGTGATACTTTGACTAGAAGGTAACGATTTCCTCTGGCACAGACCGCACAGAATAGAAACAAAGCGATAGAAGCGACAGAAAAACGCTCACCTGAACACGATTGGCGACGGAGCCGACGGTGGTTTTCCGCTTGTCCAGACAGAGCTCGGTGGGGCACTTCTCGAAGATGAGGACGCGCTCGGCGACGGACCCGCGGGTGAGGAAGGGGCGCACCGGGTTGATGAGGTTGGCCGCCGAGCCGCTCCGGATATTCGCCTTCTGCTGGGAGCTCAGCTCCGGGTGGGGCACCTCCCGGCTGGACCACCCGCCGTTGGGCCTCAGCCGCCGCGCCGACAGCGCCGAGAGCCCCGTCACCTCCTTCGCCCCGTTACCGTTCGTCGTGCCGTTCCCGTTGGCCGTGCCCCCGTTGGCCACACCACGATTCCGGAGCATGTTCTTGTTCTCCTCGTTGACTAGCTTGCAGGAGTACGGTTTCGGACTAGAATCGTCGACGGTGTCCATGACCCCCGTCTTGAGGGCGTTGATGAGCCGCTCTTCCTCGCGGACCACCTCCGCCTCGGGCATCGGCGTCGGCGACGGTTTCTTGGCCGTGGAGCCCGGCGCCGGCTTCTTGAGCGGCCACGTGGACATGGCCGGGGCCGCCGTCGTCGGGATGAGGTGCTCCGGGAAGGACGTCACCGGGTCCACGATGTACTTGGAAATGGTAGTGTCCTTGGCCGTCGTCCCGTTACCATTGCCATTGCCATTGACGTTGCGCACAGGTGAGGGTGACTTGCGGTAGGAGAAGTCGGGCGGCTGCGCGCAGTTCCGCTCGAACTTCTGAAGAGCGAACTGGATGGACGATGACAGCGGCGATCGGATCGGAGACCTCATGGGCGAGGGCGATCTCTGTTTCGCGGCTGCGATGCGGGCCTTGTCCTCGACGACGAACTTGTTGACGAACTGCTCCAGGTTGTTGGTGTTGAGTCGGGTGGGCTCCGAGGCCAGGAGCTCCATGACCGGGGATTGGTTCCGCTTCACCGGTTGCGGTTTGGGGCTTTGCTTCGGGGTGAGGACGGAGGAGAACTTGTTCTCCGTGTGGCAGGAGAGGATCTCGGTGGGCGCCAGGCCGGAGGACTTCCAGTTCTGGTAGATGGCCTCGGCGTGGTCCGAGATCTGCTTGGCGATGGCCGCGATGTCCTCCTCCGGCGGCTCCGAGCCGGAGAACTTGTCGTTGTGGTGGTTCACAGTCGCCGCCATTGTCCACCGCGACGACCGCTACTCCATACAACCCGGCAGTGCCGGGACCGGGCCCCGACACGTGCGTCACGCGCGACTCCGGAACCGATATCACATCACGCGAACCACGTTGCGAAACATTAGGAACTACGCGAACTTAACTATAGGAACGCTTTCGGATTTCGAGGTAACGGTAATCCGGAGTAAAAAATACGCTCAAAGCTCACTTCGGGGTGAGCACTAAGTGCACTTCCGAGGTAAACGGGGATCGGGTGAAAGTTTAAAGGTACTATGATAGTATCGAGAACTACGTCGCGTGGCTTCGCGATGAACTTTCCGATGTTGAAAACTCAGCGATGATGTTCGTTCTGGTCAAGTCCAGGATCGCAAACTGACTCGTCTCTTGAGTGACTCTGTGGGGTGAGAGATTTCAAGATTGCGGAGGCTAACACCCCTATGATGAACGTCGAATCACCCTCAATATAAGGGAGATTGCTCGTTTCAAGCTGGTTTAGCTTCGTTTACTTCTCCCATGCCTCTCAAGCTTGGGTTCCGATTTTAGCACCACCTGAAACACACGGAAAAAATTGACGTCAATGGATGAGACATTATTTTGCTTGTTTTTTTTTTTATTTTTTAAGAACTAAGAGCCAAAATCTTCAGCGAGATTACAGAGTATCTAAAGGTAGTATCATCTGGAATTCTTCCTTTTCCGAGACGTTTTCCTTAAATTTCCATTTTTCATTTATTAGAGGCTTCAATTTTCATTCATATGCTTGCCCCCTAAAACATTCTAAATTCGAGTCACTCATTTCTTTTTTGTTGATTTTATTAAATACTCAAAGCGCCCCCTTTTCATGCGACGACGTGACACATTGTCCTATCACGAGCGAGAAAAATTGAAGGCACTCGGGTTTTTTCGATGATTAGGTCTGGATGCAACTATTCGTGTTCTCGGGATGTCCGTGTTGCATACACCATTAAATGCAGGCGCGCTAGCTTTCTTCAGCAAAATGCATGGCAGCGATTGTTTATTCTCAAGGATTTTCTACGTTGCATTTGCAATCGTGTTTACCATTTTAAGTCCTCGAGATTCGGTTGAGTGTAGTAGCACCATGGCAGTGTTGCAAAATGGGGCAAATTGCGGAAATGTTATTGATAGTAATTTGCGGTATGGACGTCCACGATGCTCGAGAAATTTGCTGCACTCTGCGAGGTAATCCTACATTGCCTATGCAGAGTTAAGTGGATTTTCATTGGACTAAAAGCTCAGCGATATTGCACAGTCTCAGCAATACGAGATGGAAACGCGCCTTTTTTCGAATAATCTTTTAGTTTTAAGCTTCAGGAAGATCCATGGAGCTTCAAGCATCTATAATTTTTGAACTAAAGGCTTTTGATCAAAGACCATCGTTCTACAAGCAACGCGCCAAAGAAAAAGGGACGGGTGAATGCTTGGAATCGCAATTGTTCACGGACTGAATTTTCTTAAAGGTCAATTTTTTCAGGAAACCAGCGGCGCAGCGCGATGTCCCGCCTGAAAACTGTCAGCCATTGACCGTATATCACCGCGTTAAGCGCCAAGTTTGGGGAAACGGCGCAAGCGTATTTGTGTTTTTTTTTTGGTTCTCTTCCTTTTCCTAAAAATAAATCTGTCGTTCGAGCACCTACCCTCGAACCCCCCGGCCCCCCTCCGCCAGACCCCGTGTATAATGCTTGTCTGGGGCTTGTGTCATACACGAGCGTGAATTTATCACCTTGCCGCTCCCGTGATCTTGATTTCAAGTCATTGAGACGGGGAAAAACTTTAACGAATGTAAAAGTAAATAAAAAGTGACCGTTTATGCAGGAGGAAGAATGGAGTTCGAATTTATGATAGAGAGCGCTCTTCAGTATTTCAAGTGAAAAGTTGGGAGCGTTTTCATTCATTTTTGCACTAGAAAAAGCTGTAACTTTGCAACACCATGCATCAGTATTCTGCCGTGCTAGGGAAGAACGCTGTATGAACATTCGGGAGTTGCCAAATTTCCCTCGATGAAACATGTATTTTTGACGCAATTTGAGCATATTTTTCCTCTAAATTTTCAGATATCTTAGATTAAATTGCGTACAAAATTGTCTGAAAATTTCGGAGGATAATATTCAGAATTTTCCCGATAAATTCGGTTTTTATCGGAGGAAACTTGGAGGATTTTTCAACTGAAGACTCACAGCCCTCTCAACTAAAAAGCGTCAAATGAAACATTCGGATGGTATAAACGAGGTTGCTATCTTCGTGTTAAATAAGTTTTTCTCGAAACTACGGTTGTTAAACAACATACTTCAAACCGTCAACACTTGGGACTGAATCCACCTTTTCGAGTACTTTATGAGGCAGATTATTAGTTGAATACTACTCTCAAAGATAGAAACAATGCCTTTACTTGTCAGTTTTTTGGAACTAGGGTCTCTTTCCTGCTCAACACCCGCGGGACCGCTGAAAATAACGCGTAGGCGTACTTACTAGACATACATTTAGAGGGATAATTCTTGAAATCGATAGACAAAGCTATAGACAAAAAAGACAAAGGTGAAATTAAGCGATCCGACTGGACCAAAGGGGTGAGTAATAGACACATAACGGCAACCCCGAGAGACCCAGCAGTTAGTCCATCACTTCCCCCTTAGTCTTGAACAACCACACGTTTCAAGCAATAGGATCCTGGATCCCTCTATTTTCCCTTCGTCTCCGTCGTCTATCAATATGGATCACTGGACAAATAAAATAAGAATGTAAGCATTCTGATAAATGTTTCTTAACCAAAATGTCACGTAAAACACGATTCTTGCATCAAAAATTACTGGAATCAACTCCTAACTAAGATTTACACGACTAATTACATTGGTTATGGGCGAAATTTGAATTGCCCGGTCACAAAAAACGCAATACTCAATGTGAGTTAAATCGCGCACTACAACGGTTTTGGCAGGCTTGTCGATCAAACATTGTTCCGACTCTTTATTGTTCAAAGTGTAAACAATTTACTATAGCTGAGCCGAAGCGTCAAGATTGAGATTGCCATATTTTCGTATATCGCATCAAAGACTGCCACGGTAAAGTTTAGTTTGCGATATGACGTACGTAAACCATTGTGTTTTCATGAACGGGAGGTTTGAATTCACGCGTCAAGAATCGTTAAATATCTTGGTTAGGAGTCAATTCCAGTAATTTTCGTTGCACGAATCATGTTCTACGTTCAATTTTGGTTAGGAAACATGTATCAGACATCTTAACTTCGTACCTTAGCTAGTGGTCCATTCCAACAATCAGCCCACAGCTCCTTTGAATGATTCTGATTTACAATTATTCTGCCGTGCTATGGAAGAACGCCGTATGAACATTCTAGAGTTGCCAAATTTCCCTTGATGAAACATGTATTTTTTACAATATTCATGCCTACTTTTCCTTGAAAATATCAGATATTTTAGATTAAAATGCGTGCAAAGTTGTCTGAAAATTCTGGTAAATTATCTTCAGAATGTTTCCGTTAAATTCGGTTTTTATCGGAAAAACTTGGTAACGTTGTAAGGCTCATACGGCGTTTTTCCTTACCACGGCAGTATTGAGCTCGGGAAAGTTCCGTTTGTGGTCGGCGAGATGAGAAAAGCGACCAGCGTGAGTTACTCGAGAGCGGAGGTCCGCGCGGCAGTGGCATGTCGTGTTTTCCGATGAATCGATTGATCTGTCATCTGGACCCACGGGAAAGGATCGATTATCAGGGTGTGCATTGGAATCGATTCCTTGCCATAGCTTAAATGGGAAAATATCGATACAGAAGAACTCGAGTTCCGGTCGGCTACCTCCGCCCGCAGCGGTGCGACTGGCCGGACGATAATTGAACAGATGAGCTCTTCCTTCCCGCTTTCCATCTTGCTGCGTCCCCGCCCGACGCGACGTCCGCGGCGCAGTCAATGGACAGAGGAAGCTGTAGTGCAGAGGCGAATGATCGATTATCGATATTTCCCCATTTGAAGCTATGGTAAAGAATCGATTATTGAAGTGTTCCTAGCAAACACCCCGTTTATCGATTCTTTTCCATAGTGTTAAATGGCAGATCAATCGATACGAGGGATCGCGAAGCTGTAGTGGAGGAAAGTATCTGGATTCGTGTCCACCATCTTCCGTCGGATCTTCAAAACCATTGGGAAGCTTCTTAACACACTCTGGAGGATACTACCAACCGGATGTTAAAGGATTAATCAACGAATTTAACTTATACAGGATGATACAAACGTCCTGCACCGCCCACAGGACCTCTCGGGGTTTAGGTCCTTTTCAGAGGGATTCTTTTAAAAGTTTGGAGGTTCCTAAAAGTCGGTTCTTTTGAGCTAGGAGAACACAAAATTGAATTGGTTCAAACGTTACAAAGGTGATGCCTCTCTGGTGCAGAAGGGCTTTTGAATCACCCTGTATGGTTTTCAACTTAAAAATGTGTAGTGAGCCTTCCGGTCCCTGGTAAAAATTGGCAGTAGAATCTGTGTTCCAAAACACCATAGACCTACAGCCGGCTGTAAGATTTCCAATAGCTTCTATAACCGGCTACACAATTTCTTACAGCCTTTTATAGCCGATGGCGATTAAGCAACAGCCAGGCGATAAAGTGTATGCTAAACGTTACTAATTACGGATGTTAGGACTTGGTGAGTTTTTGGACTACTGCTGCTCTCTTTTTGGGCCGTAATATCTTGATTTATTTTGCGAGGAAAGCTCCGTACTTTTGATGGATGCCTGCCAATCCTAATATATTAGAGCGCCTTCAGTTTCGTATGATACTGTGCAATACCTCTGGTGTGAAATAGTTGCTTCAAGCGCCGTGGAACGCTGCGGCGCGGCAGGCGGGCAGCCATCGCGAGACGCGCATTGGCGCCTACAAACCTAACAGGGATACTTCACGCGTTGCGCAATGCGTGAAGTATCCCTGTTAGGTTTGTAGGCGCCAGTGCGTCGCCGCTCCGCTTCGTTTTAGAATATTTAATCTGGCGGAGTTAGCGTTATTCAACTCATGATTTTGAAATGTTTGCACACCCTGTATGGATTATTCTCATTTTAATTGATGAAAAAAAATATGTACTAAAGGAAATTATAATGTGTGTTTTGTAAATATTAAAGTGGTTACGTATCAAACTTAATGATTTCCTAAACACACGAATTTCTACACAATTTCTTAAAGCCTTTTATAATCGATGGCGAAAAAGCAACAGCCAGGCGATAGGAACTATAGCCCAGCTGAATAATTTTTTATCGCTTCGCACAGCCCGGCCGTATGATTTTCTCCGCATTCTACAGCCAGCTATATGATTTTCTGTAGCCTTCTTTAGCCGGCTATAAGAATTCCTATGGTACTTTGAAACGCAGCACTTATCGCCAATTTTTACCAGGGGTACTTTGTCTATCTTCAGGCCTGACGAGCAAAAAATTATAGTCACAACTTTTAGAGACCCCTCATTGCTATCAACCCTACAGTGTCACAGTTACTTACTGTTGGATGTTGACGCTCAAATTCGCCTAACGATGACTAAGATGACCAAAAATTTGAGCAATTGGTTAGCAATCCTGGCCAAATTTGCTAAAACCTACCTGGCAAAGTGTTCACCCCAACATACCGTCATCTTCTGGCCCAAGTATCACAAGCGCCACGGGACGTTCAAAAATTTCCGCCGCCATTTCATTTTTTTACAGAGAAATTGTTGGTTGAATCTGTTTGAAAATTTCACTGAATTTTATCGACAGCAAAAAGGAGTGTCAGTAAAGTTTTCGGACAGCTTCGCAGAAAAATTTCTCGGCAAAAAAAAATACAATGGCGGCGGAAATGTTAAAACGTCGCAAGGCGCTTGTGATACTTGGGCCGGAAGGTGACGATATGTCAATTATAATTCGGCGAATAGTAGCCTTGACCGAATGACTACTGGACTTAACTTTTGCCTTAACCGAATTGCCTTGCTTACGTATATTGTTATTTCTCCAGAATATATTGTCTCTCGGCCAGGGTGTCTACTTAAACAGGCTGGTCAAAAATAAGTACTTTTACAGTACTTTCTCGGTACATTCTCGAGAAATTCAGTACCTCCTCCGACAGAAAAATTCCGTACTTTTTCAGTACCTCTATTGACAAAATTAGAAAAATTTCAAAAATTTGAAATTGCGACAAAAATGACAAAAAAATTTAAGAAAATTCGGACCTTTTTTCGGAATTTTTCAGTACTTCCGGACCGCCCTTAAAAAATCAGTACTATTTCCGGACTTGTAGACACCTTGCTAGGCCATTCACTGACATTTCATCATAATAACTTCATCTATTTTTTTACAGTTGCTTCATTACGTGTAATATCCCTCAACTGGAACGAAGGAGGAGTATGACATCTGGTCCTGCATGCTGCGGAATTTGCATCTTCCGGCTGCTTTGATCATGGCTGCGCTGCTGGGCGGTTGCGCCCCCTCGGGGGCCCGTACATTGTCGCCAGATCGTGCTTAAAGTTCAGCACATTTCCCCCATTCAAACCGATGTAAAATATCTGAATTTCAATACACAACTGGCAACCTTGGACCCGCGGTAGTCGCATCATATCGTTACGCGCAATTAAAAAATAATAACGCGCCGCGAACCCGCGATCCTGCCCACGGGGCACCCACGTTGTCGAACTGCATTGCTGTGCTAAGGGGAAACGTCGCATCAACTTTTGGAAGTTGCCAAATTTCCTCCGATAAAATATGTGTTTCAGAGGATATGCATATTTTTTCTTCAAACTTTTAGATGCTTCAAAATACATTTCGAAAGAACTCTCTGGAAAATTGAAAGATACATATTTTGTCACAAATTTCCCCAGGAATTTCGTTTTTTACGAGAGAAGTTTTGGCAACGTCTGGAGACTCATGCAGCGTTCTTGCTTAGCATAGCAGTGCATGCGCCACGATTCTTTGACGAGTCCCAGATCACAGCAGAAAAAATGAAAAGAGCGTGACAGAGCACAGAGACGCGCCATGCCGCGTCAAGTTTGAAAAGAAATAATAAGATTTGAAGTTCTATTCCTCAATATTACGGAAAGAGTACACTGGAAAAAAAAACACATTGGATCTAGAGTCCAGACTCTTGAAAACATTGACGAGAAAAAGGACTCTTGATTCAATCAGATTTAAGCTTAAATCAAAAGGAAATCCGCTCAAATTAAAAGGCTTAGTCCTTGATTTTAGCTTAAATCTGATTGAATCAAGAGTATTTTTTCTTGTCGATGTTTCTAAGAGTCTGGACACTAGATCCAACGTGATTCTTTTTTCAGTGTTTACCATGAGACTACCATTTTCAAAATATCACTCGGCGACTTTGAACTTTTAACAGGAAAAAAACAGGACTTGTTGAATTCAAAGCTACTTCCGGCTCTATTTTTTTTGTGTGCAAAATTCAACTTACAAACTGGCCTGCGTTTAGCAGAAAGGCGCCAAGCCACATCACCTACTGCCAAATTTAACTGGGCCATTTAAATGTTTTACAAGAGAACGTTTGTGCGGATTCTTTTGAAAATTTTAAGGAATTTGCTTCGTTCTATATATGCTAATAATTCTCTGAAATTTATACAAAAATCCGCACAACCGTTTTTATGTAAAAAATAAAATTGCGCGATTAAATTGGGCAATAGCTGATGTGCCCTGGTTCTTTTATGCTGAACGCGACCCATGGTGCGTTTCTGTTAACCTCGGGCGAAATCAGATTGCATAGGACTCCCGCACGGCCGTGTTAGGGGAAAACGCCGTATGAAAATTCGAAAGTCGCAAAAAGTTCCGACAACAGTACATTTATTCCTGAGAAAAGTTAGTATTGTTTTCCATTTTAATTTTCAGGGACGATGCAAGAAGTAACGTTTAAGAATCTCCGAAAAATTTCAAAGGAAATAACCTAAAATTTTCATAGACATTTGCATATTATTGGAGTAAACTTGGCAACGTAGGAGAATATACATGCAACGTTCTTCTTCCGCACGGTAGCGTAAAAAAAACAGTCGTGTACCGGTACCGAACCGAACCGTCGCAATTTACAGCGCAGTCGTGGTGGGCAGTGCTTTAAGTGGTGGCAGAAGTCCGTGAATGGAGCGAAGCTTTGAGCTAGCTCTGCAGATATAATGTGATCCATGTAAAAAAAAATTGATCGTTCACGGTGAAAGGAATGCTAAACACTTCAGGATGTCTACTAAAGCAGGCTGGTCAAAAATAAGTACTTTTACAGTACTTTTTCGGTACATTCTCAAGAAATTCAATACCTCCTTCAACAGAAAAATTCCGTACTTTTTCAGTGCTTTCATTTGACGGAATTAGAAAAATTTCAAAAATTTGAAATTGCGACGAAAAAGACAAAAAACAGAAAGACGAAAAAGACGAAAAAATTTCAAAAAATTCCGGACCTTTTTGCGGAATTTCCGCTCTTTTACAGTACTTCCGAACCGCCCTTAAAAAAGCGATACTATTTCCGGACTTTCCGGAAATTCCGGCCTTGTAGACACCCTGCACTTAAAACATGGACTGGGACGCAAACATGTCCCGAACAGAGAGGATATGTTTTTTAGAGACTTCGCATCAGCCGTGTATGTGAGCCAGTTCAAAAGCGTCGTCCGCCTAAAGTTCGCCTTCAATTCTTCTCGATAGGCAAGATACCTACTGTAGAGTGCAAATAGTTGTCTGAGCGAAGAAAACACATTCGTCTCGCTAAATACATTGATTGAAGGTTGAACCTACGAGCTAAATGTAAACCATGTGTTTTGTTTCAAGAGGTTAGTACAAAATTGATGTTATTGGAAAACTGTAGAGGTCCCTGCGTCCGCTGCAGAGGCGATTCTAGGAAATTGGCAACGCTGTTAGCACTCAATTTAAATCCATTAAATATATCGATTTTCGTTAAGACAAGCTTTCTCACGAAGAATCGATTGTTTTGCATGCATTTACACGGAGGAACATTGTTGCCAGCTTGCAAAATCGCTGGCTCTTCATTCCGAGTCACAAGCAACCAAATAAGCCGAGAGCAACTCTTTGCAAGCATAACGTTCCTTGCAATCTCCTAAAATAAGATGAGTTTTTAAAAGCCCGATTTTTAGGTACCAATCTCGATAAATTCGGGTCTAAAGAGTGTATTTTTCGGGAAATTAAAGCGTGCTATCATGCGGAGTGTAACACCGTCACTGAGTCAAAGATACGATAAGCCTTTTGTTTTGAAATGAGTTGACGTGATTTGGCTGGCCGGCGCAATATGAGGCATGCATCCTCATGCATGCCTCAGCGTGTCAGCGAACTCCTCAGTTCGCTTCTGGAGCACCCACATTAGTATCCACTTAATGATGCGTGTAAAACTAGCGAAAAATGCACTTTTCAAACTCGATTTTTCCGGGATTGGCGCACATAGCGCGTATATAATTTTAAGGATCATCTTACCCATGCGTATTTCTTGGGGAGCGTTAAGCCAGACTCGGCTAATACGGTGTTCTTCCTCAGCGATTAGTAGCTGAGTCAGAAGTTCCCTGATTTTTCCCTTGAATTCCCTGACTTTTCCCTGTCGTGGGAAATTCACTGCTTTTCCCGGTTTTCAGACCGCCGCGCGCGACACTATGGTCCACAGACCCTATTTAACGGAACTTTAGTCAAATTTTGAAGGTGGGAAAAATTAAAGTTTGGCACTACAGTTTTATCATACATACTCCCATGGATCGTCACCTAAGTTTTCATCGACTAATAATGATTTATAAGATTGTGACGGACCCTAACAACAGAGCGCGCGACAGGTCTTCATTAGCTGATTGTGGGCCGCATTCGGTGGTGCGTTACAAGGTGTTTATTTTACCGAGTTACGCATCATCTATGTAAATTTTTGGGCAACATGGTTCCACCTAGTGGCAAGTGACTTCCTTTTCACCCAGTTTCATAAATTTTGAACTGAAATTTGTATGCTTTTTAACGCTGCAAACATACGCCAAAAAATGATAGAAATCAGTGAAATTCGTAATTTTTAGAAAGCTCCAACTTTTTTTTAATTCTAGTTATTGCTTTGCGGATTGAAAAATCTTGTTCTACATATCCTTAAGTTTAAAATGAGGCCAATTTAAATGTCGCCTTTTGTCGCCTAATGGTCGAAATGAATTTTTTTCGGAGTGCACCTCCGTGCATCAAAATGTGGAATATTCCATGCATTTTTGGCGTTTTTGCAACTGTTAAATTTTTTATCGGTACGAAATGAAAGTATTCCGATATATTTTGATCTACTGAGTCCGAAAATGACCTTGGTTTTTTCTTATAACCTCTCATTTTTCCGAAAAAGCGACTTTTTCCCGGGAAAATGAGCAAATTTGACGTATTTTTGCCATAATTGCAATTCATGTTGATAAATTATACTGGACCCGCGGTAAAGAGATTCTGTTATGTATATTAAGCTGCTAAATCCGAATATGACCTAGGTTTTTTTTATCACCCTCCAGTTCTCCGATAATGCCGATTTTCCCGAGCCTTTTGGGTAAAACCTTTTCCGGACTCTAAGTGTGTTAAAAATACGTTTTAAAAATGATTTCGATGTGCGATACATCGATTCTTATGCATTCTAACTTGCTAAACCCGAATATGGCCTTAGATTTTTCCTATCACCCCTCATTATCCCGGAAAATTCAATTTTCCTTGGAGAACGAGCTTTTCCGGGTAAAATCGGTTTTTCCGAAAATTGAAGGGTAATGGACAAAAACGGAGGTCATATTCGGATTTACCGCCTAAAAATACACAAGAATAACCTAATCTCGACCGAGAGACATTTTTGTTATTATTTTTATACATGTCAAAATAGGGTGGAAAAAATCTTCAATCTTAAAAGCGCCAGAAATTACATTTGAAGTTAAGTTTCTCGGTCAGGACGTTAATATTTTGTTTAACTAAGATGTAAAATGAAATCAGCGACCCAAAAATCATAAGATCCAACACCTTTTATGGTGGTGCAGTGCATTTTCGAATAAAGTTCCGTTAAATCCAGTCTGTGGACCATAGTGCGCCGGTAACCCTTTTATCAGGATAGCATGGTGGTGCGGCGGCAGAGGCGGATCCAGCAATTAGGCAACAGATGTAGGGTGTCCGCTAAAACACACTGGCCAAAAATAAGTACTTTTAGAGTACTTTTTCAGTACATTCTCAAGAAATGCAGTACTTCCTCAACATAAAAATTCAGTACTTTTTCAGGACCTCTATTCGACCAAATTCAAAAAATTTCAGATTTGAATTTCTCGCTCACATTGCGACAAATGGGACGAAAATTCCGGACCTTATTGTGGAATTTCCGCACTTATCCCGTACTTCCGAACCGCCCTTAAAAAATCAGTACTATATCCAAAATTTCCGGAAATTCCGGACTTGTAGACACCCTGCTAGGTTTAAATGGAGAAAAACAACGTTGCCAATCCGCTGAATCCGCGAATGCGCGGTGGTCCATGCGCGGTTATGACGAAGCTC
The DNA here is from genome assembly GCF_001854935.1 of Bemisia tabaci. NCBI lineage: Eukaryota > Metazoa > Arthropoda > Insecta > Hemiptera > Aleyrodidae > Bemisia > Bemisia tabaci. The sequence continues at coordinate 3,917,782 of NW_017547115.1, forward strand.
AGAACTGGCGCGTAAAAAAGGCCTCCGAATTCTCTCGCGGGTCCGAAGGCACGGGATGCGCCCTGTGACCTACTTGGAGACCCCGGGCGGCCGGTAAATCGAGACGAAATCATCTCTCGGACGTGGCGTCGCGCGCCGTCGGGCGACGATCTTGCAACACGGCGGCTGCCAGTGCATCGGGATCGGGCGACGAGCTATTTTTAATGAACTTTTCGCTTCTTCCTTCCTGCCGTGCTCCCGCTCCGCAAGACAGCCGTATGTGCGCGTCGCCGTCTGAGCCTCGGAACACGTGGGGACGGACGTTAGGCCCGGCTCGCGTTGGAGATGGACTTACTGCTGTCTGGCTGTGCTCCGGCTCGCTCGGGACACGCGACGAGCGACGCGGATCCACGATTATGCGCGGAATTCAGAGATGTTGCTCAAGACGTGGACGCGGTCTCGAGTGTCGAGTCAAGGGTGTAGCGGCGTCGGCCGAGGTGTGGCCATCGCCGGCTCATCCTCCGAAGAGGTCTCCTCGGGGAGCTCCCGAGTTGGGTCCCGCTAACTGCGCAACATTTTCTCAACGATGCTTTTGCCAACTTCTTCGCCGTCAGGGCCGGATTTACTGTAAGGGGTGATTCAGGGTTGAACAGCTTCCCTTGGCGCTAGGAACAGCCGTTGCTGAGGCCTGTAGTACGTCTCCCACGCAAATCCAGGGTTGAACAGCTTGACTGCAGGAACCGAAACACCCCCCGGTCCCCTCTTTGAATTGAGATTTCAGGGTGTCCACTAAAACAGGCTGGTCAAAAATAAGTACTTTTACGGCTCTTTTTCAGTGCATTCTCAAGCGATTCAGTACCTCCTCCAACAGAAAAATTCCGTACTTTTTCAGTACCTCCATTTGACGAAATTAGAAAAAATTGAAATTGCGACAAAAATTCCAAAAAATTAAAAGAAATCCCGGACGTTTTTGCGGAATATCCGTACTTTTTCAGTACTTCCGGACCGCCCTTGAAAAATTGGTACAATAAGACGATTGGCAGTGACGCTGAATGCCTTTTTGGGCCATTAGAGCTCCACATTCTGACATGTCCGTACTCTCCCTATATCGGTTTTCCAGTTATTTCCACAAAATTTTTAGCAGAAGTGTTGATCGGTCTCATTTCAAAAAATTAAAGTAGGGGATGAAAGTTCGAAACACCGCGATGAAGATGTGGCCATTTTACCTAACTTTACCGCCATTTTCTCTCTGCATGGTTTCCACCATCGCATTCGCACCATCGCCACGCTGAGAGGATAGTGAAGGGTCTCAATTTGCCACTGCATCACGCGACTCTTTTTTTGCGGGTCCAGGCCGACCCGTCCGCCGCACACTGGACCAAGTCAATAAGAGAAATCGGACAAAATCTGTAAACTTTGAAAGCTTGTATTTTCGAAAATATGAATTGAAAAAGTTTCAGAGTGATTTCGTTGGTTGAAATGGATGTTTGCATGTGTGAGGAATCTGCGATTTGACTGATAATTCTTACGTAAAAGTTCGCGAGAAACACGATGGTAACACTGGTTTTCTCTGAAATCAACTCCCAAGCTTAAAAAAAGCTCTCGAGTTGAGGCTAAAATGGAGGGGATATCCCACGCTCTCCTGAGAGTCCGCCTCTACATCAAGACAAACTCTCCATGCAAAGATAGGGAGCAAATACATTGACAGGGCTGCCACTTTATTTGGGGACTCTAAAACTGAAAACACGGCAACCCTGCCAATGCATTTGCTCCCTATCTTTGCATGGAGAGTTCGTCTTGATGTAGAGGTGGACTCTCAGGGTAGCGTGGGATAATTGGGATATCCCCTCCATTTTGGCCTCAACTTGAGAGTTTTTCTCAGAGACAAGAGACCCTCCACTAGTATCTTGGCCATGGTGGAAGCTTTTACTTTCGGGACTTCAGCATTCTACTGTTGACTTACCTACATGGTTGATGTTCAACAACGTGTTGGCAGTTTCGTTTTGCAAACAAGCCGAAAATGGCCGACGTTTGGGAAAGTTGTTTGGCTCATGACGTCATCCGAAGCTCATCATCGACCATGTAGGTAAGTCAACAGCCGAAACTAGGGTGATGACTGTTGCTCCCTAATAATTGTCCATAAGGAATTGTTGAAACCCCGAAAGTAAAAGCTTCCACCTGTCGCTAGGAGGCTAGTGGAGGGTCTCTTGTCTCTGGTTTTTCTTGAGTTTGGGGGTTGATTTCAGAGAAAACCAGTGGCACCATCGCATCGTGTTTCTCACGAACTTTTACATAAGAATGAACAGTCAAACCGCAAATTCCTCACACATGCAACACCTCCATTTTCAACGATTAGAACACGCGCCGTGTTTATGTAATGCGAGAAGTATTCCGACAGTCTTGTAGGCGCTAAAATGCGTTCGGCGCGCACCGTGATTAACGCGCAATGCGTGAAGTATTCCTACAGTCTTGTAGGCGCTATGCGTTCCCCGCCGACCGCGCTGTGTTTATGTGTTGATTTCAGAGAAAACCAGTGGGGCCATCGTGTTTCTCGCCAACTTTTATATAAGAATGAATAGTCAAATCGCAAATTCCTCACACATGCAACATCTCCATTGCCCAAAAATTTCATGACCGACTTCGTTCATTAGTTCGTTCCATTGTGCGGCGTCCGCGCAAGTTCGCCGAATATTTCATCTCGCGCGTCTGCGAATGCAAACCGCGATTATGACGTCGACGTCGACCGCGTTACGACTTACGCGAGAAACGGCCGGGGACGACGCGCTATAGATTCCTCTCGAGATTACGCATAATCGGTCGGCTTAATCCTACCTCGGCGAGATCGTTAACGTTTAACGCCGGCAGCGCGCGCGCCATGCAAATACCCGCCTCGTAATATCCATCGCATTGCGTCGAGTGGGAAAGTCCTCCAAGAGTTTAATCCCCCCGGAGTCGATCCGAAAAAGTTCACCCGTTCCAGCACGTGTAATCCTCGCGCAATGAAGCGAGGTGAACTTCGCGAGAAGAAGAACTTTCGTTCGACTTGGGAGCCGCTTGAGTTTGATGTTGGTCGGGAGATTTTGACCTTGGACGGAACTTGATATTTCACCGTTGCTGTTATGCAGTTGATTACTTTAGTTGTTGACACCTTCCCGACGAGAGAACATGCTTGTGCGAAAGTAGAACGCAAGGGAAAAAAATGGATTGCTGATTTGACAAATTGTGAAAAGATATGTCCGACACGTTTCAAATGTACATTTTACCGGGAGAAAAAAACCTCGAGCATGGGACCCGAAGTTTAGGTTATATGGATCTTTGAAGTTTTCAGATTGAGCATCTGAATACTTTTGATCTAGCTGTCGAGGTTCGGATCACACATCTGAAACTTCAGTTCTTACATCTGAAGTACAAGCGGGATCGTTATTCCTGCGAAAAATAGTTTTCCGTAACCCGCCATACACTTTAGTGCACCGCTATAGTGGCCACAGAATAATATCTCTCGTAGCGACTCTACATTCNACAAAACTTACATCCCTCTTTAGGAGTTTTCTCCTGATTGATTTATTCTTTGAATTGGCCACATTATTGGAAGAAACTCATTGCTTGAGACAGTAAATACGATTATTTTAAATTTAATAAAAATCTTCATTAGCATAATTTAGTACTATTCACGAAAGCTTCTTTAAGAGCAAAATATTTCATCCACAAACGACTGTCCTCCCTCCCCCCCCTTGCTTGCATGGCGCCTTACACTGGCGCCTAGATATCAGCAGGGCCAGGGCGCCTAGAGCAATGGGTCTTCTGTCCTCTTCGAAATGAAATTAAACTAACCGACTGTTGACCCAGTGAGACAAGTCTTGTCTTCCGTATCAGTAAAAGTGGGCGACGGATTCGATCAGATAAGGCACGTGATCGTATATTCCGGATAATCGCAATTTGATGCATGCTGCATGCAATGAGGGGAAACGAAGATGTGAGAGATACGGTCGGAGAAGGTGCGATATCAATGAGAGGAAAGGCTTTCTTCACTAACATGACTTCGGGCCCGGGTAATCTCCTGTGGTCAACTGAGTCGTGTACGGCGGGTTACGGAAAACTATTTTTCGCAGGAATAACGATCCCGCTTGTACTAGAGGTATGAGAACCGAAGTTTTTCGGATGTGAAAACCGGAGTGCTTCAGATGTAAGAACTGAAGTTTCAGATGTGTGATCCGAGCCTCGACAGCTAGATCTAAAGTGTTCAGATGCTCAATCCAAAAACTTCAGAGATCTATATGACCTAAACTTCGAGTTCCACGCACGAAGTTTTTTTCTCCGTGGAAAATTTGGCAACGTTTGAAGACTCATACGACATTATTCTTTATTGCGGCAGATCCGCTAAACTTCGCCTCGACGAGGGATGTCTGATCATGCAAAGCTCCTCTAGAAGAGCGGGGGGTATTCGTTACACAGGAACATGGACTGCATTTTGCAATTTGGACCTATAAATTCCGGCCCGGTTTAAAAACAACGAATGTGCCATTAGTTTCCCTATGCATTTAAGTGTTTTTTCAGATGAGCCAGAATTTATAGTTCCAAATTGCAAAATGCAGTCCAATTTTTCGGTATCAAGAATTTCGTGAGATGCCTTACTTGCTTATGTCTTATGATTATTTCAAGAACGCTTCATTCTTTTGGGAAATCAGTTCAACAAACTTTGAGTCATGCAGAAACGTACCTGCAACAAAATAAAATAAATAACATTAGATTGCGGCGTGAGCGGAATACAATCAATACAATACAAAATATACAATACGATACAACATCCATGCATTTGAATACAGCTTTCGACGAGCGGTTATGCGTAACCAATCACATTTTTTGTTTCAGTCGAGGCTGTCGAATATGCTACAGGTTTTCGCACCATATCGAAGATCATGAAAGTTTATTCACTCTTACAAATTTTACAACAGCTAATCAGGATGAATAAACTTTTACAATTTACGTTGTATGAAATTCCTTGATCCAGGATGAAATCGCGCATAGAAAAAAAAGGTCGGTTCATGCAGAATACCAAAGTTTTTCGATTTAAGTAATTGAAATTTCGGTCGCAGAACCCGAAAGTCGGTTCCCTTGGCTGAATACTTCACGGTTACCTGAACCGAAAAAGTCCAGTACCTGCAACTAATAACTTGTTTCCTCGGTTCATTACAAGATTCATTTCAGTCTAGGCTGCAAGAACAGCAGCCTGCAGCACGTACTCGTACATTCAGTGTGTGCGAAAACAGGGTATTCGCAGCGAACACCTTAATAGTCGATTCTTTATCAGAGATTTAAATGGCATAACAATCTATATATCGCAGTCCACGCCACGCCACTGTTAACTAGCAATTCAAATAATCAGCCCGCTGCATGGTTGCCATTCTACGAAATTTTCCCCCGTATTATTACACCAAAAATTTGACAAAACGGAAGAGCGCTGGGTCACAAATGCAAGTCCCGTTACCGTGCTCGCGACTGGTGAGGCCCAGGCGGCGCTCTCGCGCTAATTCAAGTTCAATCCGCTGGGAGTAGAAACAAAGCGAAAACGCAACAACAGAACTTACGGAGGGGGCGCTAGGGGGACTTCCGGAGGTGGCTTCCGCGACGCCACTCGTGGATCGGAATTGAGGCATGGAATGGGTTCCAGGCTGGACCCGGGGCCCAGGGGACCGCAACGTGGACCAGGGCCCCTGGAATCAAGGACCACGGGGCCAAGGTCCAAGGCCCAGTTCACACGCCTCCGCCCCGTCGCTTTGCCCCCGTTTCGGACCCGCCAACTCTGCCGACCATTCTCAATTGTTGAAAAAAGTTATGGGTGGAGAATGGTGTGAGGCGGGTTATGCAGTTTTTCAGCACGGGTGGTTTAAGCGCAGCAAATATGCAAAATTCGCAATCCACAAATTGGAAAGCAGGAAATTACAGAGGAATAATTTAGGAAAACGTACCAGCTCGATATATTTTACGGCGCAGATAGGGCTATGTCTTGTCTTATCTTGCCAACATGGCCGGTTAAAAATTCAACAATCAGCAGCCAGGTAGGACAAAAATCTGACATTGGGCCGATTTTTTGTTTTATGATTTTTTTTTTTTTTTTGCATACCTGTACTGTAATTTTCTGAGGCGAAGACAGTGAAAACCCCACAAATTTTACTTTAAAAAAAATGGACTTGTCCGATAGCCGATGTTCGTTTCACCGAATATGGTTTCCTGAAGTATCCCGCTAATGCTCCTCGCTTACACAATTACACACACTCCGTTAAAATTACCCGCCTTTGCAAAACCACTCCTACCGTCGCATCCACAAAGCAGTGACGCTCCCATTTTTCAATCGATTTTTCTGCAAAATTCGACTGATCAACTATTACTTAGCTAACGGGTACAGCGAAATTCCTCTTGTGTATATACGTATATAATAAAAAAAAATAATAATAAAAATAATAAAAAAAACCGCGAGAGTGATGAGAAAGCAGTCAATTTGTAAACATTGAAGTCCTTTCTGACGGTACAGAAGCAAGGCCTATTCCGTGACAGAACTGTAGTTACTGCTGAATTGAGTAAACTGGTACCTTCTTTTTTTCACTATTTCGTCGTTTCCCTTACGAAACAACGTACCTACATTTCAATGTTGCCAGGTTTTCTCGCTAATAGCATTATTACCAGGAGAATTTTGAGAATTTCTAATTGAAAACTTAAATAAAGTTTCCTCTGTTCTCCTGCAAAAATTACACAAATTTTCGATTGAAATCATGCACGTTTTTTCTCGTGAAAAATCGAATTTTTTTATTCAATTTTGCAACATTGGAATGGAGTGACGTTCCTTCGCACGGAAACGACGAATTTGTGTGTTAAAAACGTACGCAAGCATAGTTTACTGCTAGGTCCATTCTGCCGTGCTGAGGAAAAACGCCTTATGAACCTTCAGGCGTTGCCAAATTTCCCTTGATAAAACACGAATTTCTTGGTCAGCTTATGAATATTTTTTCCCCAATTTTTCATATAATTTTGGTCGCAATTTCACAGAAAAGTCCTGACAATTTCATGAGAAAATATTCATAAGTTTCCTCGGAAATGAACATTTTATCGAGGGAAATTTGGCAACTCTCGAATGTTCATACGGCGTTCTTCCTTAGCACGGCAGCATTAGCCTAAAACTTCATTCTTACAGTTTGCGCGTATTTCACGAAGATGTGGCAAAATAAATTCTCCCACAAGGTACGAACAATCCTCAGAGACAGTACGGGTGGCAATTTGGGGCATGCTTTTAACTTTACGAGCTAGGATAACCGATTGCCTTCGACATTGACACGTGCACACCGCGCAGAACAGGGAACACCCTCCTCATCCATCTGGAAATCATTGCCATTTGTCTTATTTTCCTTGTTATGAGGATCCGGCTGGAATTGGCGCCCTATCTCTCTTCAAATTGGAGCGAATCTGAAACTGCCCCTTTTTCAATGTCACTTCGCGGTCCAGTTGCAAGTCATCAAAATCAGGAGGATTACGGCCTACGCGGCTGTCGCGTCGCTGCCACTGCTTTATCGTCGAGGATGAGTTGGACGCATTTAAATCAAAAGGAACTATATTTATTCTGACATGAGCCCTGAGATCCATAAGGATACGTACGTGACAGGGCTCATGACACAATGGATACAGTTCTTTTTCTTCTCTCCCAAATGTCACCAACGTGGGTCATCGTTTTGGTGATAATTCGGTAAGATCCAAGATATGCAGCGTGTTATTGGAGACTGAATGATGTGATATTGGCGATTTTAAATGAATCATATCGAGATTTCGGTTTTTGTATAGTGAAAATAATCGTAAATATCGTAGAAATCGCCGCAATTATTAGGGATCGATTTAAACTCGAAGGACGATTAAAATCTGACAATTTTAGTAACATTTTGAAAGTGGGGACGGCAATGACGTCATGTTGGCCTTTTTTAATACTTCAGATCTCAAAAATCGAGTTGGAGTAATTTGTGATAAGAAATAATCTTACCACTTAATTAAACGCCAGCAGTTGCGGTTAAACTTAGGGATTTTTAATTTTGTTGAAGGAAAATCGATTTTGCGCTGCCGATTTTTTCGTCAAAATTGAATCGTGTCGCTGAAATCTATTTTTCGCTTGGAAACCGTTATCCCTAGAATGAGTCTAAAACCACAAGATCTCAGAGGCGGATCCAGCAATTTGGCAACATCGAATTTCCTCCATTTAAATCTATATTGAAGAATCGATTCTTGTCGGAGCACCTGGCCCCTCACTGGAAAAAAAACACATTGGATCTAGAGTCCAGACTCTTGAAAACATTGACAAGAAAAAAAACTCTTGATTCGATCAGATTTAAGCATAAATCAAAAGGAAATCCGCTCAAATTAAGTAAGAGGCTTGGTTCTTGATTTAAGCTTAAATCTGATTGAATCAAGAGTATTTTTCCTTGTCGATGTTTTTAAGAGTCTGGACTCTAGATCCGATGTGGGTTTTTTTCCAGTGCTCTACGCGAATCGATACATTTCCATCGGTTTTAATAGAGAAAAACAGTGTTGCCAAATTTCCGATTTTACATCTTTCCGCGTAGCCATCTCTCGCGACCTTCCGTTCATAAGCAACCAATTCACCTCACCGTAGGAAAGTGAATGATGACCCTGCCGATGTTGATCTGAAGCGCGTGCAGCATTGCCGAAGTAATTCATCGGAGCTTTCGATGGAATCGTTGGGGAGGAACTTGACAATGTATTCCTCGAAGAGCGACAATGCTGATCGTAAATGAAAATAGATGGCTCGCAACCCCGTTCGAAGGGTGGTACTCGTCTCGACCCGGGTCTCCCCTTTTGGGCCGTTTGGGCGTGGGTTTATTGGCTCAACCGCGCGCCGCGCCGCGCCGTGGCGTGGGCGTGGGGTGAGTCCGACTGTTTACTCGCAGCACACGTACTTGCATTCTTCCCTCAACATCGCTGGATAAGAAGAGAGGATATTCGAAACTGGCTGCCAAGGCCCAGGGTTACCACAGAATACACTGGAAAAAAACCACATTGGATCTAGAGTCCAGACTCTCGAAAACATTGACAAGAAAAAATACTCTTGATTCAATCAGATTTTTGCTTAAATCAAAAGGGAATCCGCTCAAATTAAGGAAGAGGCTTGGTTCTTGATTTAAGCAAAAATCCGATTGAATCAGGAGTATTTTTTCTTGTCGATATTTTTAAGAGTCTGGACTCTAGATCCAATGTATTTTTTTTCCAGTGCAGAATATAGAAGATGAAAATCCCGGACGTTTCCCTAATTTCCCTGACACGTTTCGTGGAAATTCCCTAACAATAGAAGATATGCTTGATGGTTAGAGATACACATTTAGAAATAGTTTTCAGGAAATATTTGTTGTTCTATATTTATGTCAAACCCATTCAAGAAAGCGAATAAAGGTAACTGAAGGTAACTCGTCTTTATCCTTCAGCTTTTTTCATAAATAACAATAATCAGCCAACAGGACCGCAGGTGGGGTGCATTTCATTTCCGAAGTCAGGAAGTCGACTCATGACGCATTAGATGCGTTGTTAAAGTCCACAACTGCCCAACGAAAATTACCCGCTGAGCGTTGAGCTCAACGAAAGCGTTGGTAAATTCTGGTGGATTTACCCGTTTTCCAAGATGGCTGCTCAGCAAACTGCCCAACAGCTCAGCGAGGTTTTTGGCTGCTGTGGACCGCTGCCGAGTTTGCTGGATTGTCGTTATGTTATTGTTTACATTCATAACCGCCATTTTTTCGCACTTCTTCGCCACATGCTCGTCACCAGACTGACTTGCAATTGCTTAAAATCGTTTATTGCGTCAATTTCGGAATAATGTGGGTGTTAATAAGATTTTTAAATGTTAAAAATCTTAAATTTCAACAAAACTTAACCTCCAAATCCGCAGAATCCAACGGGAATTTAACAACGACACCTCGTTTTTCTCCCGTCTGTTGAGCTGACATCGTCGTTGAGATGACGTCAATCCTGCTAAGATTCGGCCATTTTTGTTGGGCAGCAAAAGTAATTTAACAACGCACCTATTGCACAGAGGGGATACAATTTTCAACAGTGCAGTGGGACGGTGCGGTGCACGTCGGCGTGCCGCAGCGGGTGCACCTCCGACCTTCGCGGGGTGGAATCTCGAGCAATCATATCCGAGCCCACCCTCGCGCCCTCACAATCCCCCTAATCCCTGATTCCTGCGGTTCATCCCCGTCTTGTCACGATCTCTGCCCTGTGCTTTACCTCAGGATCCCGCTGAGGGTCCGCCCTTCATGCCAGGGCCACGCGCCGGTTTGCTCCTCCGTGACTTGCACCCGGGGAAAAGATAATAAGTCCGATCACGGTGACGAAGTCTCATGAAATTTAAAATCCTCCAATTTCAGGTGATATTTTCCCCGGGATTTTCGGAAAGAAGAAGAACGAGGCCATCTGGGCCATGGTCGATGGAAACTTAAATTTGATTAGTGGGTCAGTTGCATTGGTCACTGAATTGTGTTTTGATAGTTGCTTCTTATAGACCATAATACGTCGTATATACCTCACGGAAGAACGTAACTCTTTTTCAATGTTGCCAAATTTCTCCTCGCAAATCGCATATTAACCAGGTAAATTTTGGACATTCCTGACTGAAAATTTCACTGATTTTTCCTCAGATTTCATTCAAAAATCAACAAATTCTGGATAGACATTGGACAGATACATTTTTGTAAAATAAATTAATTGATTGAGTCAATTTGACAACGTTGCAATGGAGTTACGTTCCTTCGTCTGGGAGACGACGAATAATAAGATCCGTCCACACTGCAACTTTCTACACATTCAATATCGACCCAGATATCGCGCTTTGAAAAATTTGGTTTGACGTCATCCACAGCGGTAGTAACATCCTTGGTTTCTTTCACCGTGCTTTCGTCCGAGTTTCACGCAGAGCAACCAGTGCTTTATGTCTCACTGGTTGATGAAAGCGAGGTCCTCCAAAACGTCAAAAAATGGATTGTTAGAAAAAAGAAGATGGAAAAGAATAATGAAAAAAAGGCAGCGTGCATGCATCAAATTTACTAAAAAATCAACCGGGTTCTGGCACAGTAGAGGATACAGCAGAATAGTAGCAACTTCTGATGGTTTTTCGGGTGTTTCGAATTCTCACTCGCAAAATAAATGTTGCTCTTAAAGCTCATATTGGCATGCTTTTAGAAAATGTTGAAATTTCGACACTGGAAAATTTTCAAAATCTCAACACTTTGAACGTCACGTTCTTGCAAAATGGGATTTTACGGACGTTTCAAACAAAAGTTGACCACACGAAACAAGGCATGAAGCTCGTTAAACATGTTGATAATCTGGTTTCCTCGCTGAGATACTTGTGGGCGCGGAGTGGAGGGACACTTCTAATTGAATTTACCACCATAATTTGAGACCCTGAACCCTCTGGGGTATGCGATGAACCAACTCTTCAATATTTCAGCCAAGGTTAGGTGGCGCTCTTGGTTGTTCATTCCTACTAGCCTTGTTTCGTTTCAATATTTCTTTTCTGCAGCAGTTCTTATTCCGACCTAGACAAGCCTACGTTCTGATGGCGAAAGAGCACATCTCGATTTGAAAAGCGGCTGATTTTTTGCAAAATTTTATCCTCTGGAAGGAAAATCAATTAAAATTAAGTCTTGGAGTTTTCACCAATTTTTCTTCATATTCTGTAAGGAACATTTTGCGTGAAAGTCATTTACGCACTGGGAAAAATTTTCCAGTTAGTCATTCTTGGACGAGAATTCCTATTGAATCGACCAGAAATATCTTTACAGTGACAGGACGTCGGACGTCTCCTTGAAAAAATAAAAGTACCGTTTGAAACAAAAGGATTTCCTGTAGATTTCGAGAATCATTGATTTGAATTTTTAATGATCCAACAGACAATTGGACTGCATTTTGCAATTTGGAACTATTGTTTTTTAACCGGGCCAGAATTTATAGTTCTAAATTGCAAAATGCAGTCCAATTTTTCTCCGTGCGTCATTACACTTCATTTGTTTTTCTTTATAATTTTGATAAAACTGAACAGAAAGTGGAAATGTTTAAAACGTCACAGTTTAGTTAAGCTTTTGGTTTTTGCACGGGGTTGTACTGTAAAAAGAAAAAAATAAAATAAAGAAAATAAATTTAGCGAGCCATGTCTATTTGCAGGCGCGAAAGAACTTTCAAAGAGATGCTCCAGCTTATTCTTACATCATTTTTTGATCGATGATCGTCTGTACAGAGTCGTCGAGTTGAAATAAAAAGGTCTATAATAGCAGTCACTTCAACTTTTCGATAAGCATCAATCAATTTGCGACTAATTTACGGATCTGAAGTGTTTTCACAAACGCACTAATTCTAGGTCTATTCTCTTCTTACAATCTTTGCGCAACTCCACTTCACAAGAAGAGATAGGCGATGAAAACTAGTACGATTATTAGCGCCACTTCTCCGCGAAATATTCAGTAAAAATTCCCCCAGTTTAACAGGTATAAGTTCGACTTCATTACTGCCGTGCTAAGGAATAACTCCGCATGAACCTTTAGGCGTTGCTAAATTTTTTTCCGTAAATCACGAATTTTCGGGGAAATTTGTAAATATTTTTCTTCAATTTTTCAAATAATTTTGTTCGCAATTTTACCTAGAGTTCTTGAAAATTTCTCAGAGGAACATTCATAACTTTCCTTAAAAAGAAACATTTTATCGAAGGAAATTTGGCAAATCTCGAATGTTCATACGACGTTTTTCCTTAGCACGGCAGATTAGGAATATTCGGAAAAATTAACTGCAAATGAGATCCCGCCAGCATCGCACTTGGCTCGCATTGGTGATGATGTAATGCGCTAGCCACTCGCAAGTCGCGACCTCTGAGTGACACCAAGAGAAACAAGAGGACTTTCATTGGCGGATCCAGCAAATTGGCAACATTGTCTTTTCTCCATTTAAACCTATGGAAATGTATCGATTCTTGGAGGGACCAGGTGCTCCGACAAGAATCGATTACTTGTCATAGATTTAAATGGAGGAAATCCCGTGTTGCCAAATTGCTAGATCCGCCCCTGAGTACTTTACTTTCTTCACGGATTTTCCAACTTTCCCTGACTTAAATCTGTCGCCGCAAATTCCCTGAATTTCCCGGTTTGGAAATCCCTGACTTTTCCCACGGATTCTCTAACTTTCTATGACTTTTCCCACGAACTCTCCAACTTTCCCTGACTTTTCTCCGTCGCCGCAAATTTCCTGACTTCCACAGTTTACAAGAGCGCCGGCAACCGCGAGTCACCGCCTCTTCCGACTTGAAAAAGTTGCGGGAGCGGGGGCTGCTTGACAACCCTGCGGACGGCTATAGGCGGGCGTCTTGGTCCGATTAAGGGCGAAGGGTGGAAATCACCGGGGCTTAATTAAGAGTGAAGTTGCACGGGAATCAATCCGACGCCGACACCGGGCTCAGAACTCGGGTTTCCGCTTCCGACGCCCGCGTCGCGACGCTCGAGCTCCACCGCGACCGGAAACCCACGGATCCAACACTGGGCTATAAATATCGATTTTTCGCCGCGCTGAGTCTTTCGATTCTATTTTGTTGGATCCCGGTGCCGTGCGAGACCCCCGCGTTGCAACAGGAACAAATCCACAGGGGGTCTTCTTCCCTCTCCTCCTTGGATACCATCACAATGTTCAGAGTGTGGATCTTCGACATCCCAAGTAGCATTTCTCAAAGGAAAAATCGCTATATATTGCGATTTTATCGGCGATCGCCAGGATCATCAACATCCAAGCGATTGTCCTCGATCTTATCGCGATAAAATCGCGCTTTTATCGCCCGACAATTTACCGCAATATTTTCGAAATAAAAATCGCGATTAACGGTGATTTAATTTCGATTATATCGACAAAAATTGATCACGATTTTATCGAGCCAAAAACTGCGATTTGTAGCGATTTAATCGCCATATATCGCGATTTTTCCGGACCTCCTTGCAGAATTTCCGCACTTTCTCGGTAATTCCGGACCGGCCTTAATAAATCCGTTCTATTTCCGGACTCTCCAGAAATTCCGGACTTGTAGACACCCTGATACGGCGTTTTTCCTTAGCACGGCAGCACAGCCGGCGCTTTTTCTTCAGTGGTGAGATTCAATATGAGTGGAAGTATAAGTTGAACAGATGCCGGCCAGGTTGGCCTAGTGGTCAGCGCGTCTGACTCTAGGTCAATAGGTCCCGGGTTCGAATCCCGGTGGTGACGTCTAATTTTCACGGAATTGACGAGTAGATCTGCTGAAACAGATTCTCCTCGGCCCTAATCCCTGAAAATTAGAAAAGCCTGGAGCATGGAGCCTGATGTCTACGGACACTAAACATTGTCTAAAGTTGGCTGAAGGTGCTATAGACACGGAGCCGAAAAAAAAAAAAATAAAAAAAAGGTGAACAGATGAAAATGGGAGAAGGCTCCACGATAATTTCAGGAGTGCTAGAAATGGCGGGCTCTGCACGTTTTTCAGCGGAAAGGCTCGAGTGACTTTGAACGAGGTGTTAACGTCCGCGCTTCTGGCACGGGAAGGGTCGTTGGAACTCGGCTGCGGGTCCGTTGGAAAAATTGGCACGCGGCGGGAGCCGCGAAAGGTCACTTTTACTTGATCACTTTCCACCGGCCGTCGACGCCGCCGCCGCCGCGACGCACAGTGGATCGAGTCTAGGAGAGGTCGGACAAAATTTGGAAACTTTAAACGCGTATTACTCCGTTTATACAAAACTCTAAGGTTCTGAAAGTGGCTCCATTGCTTTTCTCGTGAAATTTCCAGCCAAGAACGCCCCTTACAATTTAAAATGTGACGATGTAAACATCAAAGTTGCAGTTTCAGTCGAAAATTTCAGTGAAAAAAAAGGGGGGGCGGGAAACAAGGCTAAAATACACAATGAATAAAAACCGAAACGTTTCGACTCACAACTGAGTCATTTTCTGTCATTTGAGTCTAGGAGAGGTCGGACAAAATTTGGAAATTTTAAACGCTTACTACTCTGTTTATACAAAACTTTGAGGTTCTGAAAGTGGTTCCATTGCTTTCCTCGTGAAATTTCCTGCCAAGAGCGCCCCTTACAATTTAAAATGTGACGATGTAAACATCAAAGTTGCAGTTTCAGTTGAAAATTTCAGTGAAAAAAAAAGGGGGGGCGGGAAACAAGGCTAAAATACACAATGAATAAAAACCGAAACGTTTCGACTCACAACTGAGTCATTTTCTGTCATTTGAGTCTAGGAGAGGTCGAACAAAATTTGGAAAATTTAATCGCTTATTACTCCGTTTATACAAAACTCTGGGGTTCTAAAAGTGGTTCCATTGCTTTCCTCGTAAAATTTCCTGCCGAGGGGGCCCCTTCAAATTTAAAATGTGACGATGTAAACATCAAAGTTGCAGTTTCAGTCGAAAATTTCAGTGAAAAAAAGGGGGGGGCGGGAAACAAGGCTAAAATACACAATGAATAAAAACCGAAACGTTTCGACTCACAACTGAGTCATTTTCTGTCATTTGAGTCTAGGAGAGGTCGGACAAAATTTGGAAAATTTAATTGCTTATTACTCCGTTTATACAAAACTTTGAGGTTCTGAAAGTGGTTCCATTGCTTTCCTCGTAAAATTTCCTGCCAAGAGCGCCCCTTAAGATTTAAAATGTGACGATGTAAACATCAAAGTTGCAGTTTCAGTCGAAAATTTCAGTGAAAAAAAAGGGGGGACGGGAAACAAGGCTAAAATACACAATTAATAAAAACCGAGCACTGGAAAAAAACACATTGGATCTAGAGTCCAGACTCTTGAAAACATTGACAAGAAAAAATACTCTCGATTCAATCGGATTTTTGCTTGAATCAAAACGAAATCCGCTTAAATTAAGAGGCTTGGTTCTTGATTTAAGCTAGATTCTGATTGGATCAAGAGTACTTTTTCTTGTCGATGTTTTTAAGAGTCTGGGCTCTAGATCCAATGTGTTTTTTTTCCTGTGAGGCGTTTCGACTCGCAACTTGTGAGTCATTTTCAGTCGGACATACAAAACAAATTTAAAAAAATGATTGTTATCATTTTTATCTGTTTCTCGGATCCTGGCCACCGCCATGTAGGGCTCAGGTTTTCATCGTTTTTTTTTTGAAATTTATTGTATTTCCGACTGAAAATAACTCAGTTGTGAGTCGAAACGTCTCGGCTTTTTACTAATTGTGTGTTTTAGCTTTGTTTCCCGTTTTCCCCCTCGTTTTTCCACTGTTATCATTATCTCGGGCTGTTCTTAAAAATTTGTATCCATCAAAAATTTCATGTGCGACCTCTCTGATTGACTCGATCCATTGTGCGCCGTGACGCATGCACAAAGCGGACGGGTGGAATGGGAGCAGGCATTTGCGCCGATTAATTGTACTACGTCATACACCGCCAGAGCTTGATCTACGTGCAACACCGACTAATTGCACTACGAATGTATGGACGCCGCGATTCACGTCGATGCACCTCACCGTGAGCGCTACCGTGCTACAGTGAAAAACGCCGTATGCACCTTCAGACGTTGCCAAAATTCCATCGACAAAATAAGAATTTTCAGGTAAAAATGTGCATGATTTTCTTGGAATTCCTCACAAAATTTTACTGGATGTCGGATCTAAATTATCTGAAAAAATCAAGAGAAAATATTCATGACAAGTCTGAAAAATAAACATTTTATCGAAGGAAATTTGGCAACTTTCGAATGTTCATACGGCGTTTTTCCTTAGCATGGCAGAGCGGAGGAAATACGCATTTTTTTCGAATCTCCACCGCGTAACCGGAGACAGTTTCCTTTTCAGCGCGATAGCCAAAGTTGCCTCAAAATACAGGAAATGAAATTCTCTATCATTTCTCTGAGAATTTTTATAGTAAAATTCCCGAACATTTGAGGACACGTGGCATGCTAAGAAACTTCGTACTCGTGGGACCCAAGCTTTAGGTCATTAGGATCTCTGAGGTTTCCGAATCGTGCATCTGAAAACTTATGTGGTCCAGCTGCCGAAGTTCTGGTCAAACATTCGAGGTATACTTCGGTACTTCCACTGACTCCAAAAAAGTTCAACCGAAGTGCCGAATACTCCATATGTGATATAATACACCAACTTCAGCCACTATACATCAGGTTTTCGGATGCACAACGAACAAAATATTTCCCGACTTTTCCCATGACTGTTAAAAGGATTCAGTATGAGAAAATGCATTTACCGCGACATTCTTATCGAAATGAAAAAACCTATACAGTCGAGAACTTTAGGAACCAAAGCTACTTACTCTTCAAACTAGTGTATCACTTAACTATTCTGCCGTACTAAGGAAAAACGCCGTATGAACATTCGAGAGTTGCCAAATTTCCTCCGATAAAATGTTTATTTTTGAGAAAATTTAAGAATATTTTGCCTTGAAATTTTCAGAAAATTTAGGTAAAATTGCGAGCAAAATTATCCGAAAAATTGGAATAAACATATTTATAAATGTTCCCGAAAATTCGTGATTTACCAAAGGACATTTGGCAACGCCTGAAGGTTGATACGGCGTTTTTCCTTAACACGGCAGTATTTGACTTAGAAATTTCTGATCGGTAACTATAACTGTGCTGTGTTGTCGATAGATCTATGAGGTTTCAATTTACAAGAGATCCTATGGTTGCTATAACACACTACAAGTACATATATTTTGACGACTCTTCGAAAAATAAAATAGAACTCGGAATCTGCGGTAGAATTGCGAATTCTAGTCTAGTATGCTTGTCTAAAAATACGACTCTGGTCGTTGGTCTCGTGCTGCTAGTCTACGTCTAAAAATACGGTGGGACCGTCACTTTAAACATTAAATTATGCGCTAGACAAGGAATGGACCCGCGGTTATATTTATTTTGTTTGTTAAAAATCCTCTCTTAGACTCTCCAATACTCTGAAAAGGCATCAATGCTTGCAAAGTGCGTAAAACTGCAATGGAGAATTTACAATCACATTTTTTATTGCTTCATCTAAAGGTGCTTAAAGAGCTGATTTCACAGTATTTTTTTATAATTTTTTTCTGATATGGGAAATAGTATAAAAATAGATTTAAAAGTGAGAAAATGCACCGCCTAGTGACGTCATCTGGCGGCATTTCCCATTTAAACACACATATTTTCGCAGATTACATAATTTTGACATATCTTCTCCAATAATTGTTCAATTCATGAACCAACGGTATCCTCGTGTTCAGTTCACTCAGTATAGCTTCCACTTAAACACGAAATTCATCAAATTTCAGACATCTGCAAATTCTCTATGAAGTCGAAAATGACTACTGTATCTGCCACACGATAGCATGATTCAATGTTTCCCCCCTGCTTTTCGTGGTGTTTGCTAAAAAAAAACACCAAAATATCTTTTAAATTAAGGAGGGTTCAGTCCAGACGAGTTGTTTTTAAAGTGGTTGGACTCAGCTGAACGCGAGGCACAGGGACGGAAAGACACAAGTTTTCAGTGGAAACCATGCGTGCCAATGTAAATGAACCTATAGTGGCGATTCTTAAAACTTGGCAAAACTGTTTCCCTCTCTTTGAATGTATGCACACAATCGATCGTCGAGGCAGCTGGCCTCGCCTGATATCGATATTTTCAATGGATTTCAATGGGGGAAAGCAGGGGTGCCTACATTCAAGAATCGCCACTGTGAACCCTATTCTGTCATGATAAGGAAAAAAGCCGTATGAACATTTTAATGTTGCCAAACTTTTGACGAGAAGCTTATTCTTTTTTAGAAATGTTATGAATATTTACTCTTGCTCAGATATTTTAGTTTCAATTGCGAATGAAATTCACTGAGCAATCGAAAAAAAAAACAAGAAACAGTTTCCAAGAAAATTGGACTTTCACCCAAGGAAAGTTGTCAACAATAGAAAGCTCATACAAAGTTTTTCCTTAGGACGAAATTGTTGTCCATGTGACTCCTTACTTTCAAGGACCAAAGAGGAAATTACTTTAAGTGTGCCCTTACGGCAGTAGATAATTACTTTTCATAACTTAATTTCCAACTTAAGTGCACTCAAACGTACCTTGTATGCGTTTCATCCAGAACTTATAAGGTACTCCCGCCGAGAGATCGGTTACACTCTTGGGTTCGAACTGGCGACCCGCTGATGGAGAGAGGGTACCTCGACGACCAAGCACGTCAGAGAACGTCACCAAGAATATTTCAGAAGCGTCACGGCGAATTTATACCGACCGCGATAGTGGGGAGTTACAAAGGTCGAGGAGTGAAAATTTAAGATTGGTAAAAACTTAACGAAAAAGTGATGAGTGAAGAGACAACTACTTCTAAGCCTAGGAGACTCTCGCACGACACGACCGACGCGGAGTTATTTTTGCGAGCACGAGACTTCCCGACACTCCGGTGCCCGACCGCGATACTCAAACGCACGTTCAGGTTTTACAGATTGAAAAGTCTATAATTTAAAAAGTCTATGAGTCTATAATTCAAAAGTTGCACTCGAAGAAGTCTATTTTTCAATGCAAGGATGCGCGTCCTTTATGAAGATAAAATCAACTGATACCGTCAAACTTTGGGTCACATTCCAATGGTCCTTCGGAGGAATTATCGAGCTCAACGTTGGTCTTGATTATCCGCGGTGAATTCACGTATTTCGCGGAAAATGTTAGACTTAAAAACACTGTGAAACCACGAGAAATTCCTCGGGGATAGATATTATACTGTGCTGTTGAATGACAGGAATGAAGACAAATGTCCTTCAGCAATTTAGGAAAAATTACTGGGTGCAGTCTCGATTTTCCGCGGTGTTCACATATTTCGCGGAAAATTTATGAAACCAAGAGTCTTGGAGACAAATATTATGATGCGCAGCTGAATGAAATAAATGAAAAACTATAATATGCTACAGTGACAAGTTGAGGAGCAAATAATTGTTTGAAGAAGTTGACAAACTCATCAACAAATGTTTTCACTTTTGAACCCCCTTCGCAGATTATGCAAATCGCGGATATTGGGGACGATTTTACCCCGAGAAATCGAATTTCCACGATAAGGTTATTCGAGCTTTAAAAAAAACCAGTTCAATCGAACTGGCGAGAAATGAGGGAAAATTAGCATAGACCGAGCCGTGTAGTTTTAGAGCACACAACCCGAGTAGGGATGACGTCATCCAGAGAAAAGGGACCCGAGAGGATGCGGCAGGGGCGTCGACGGGCACTGGGTACGCGTGGAAACGGGGACACCGCTGAAAAACTGGGGACTGAGCCTCGGCCTCGTCGGGCTATTCCGTTTTCTGGCTAAATTTAGACCTGGCTTTGCATCCCGCGGGAAGAGGGGGGCCTCGGAGATGCGGCTCCGGGCGGGGGCCGGGGGAGGCGAAGGGGGTGGAGGGGGCGGCTGGAATAGGCCTGAATTCGCACTCGCATGGCGCGGCCCGCGTGGCGTGATCCCGCACGGGAGGGCTCGCGGGTCAGCGCGGGTCACATCCAGCTCCAGAACGTCCAGACGTCATTTCCACGTCCGGAGACGCTCGGCCACGTTTCCTGGCGGGTTCCAGATGGCCGCCGCCACCCTGGGGTTCCGACGCGGACTTACAATAGTGGTTCTGAAACCTCCCCCCCCCCCCCCCCNTCCCGCACGTGTACGGTTTAAAGTAGCCCGTTAAGACATCGAAATGCGATATATAGCATAGCAGTAAGAAGAAGTAACCGACATTTTGTTTAAATGTGGGAAGTAAAACACTAAGTGAACAAAACGTCTAGTCATGGGCGGATCCTGGACGTCATGTCCAGGTAATGATGCACGGCGAACAAAACTTCGTGCGTGGGACCTAAAGTTAAGGTCATATGGGTCTCTGAAGTTTTCTGATTACGTATCTAAAAACTTGAGGTCCAGCTACCGA
Source organism: Bemisia tabaci (assembly GCF_001854935.1). NCBI lineage: Eukaryota > Metazoa > Arthropoda > Insecta > Hemiptera > Aleyrodidae > Bemisia > Bemisia tabaci. The sequence goes on from NW_017547115.1 coordinate 3,938,708, forward strand.
AGTTCCGGTCAGACATCTGAAGTACTTCAATATATACCGAAGGGTTCGGGTCACACATCTGAAGTATTCCGGTACATACCGAAGTGCCTGATCCGAACTTCGGCAGCTCGACCTCAAGTTTTCGGATGCGTGATTAGAAAACTTCAGAGATCCATAGGACCTCAACTGCGGGTCCCATGCACGAAGTTTTTTTCTCCGTGTGGTATGGTCATAAGGAAAGAGTGGCGGAGGATAGGTAGCCCAAACAAGTTTTGGATCTTACTGGAAAAATGAGAAAGAGGTTGTTCCACCTACCATTGAAACTGGGCCCCGAATGAAATCTCCTCATCTTTTCAGGTATCAAAGGGCATGGTCAGGGACACCCAAAAATGGTTGAATTTTTTCCAAATTCCCCCCTGGGGAGGGGGGGCGGGGGGTTATATGAAAAACGGTTTTTTGGCTATAACTTTTGAACGGTTTAAGATATCGATTTGAACTTTTTTTTAAATGAAAGGTCGTTTAAAGAGCTTTCTTTTGGTATATTATGTTTAATAGTTAGGTTAAGTTTTGACCAATTTATGGCCTGTCAAAAATTTTCCATGAGTCCAAAAATCAGATTTCTGTAGTTTAGAGCAGCGACGATCGCATGCAGATGAACAAAAAACTGTTCAACTTATAGCCCTCTCTCTGACGGTTAAAATGAGCCCAAGATCATCTTGGGGAAACGATTTGTCTCCGAGTTATGCTTCTTCAAAGTTGGCGCGGCGGGGTCCGCTTCCGCGGGGCAGCGCTCC
>NW_017547115.1:3941497-3978867 GCF_001854935.1 Bemisia tabaci
AGAAGCCCATAGACTAAAGACAGTTCCCGTTTTTTGACTAGAAATTTTACAATTATGGCTCAAAATACAGAACACGTGGGTTCTTAAATCCTCTCAATCGTTTAGATAATTGTTTTTCACATTGCCTGTACCTTTAGAGAGGCCCATAGACATAGCACTGTTCCACAGAAAAGGAGCTTACTGCACTCCTCGCGCATTATTCCGTGATTGTATGAGTAAATGTCCTCTAACTTAACGACGAATGCTTATTTCTTTCTTGGTTCATGATTTCTTCGTGTTTTTATTCTCTCAGGTTTGTAAGGCTCTGAAATCATCGCAAGCTCACAACTTAGTTTAAAAAAGAAAAAAAGCAAGTGTGACACCTCACTCTTTTTGATGCGCGATAAAAGATCATACCGATGAATATTTTCCTGCTCCTACAGACAGTAATCATTTTTCTTTCAAAATACTTTGTTATTAATTTTGGTTTCTGCTTTCCTTCATTGAGTGAATACCTATACTTCTTGTTCAAGTAAAATATTTATGTTACGTATGTTTAAATTGGTGCGTATAATGAATTTAAATGTATTTTTTGAATTATAGACGAAGATCGAATCTTAATTCATAGTTATTCTGGTAATATAATAATTCTGATAGCATAATTGTACCATTAAATTACGAAGCTTCAAAATTTCTGTTGGTTTTAAAGCGCGGCGAATCAAGAAATCAGCGAGCATTGAGGTTCAAATAAAGTTCTTCTTACGCTGATTTGTCAACACTGTATGAACAACTCGAATAGTGGGATAAGCAGTTTTCTTTGGTACTGGAATTTATTTTCCTCAGGGAAACCACAGCATTTAGGAGGTATATTTTACCAGATAATACCAATTCCTGATTCACAAAATTATGCAACATTGCCCGCCCTTCCCATAAAAAAATTAGTAATTAGAGGAGAAATCCTCGTAAATTCATCGATAGTTTTTGATGATAAATCAAAAAAGGTTGAAAAATTTATCAGTCCAGGAATTCAGCCATTTTAAAATATTATTAATGTAGTATATGAATTTTCAAGCTAAATGCAAATTTACCACCTTATGCTAAAAGATACAGTCAAATTGACTTCAAATTCGTAATTAGCTACCCAAAGAACCCCTAGAAACATATATAATATGTCATCATCAGTGATATTCTAATTAATGCCACCTAGATCGGGCCCTGGAACCAATGTGCGCCGTGAGGAGAAGGTTTCTCCAATAACAGGGCCTTAAACCTACGTCCGAAAGAAGTAAAGCAGTTTTATGACCTGGCGATTGGTTATAGGTACGGTACCTATCTACCTAGTCAGCATGTGCGGTTGTGCAAATATTGAGATCCACCGGTATCATGTGTCAAGATCGTCGACAAAGCCGATGTTTGAGCTTTCTTCTTTTGGGAAAAAAAAAAATATATTTCAGCTTCAGTTCCAGAAAAAGTTGGCAAATCGATCTAAAAATTCATACAAATGTAAAACTTTGTGAGAAGCACGCAACGGAATGTCAACACAAGTATTTCATCATGGAGAATCCTTGCTTTATCCTGACCTTTTCCAATCTTTTCCCTTACGTCCCAAAACACTTTTTCTTGAATCCTTGCTCACTCGCTACCGTATACCCTCACTCTTTCCTTACTATAAACAACTTTGGCGAGGTAGAGCCAGGCAACTAGAGCAGAAAGTCAAGAATGATGACACACAGTCCTAAAGCATTTCTAGTTAATTAACCGACTGCACTGCGTTTGGCGCAATGCGAGAAGTATTCATGCAGTCTCGTAGGCGCTAATATGGGCTATAAGCCGACCTCGCCGTTTGGCGCAATGCGTGAAGTGTTCTTAGAGTCTTGCAGGTGCTAATATACGTTCAACGCACTGTGTTTGGCGCGATTATTCGAACTCGCGTCATAATGATCGCGGCATCGAATTATGTAGCTTATAAAGCCCATGTTGTGTCTCGACGCCGTATGAATATTCCAACGTTGCCTCGTTTCTTCCGATTAAGTATTTCTCCCGAGAAAAGTTAGGAAAGTTTTTTATTTATGCTTATTCAATCTTTTCACTTCATTTATCATCAGAAGGTATAAGACATCGATGACTTGTCAACAAACTAACCTATACTAGCGTTGACATAAAAGTTCCTTGCGCAGATTTGATATTTTTGTGCTTTTCGACGAAAAATCCGGAAGTTTTCTGTGCTTCTGAACTGATATTCAAACTCCGGGCTTGTACCGACCATTCGTATTTTTTCGTACGGACGACACCCTGCAAAGTTTTACACGCGGGCTGACAGGTTATATGTAAAAAAAAACCCTCCATACGTCACACGGAACCGGTGTTCGAAACTCACCTTTGATTGTGAGTTTTAGGAGCCATGTGACCCATCAAGCTCGATTTTTAAGGGCCATTGAAGATTTTTTAGGGGCCAAATTGACTTTTGCCTACATATCACGGCGCATACGGTGAATAGTTAGAATCCCCTGCGGTGCGTCGAAACAAAAAATCACCAAACAGAAAAATTAGGATTTTTTTGGAGGGTAATTAAGGGGGGCGATTTATAGTGGCCACGTTAGCGCAGAGCCTTCATTTTTTAGGCGCCATGACCGATTTCTTAGCAGGGTGTCTACTAAAACAGGCTAGTCAAAAATAAGTACTTATACTGTTCTTTTTCAGTACATTCTCAAGAAATTCGGTACCTCCCCCAACAGAAAAATTCCGTACTTATTCAGTACCTCCATTGGACGAAATTTGAAAAATTTCAAAAATTTGTAATTGCGACAAAAATGACAAAAAATTAAAAAATTCCGGACCTTTTTGCGGAATTTCAGTACTTTTTCAGTACTTTTTCAGTACTTCCCGAAAACCCTTAAAAAATCATATCGAAAAATTTCAAAAATTTGAAATTACGACAAAAATGACAAAATATTTAACAAATTCCGGACCTTTTTGCGGAATTTCCGCACTTTTTCAGTACTTCCCGAAAACCCTTAAAAAATCATATCGAAAAATTTCAAAAATTTGAAATTGCGACAAAAATGACAAAAAATTAAAGAATTTCCGGACCTTTTTGCGGAATTTCCGCACTTTTTCAGTACTTCCCGACCACCCTTAAAAAATCAGTACTATTTCCGGACTTGTAGACACCCTGCTTAGTCGCATTATATTTGTCGTGTCGGCGCCTGTGAGTTTCGAACACTGCGCGGAATCCCGCATGATAGATTGTTGCAACCGGCATCGATAAAGTGCGTTCATGATCCCGTCCACGTGCCGCGGTAAGGAAGAACGCCGTATGAACATTCGAGAGTTGCCAAATTTCCCTTGATAAAACGTGTATTTTTCACAACATTCGTGCATATTTTTCCTTGAAATTTTCAGATATTTTAGATTGAATTGCGTACGAAATGGTCTGAAAATTTCGGAAAATAATATTCACAATTTTCCCATCGAATTCGGTTTTATCGGAGGAAACTTGGCAACGTCTGAAGGCTCATACGGCGTTCTTCCTTAGCACGGCAGTCGTGTGGCACAATGAAACGCGGAGCTTCTGGTTGACAATCCGGCGGAGGAGAGTGACGATGGGATCTGTGACACCTCTATCCTGTGGAGATGATGTCGATATTCTATAAGTAGATTCGAGGGTTGTTGAGGCGCGCTCGGCTCCCGGTAATAGTGCAATTGAACGGCCTATTTGAAGAGGGGCGTAAGTGCTACCCGGGTCCTACGGGCGTTCCCGTCTTTCTCCGGACGTCTCGTTGCATTGTCGGCCCCGGTGTCGGGTGCTCGGGTGGATGCGGATGGATCCGGTGCCGGCTCAACGACTCGATTTCACGGAAGATTCAAAATAGAAGCGGAACCCATCTAACGCGCTTCGGAAAAACGCCGTAACAGTGTTAGTCCCTTGCCAAATCTCTTCTCGTGAACCATGGATTTTCAGGAAATACGGGGTGACTCCTGAAGCAGGTTGGTCAAAAATAAGTACTTTTACAATACTTTTTCAGTGCATTCTCGTGAAATTCAGTACCTCCTCCAACATCGAAATTCCGTACTTTTCAGTACCTCCAATTGACGAAATTATAAAAATTTCAAAAATTTGAAATTGCGACAAAAATGACGAAAAATTTAAAAAAATTCCGGCTCTTTTTGCGGAATTTCCGCACTATTTCAGTACTTCCGGACCGCCCTTAAAAAATCAGTACTATTTCCGGACTTTCCAGAAATTCCGGACTTGTAGATACCCTGCAATATCTTTGCGATATTTTTCTTTCTCAGAATTAAGGATGTTGAGTAAAATTTTTGAAACCTGTTGTTCTGCGCAAATAAATTAACACTTGTTTGATTGTACAAACTACTGCTAAGAAGTCACTCATATAGCGCTTCTGTGCGCTCTGTGACATCCGACCGCCACTGATAGCGATCCTGTCAAAGCTCCTCCGGCAGATCGCTTCTTCTTATTAAACAAACTAACGTGTTTGATTCATTGCAGCAAATACTCGATGCGATCGGAATTTTCTGATCCATTACCGATTTTCTTGATAATTTTCTGGTGGAATCAAATTTCCTGACATTTTCCGGATTCCTCTGACGTGACGGTAGACACCCTGGAATTTAATTTTAAATTAAAGTTGCCGACGGATTAGCGCTTGGCATGTTTTTTAGACACAGCAATACACAGAGAAGACAAATTGAAAATGGATTTCTCGCGGGTACATCATAAAAATATACACCCAACTTTTTTCGAACTATCGTGAAAACATCAGGCTTCCTCCGGATTTTCCGGACTTTTAGACGCCGGATGGTCACGTCTCCCGGATTTTCCGGACTTTCAGACACCGGATCGACTGACGAAGAATGGTCCGCGTGTGTAGTGTGGTAAAAGGTTATAATAATTAATATTTTAAGGTGGAAAATCTGGCAGCATTCGAATGTTGATAGGATATTTTACCTTAGCGAGGCCCGGAACCGGAATGGGTGCTGGATCTTGGTAGAGGGATTGATGAGGGACGATTAATCAATTAACCCGGCGATCAATCGCGGCTCCATTTATCAACCGCGATGGGAGCTGTGGGTCTATGCCCTTCTGTCGGGCACTCATTAATCCGGCAACTAAGATCCATATCTGGACGCATTTAAACCGAAGAGGTCTATTCACATCCGCAGCTTCGAAAAAAAGACATAAGTGCAATAGTTGAAGATTGCTAGTGAAAGGGGTGCGTAAGAAATTGGAAAGGCTAAAACGAAGGGAATGCATGCAGAAACCTATCAAAACACCACTTAAAAGCAGAGTAACTTATAACTCTCATGCAGATGGAATTTTAGTACTATGATTTTCACGTAGATTGTAGGATATATAAGTAAGGGGCCGTGCCCCTTGACCGCTATGCGACTCGACTCCATTTTTTGTTCCAATTAGCCCCAAGTCTCGGATTATCAGCCATTTCCGATCAACCGCGGTAGCTCCAGTGCCTACCATCGTACCCCTACTGTACTTTTCTTTTAAATTTCAACAGATACCAGACTGAATTGAGGAAAAAAATCTCTGGCCAATTCAAAGGGAAAAAAATCAAGAATCTTCCAAAACATTCCTATTTTATCAGGAGAAATTTGGCAACGTTCGAATGTTCATGATATGATGTTTAGTCGTTTCCCTTACAGAAGAACGTAACTTTGTTTAAATGTTCCCAAACTTCCTTTCGCAAATTGCATTTTTATCGGAAGGAACTTGGGGATTTCTTCTTGGTAATTTCCGGAATTTTTCATCTGATCTCACGCGAAAATCGGTACGATTTTAGACACAAATAGGCAGGTTCATTTCTGTCTATTCGCGGAAAAATATTTACAAATTTTCCCAAAAATTCGTGATTTATTGAGGGAGATTTGAGAACGCCTGAAGGCTCATAAGTATGACGTTTTTCCTTAGCACGGCAGTACAGTCCTATCTTCCAGTTCCTGTATCGCCCCGTTTCGTTCAACTCTATCGTCAATTCGAAGCAAATAAAATAAAAGCGCAAAAAGTTCAGCGTTTGTTTTCGTTTTGGCGGCTGGGTGCGAACCGATCCAATTTAGGAGACCGCGCGCCGCCACCGCCAACACCTCCCCCCCCCCCCCCTGGAGNCCCCCCCCCCTCCCTGGAGTCACCGAACTTCCTCATCGAGCAGTCGGCATCGCCCAGTTTAAGACTTGAGGAGGATCGTATCGTCTGAAAAAAAAACTAGGGGAGCGAGAAAGTAAAAATTCAGAATTTCTCCGATAATTTACGTGCACATTTTCTTTAATTTAAGAGACATTCTTAGGCCGGTTCTGAATTACGTAATGCACTTTTCTGGCATCCCCCCGCCCCCTTGTAGAAATAGTGACTAACTTTAAGGTATTCTCGATTGCGCAGGTCACAAGATCGTCTTCAGAGACTGAAGATACACAGATTAGACATAAAAAATAAGATTCATCAAAATGTCTCTACGTCATATTTAAAAAAATAAAACCAGTGATTTACGTCATCCGTTACGGTTGCGCATGCCATGTTTTTTCCGCCTTGCATTCATCAATGTCTAATGCACACATTTGCACTGGTTGCGCATAACAAATAGAGGTAGGAGAATCCATGGTATGCGCTACCATAGTCAAAAACGTCAAATGTCGGGTTTTCCGAACGGCGACATCCCAGTCAATCGTGGACGGGCAAAAATAAACTTAGCGATGCAACAATTTCATGTTTTTTTGTTGCTCTATAATCTGCGGTCATTAAAATACGATTTAGGTACGATAAACACGTGTAACTGAGTTATAGAGGCAGAAAAACGAGTCAGAGAGTAGCTTCTTCTGACGGTAGCGTCTGAACTTGGATGATTAAGGTTGGATTAAATGCATTCCGCAGCTGCAGCGAAGGAGATATGTCCTTTGTATGGATCATATTATTTCGTTTGAAAATAAGTCGGGTCAAGCTCAAAAATCACCGTGAATCGATAATCATACTTCGATATCGGAACTGCAAGTTGCTAAGATTTGAAAAATTCCCGGACTTCGCATTCCTCACCAAAAATCATCCACTACGTATACAAAAAGTAAAAATTCAAAAAGACGCATCCATTAAAGTTTTTTCCGATTACTTAGAAAGTTCCTGTAATAGAGTGTCTTCATTCCCTTATTATGTATACAACCCGGCCCACCGTGGAGTTAAAAAAGCTGCATGTTGTGTTAACCCAACTTCGTATATTCTTCCATTATTTAACAATTCGGTAATTCGGTTCGCTCAGTAAAGATTGGTCAAATATGTCGAGTTCGTCTTTCTGAAAGCATCTCAGTTTGTTAAAATCGCGTTACAAATCTGCTCAGTGCGGATTGGTTAAATATGTCGAGTTGATCTTTCTGAAAGCATCTTAGTTTGTTAAAATCGCGTTACAAATCTGTGCGACAGGAGCGTCCAACTAATGTTGACCGGAATAGATGTCACGCTCGAGGAAAACACTCATTGAACCAGTTCCCTATCGCGAGTGTCGTGGGCAAATCTCAGAGTTCGCCTGCCAAATCGAGTGTATGCAACCGGGCTCACCGCAGAGTTAAAATAGTTGCATGTTGGGTTCGAACCTAACTTGGATTATTCTTCGATTAGTTTACGCTCCGCACATTGTTCAAATGCCGAGTTCATCTTTCGGAAAGGCATCTCAGTTTCTGAAAATCGCGTTATTTGTTTGTAATGATTATCCTCTGTTAAGTGAGGAGCCTAGAGGAAATTGTGCGGGAAATTCGCGTATGATTCCAATTCCAAAAGGGGTAATGGAAAATGACCAAGTGAATTTTCAACTGAAACAGGTGTTGCTTTAATTATTTTTTGACAAAGAGAGAGGCTGGGGTAATACTTATTCCGCTTCACTTGGATATAAGAGGGTCTACAATATTGGTTCCTCGTCGGAAAATGTAGTCCAATTCTTCAATCCTCATCTCATAATCATGGTATTGTGCTCTCAATTTTTTGTGCGATCGCATTTTACCGAACTTTCTCGATAATTCTTATCAGGCTGACAACGATGCAAATTCCCGGGTGTTGGGCCACGGCCACGGCTCTCCTAGTTTTGAATCTAAAAATTACCTAACCACGGTATAAATTCTCTGATTTCCGGGTTTCGTGTGCAATGTGTTAGTTGGGCTGATCACAGAATCTTGTTTAGGTGCTTGATCGATGTAGATCAGCTAAAAATAATAATATCTGTCTAAACAGCGACTTTCTACGTTCAATATTAACCGAGATATCGCTCTTTGGAAAATTCAGTTTATGAAGTTATCGACCGCGTGACAACTTCATCGTTTCTTCAACCGCCTTCCCTTCATCCAAATTTCACGCTGAGTAACCAGTAAAAATGTGTCTCCCTAACAAATGAAAGCAAGGTGGAAGAAACCAAGGGTGTCACTACCGCGGTAGATGACGCCAAAAACCGAATTTCTCAAAGCGCGATATCTCGGTTAATATTAAACGTAGAGAGTTGCTGTTTGGACGAATCTGATTATTTTTCGCCGATCCACAAGAATCAAACATTAAAACACAATTCTGTGACCAGCCAGGGTGTCTAAAATTTTTTAATTTTTAAAAATCCTGATATTTTCCTGATATTGTATAAAAAATTCCTGATTTTTTTCATTTTGAAAATTCCTAATATTTTCCTGATTTTTCTCGACTTCTGGCACGGTAGGCAAAAAGCAGTAAGATTTTGTCCGCTGAGGGGATTCGCTTAAGAAAAAATCCTGATAAAACGTCCGATTTTTTAGATTTTCCTGATCGGCAAAAATTCCTGATATTTTCCGGTTTTTCCTGACGCTAGACACCCTGCCAGCGCAACTGAACCATTCTCTAACTTTTGTCAGTTATTACTTCTATTCTCTAACTTTTGTCAGTTGTATACCTTTGCGCGACCCCGGAAATTTTTTCCATGCCGTCCTTCGGCTATTGACGTTTCGTCGAGAGGGAAATATTGCCTGCAACTCATGGCCTTCGACGATTTACATTTTTCGGTTAAAAGAAGAAGCTTGGAGCCCATCATTCCTTCAAATTTATACAACTTTACACTCACGCTCCAGATGATGAGGTCCACCGGAAAACTTTCCTAAGCAAGTTACCGAAAAAGGCGCGGGGCTTTCGTAAGGATCACGGTACTGATTTGCTGCGACACGACGGACAAAAAGTCATCTCGGCATTTGAAGAGCGGACATTTATAATATCCCAATCGCCACCAGGAGTTGCTACTACAACAAGTTTTCTCGGATTTCAAAAGTGACCGTACTAAACGAGGTGCAAATTTAAGCACTAAAAAAGTTTTTGCATCAAAATTTGACGTTGAGCACTAACTGAGCAACGGAAATTATCGAAAGGACTTTTAACCAAATTATTGACGTTATTCCATGCATAAAGTCAAGCTCCTTGCTAATGAGAATTACTTAATTTCCTGGAGTTAAAACACACACTAAACGTTACTGTAACAGTCTGCGGTATTAAAATACGACATTCTCAATATCGGTGCTCCGGTTCAGCTGTTGCACGTGATTTCTCATAAAAATCATTTTCGCAAATTTGATGCAAAAAGCCTTTTAAACTTGAAAAACTGCGATGCAATTCTGTAGGTTGCCTTATATTAAAAAAACATAATAATAATATAAAAAATAATTTTGTTAATTATTGTTATTGTCTTAATATTTAATTTGATTAATTTTCTTAATTTGACTTGAAAATAAAATTTACTTTTCATTTTAAGCAAGATAGTGTGTATTACTGACTTTGGCCTGTGGCCCGTCAGTAATACTTATACCGGAAGAGTTCCTTCTTCCGAGTTAAAAAATAAATAAAAATAAAAAATTAAAATATAAAATAATAAATAAAATTAAAAAACATTCAGCTAAAAGAGCACATTTTAATGCTCCCCAGGAAAATTCTCTACCTTGCCCTAATATTACAGGATTCAGGAAAACTCATGGGCTTTTCCGGGTTTTCCCCGACTTTCCAAGGACTTGTCACCCTCGTGCAGGTCCTTTGATAGTGAGGAAGACCGCGCAAAATGTACGTAACACCTGGAAACGCTTACGATGTTTTGAATTCCGGCTCTTCATTAGCATGTGACGACGACGTCACGCGACCGAACGGATCGTTTTCTGGCGGCTCGAGCAGGTTTCCTTAACAGGACCCGCGTCTCACTGTCAAGGGAGGAAAAGTTCGAGGAGAGGGGATACACCGCCGACAGCCGCCGCACAGTGCAACGATCCATTGAGAGAGATTGCAACAAAATTGCTAACCAAAATCGCAAAGGATTTTGATACAATTCAATTTTTTTGAGATGTTGCTTCCTGCAGAAATGTGTGTGAGAAAATTAACCAGAGTGTCTGCGAAAACAGATTGACTAGAAATCAGTACTTCAGTACTTCTTCAGTACTTTTTCAGTACATTCTCAAGAAATTCAGTACCTCCTCAACAGGAAAATTCAGTGCTTTTCCAGTACCTCCAATTGACGAAATTCGAAAAATGTCAATTTCTCGCTAAAATTGCGATAAAAATGACGAAAAATGGAGACAATTCCGGACTTGTTTGCGGAATTTCCGCACTTCCGGACCGCCCTTAGAAAATTAGTACTATTTCCGGACTTTCTGGAATTTCCGAACTTGTAGACATCCTGGCAACGGAACTACTTTCAAACTTCTACGATTCGTATTAAACGAAAAGAGAGCTTTTAAAGCTTTCAAATCAAGTCTGACCTCTCTATTATTCGCACCGCTGTGCGCCGCCGGAGCGTGGAGCCGCGCCGAAAAAAATTTATGTAAACAACGACGAAACGTGGAGCCGCCATACGCCACGGACCACGCTGCTGCAAAGCCGGCAAATCATGCCATGCCACCTTGCTGTGCTGCATGCCGATCGACTTAGAGGTCACGTCGTTGTCCCGTACGGGTGAACTGGTTCTTCTAACGTCATGTCCATGACGTCACTTGAGACTGATTTAATGGCTACGTCATGTGATGTATATGGCTATTCGATGAATTCAATGTAAGCAGATACATTAATTCGGGGTATATATGCACCAGAGAAAACTTGGCGACAGGTGGAAATTTTCACTTCAGGGGATTCAACACTTTCTGATGGACAATTAAATCGCATTTAGCAAAAAGGAACAAGCGCGCTCACAGTATTTTCAAGATCGTGCAAGATCTTTCCTTTTGAAAATACTAAATATATGTATTTATATTATTTTCCTTTGAAATTAACAATATTTTGGTAGAAAGCAACATCATTTTACTTGCTATTTTGACATATTTTTCTGATAATTGTGAAGAGGCAAAATTTTTACAACACTAATTGCGGTGGTTCCTTTCTGCGAAATACGATCCAATCATAAGGCAGCCATAATCATTAATAATCGCCCTTTTTTCGGGTGCTGATCAAACTACTACATTGGATGATGAGCTACGAATGACGTAATAAGTCAAACAAGTTTACCAAACTTCGGTATACAAAGAAATATCAACACTTTGTTAAACACTAATAAGTATAGGTCAACTGTTCAATGTTGGAGTCCCGAGAGCAGAACTTTCCACCGTGACCAAGATACCGATGAAGGGTCTCTCTTTGTTGCTGAAAAGCATGCGGCTAAATATCAGGGAATCTCCTCGAAATGTCTCGTGTTTGATGGATCAAATCTATGATTCTTTCATAGCAGTAATTACAACGGGCTCTGCATGGAATATAATGAAAAAAAAAAAAATGTACCGCAAGCAGTGAGCAATAACCAGAAAATTGCATATTGTTGAATAAAAAAAAAATAAACATTCGGAGTAAAGAAACGAAATAAGATTTACTGGTTATTATTTTTGGAATTCACACAGACTTTTCCCCTTCTTGAATGCATGGTATCACCTAGCGCACTCGCGAGTGTGTTGCGGACTCAGTGACTACAGCTGAGTTTTTTTTCGGATACCTAGGTAACTAAACCAACTGGCTGGCAAAGCGGAAAGTATCACGGGATTTGAAGGCGCTCCAAGCCGAGGTAGTACTTTCAAAATTCTTAACGAGTGAGACCGTGGATCCAAATTATTGTAATTTGACGAGTCAACACGCAAATTGCAGGCGATTTCTAACGACTGCGACACGTACATCATGATGCTTTTTTCCTCTTGTTTAGCGGCTCATTTATTCCTAATGGTGATGTTGCATGTGTGAGGAATTTGCAATTTGACTTTAGATACTTATGTAAAAGTTTGCGAGAAACACGATGGTGCCACTGGTTTTCTCTGATATTCACTCCCAACCTCAAAAAAAGCTCTCAAGTTGAGACCAAAATGGAGGGGATATCCCACGCTATCCTGAGAGTCCACCTCTACATCAAGACAAACTCCCCATGCAAATATAGGGAGCAAACACATTAGCAGGGCTGCCGTGTTTTCAGTTTCAGAGTCCCTAAATAAAGTGGCAGCCCTGTCAATGCATTTGCTCCCTATCTTTGCATGGAGAGTTTGTCTTGATGTAGAGGTGGACTCTCAGGATAGCGTGGGATACCCCTCCATTTTGGCCTCAACTCGAGAGCTTTTCTTGAGCTTGGGAGTTGATTTCAGAGAAAACCAGTGAGACCATCGTGTATCTCGCGAACTCTTACATAAGAATCATCAGTCAAATCGCAAATTCCTCACACATGCAACATCTCCATTTTTGGTTCTTTTGCTCCTTTTCCGAAACTAAGCTCGGTGGTCTCTGTCTGTGCCCACCGCGAGTTTCCACCTGTTTCCCGATTCCTACGAATCCTGACTAAATACGAGCACAAGAGCGAAGAAAACATGGAGGAGTGGAATCACTCGATAGGCCTTGTCACCAGACCCAGGAGCTTCCAAGCACAGAGAAGTGGTTTGTTTATGGCTTCCGCGACCGGCCGGCCGGTGCACCCGCCGTCTTAGAGACTAAATTGAGACGTCTACGGCAGAGCTGCCGAACTGTCACGCTATTGGCGCCAATCGACCAAGATTGCCAGATTGAGATGAAATGTGGATATTTCAGGTGGGTTTAGTGCTGATTTTTCAGCACCACCTGGGAACAATGCAATCAACCGCACGCGCCTCACTCCGGTGTTCAATCGCATGGATTCAACTGGGAACGGAACGAAATATATCCAATAGAGCGACAAGTATCCTTAAATTTTAAAAATGTTGTTCGCTTCCCTGCCTATTTGAAGTGTTTTAACACATTTGAGTTCTTTTAAGCAAAAATTAGATGCAATTCTAGTCTCAGAATTCCCAGGCGTGCAGAAAGTGCTCAATTAAGCGCCCAGGGGGCGCTTGAAAATGTGGAGGGGCACTTCAAAATATGGAAGATGGGACATTTTTTGGGAGACAAAAGTAAAAAAAAAAATAAAGAAAAACAATAGTGTATTTTCTTCGGAAAATACACTAAAAAGGAGAAAAAGACTTTTTGGAAATCGGAAGGACATTCCGTGAAAATTCGATGAGAAAAATGTGGAAAACACTGAAAACGTAGAAGCTCGAGAGATTCTAGACCCCTGAATTTCCCCATTCCAGTAAGAGGTCAAAAAAGTGCGTTGAGCCGAAAAATTTGAAACGCAGCCCGATTTTCCAATTTATTCTCTCTTATTTTGTGTTGAGGTGGATCTTCGAAACGATTCAATGGTCGAACGATAAATTGAAACATTCGAAGAAAAATATTCGCAAGTTTTCCCGAGGATTCGTGATTTACCAGGGAAAATTTGGCAACGCCTGAGGGTTCATACGATGTTCTTCCTTCGCACGGCAGAACTATGCCCTGGTAAAAATAAACTTGAAAATACTCCTTATTCGGAGAGTACTCGCACCCCTGCCCGAAAACAATCCCATTCCCTCGTCCTCCCACACGAACTAATCGAGGTCCCAAGTCCAAGGAGCAAAAGGCGTCCCGAAACCCCATTCAATTACTGACCTCAACCAACCGTAACGAGGAGCACAGACAGGTTCGCCCTTTCCCGGACGAGGGAACCTAACTCCATTCCAAGGTTGCAAAATCGACTCAAACAATACAATTCCTTCACAAGAACGTACATGCGTGGTTCCCGTTGAAAATTTGTCCGATTTTTACACGAGATCGGAGGAAAAATCAGTGAAATTTTCAACTGGAAATTCCCAAAACTCTCCTGGTTAAAGTGCAATCTGCCCGGGGAGATTTGGCAACATTGAGATTGAGTTACGTCTTTTCGTGAGAAACGACGAACTGAGCCGTGACGTCACTGTGGGAATTCTCCGATCCGTTGAAACAGACATCACGATGGTCAAGGTCGAATTGGTTCATGTGTTCGGTTTGGTTCCTTCTGCTGAATTCAGAACCAGACTGACTGGTATCTGTGACACCAACCTGAAATTCCTCGGGGACAACCACAGCTCAATTTGGTTGAGTAGGAAAAGTCCTGCGGTCTGATTGTTGAAATTGATAGACAAAGCTAGGTATTGAAAAAGAAGACAAAGGAAGAATGGAGTGGTCTTACTGGTTGAAATGGGTTCCTGCGGACTAAGGGAGAAAATTATGGACAAACTGTTGGGTCTTTCGTGGATTGCCGTTAGTTCGTCTATTACCTACCTTCTTTGTCCATTGCAACCACCCGCTTCTACCAATTGGATCCCACAAAATCATTTTTGCCTTTCTTTGTCTATCGCTTTGTCTACCAATTTCAAAAATCAGCCTGCAGCACCGGATAAAAACTGTTTCCACGATACAAATTGGACATGGATGCTGTTTTTGTAGTGTTGCCGATAGAAACAGAGGAGCATCTCTTCTCTCATCGACATGAATCGCAAAAAGAATATCCAAAGACAAACATTCGATACGCTCATCGCAATTTGTGTTGATCTAAATAGAGAGCTGTCTATCTATTCGTCGCTCACCTTCGACGTAAGAACGTATCTTCATTTTCACGCGAGCCCCATTTTACGTGTATAATAATTCATGCATTCTGAGGCTAGCGCAAAAGCGCATGAACGAGCTGATAATAAGACTGATTGTCAATCATTTCACTTCAGGACTTATAAACTTGCAATTCGAGGGCTTTCAATTCCGGATCTGCTTTTGTTTGCTCGAACGTTCCTACTGCTAATATTTCTTTTTCCCTTTTTAATGAAAGGATACAAATAGACTTTAAAAAAAAGATATCATTACCATGAGCTTTCTGACCCCCTAAATTTTCATTTTTTGTCCCAGTTCGTTCTACCATTCAACTGGACTGATTCCGATGCTTTTCGCGGCTATTAACAGGCGATAGTCCCCAGATGAGCTCGCTCAGCTGATCAGATTTTGAAAATATGACATAGGCTTTGTTATTACGTGATAGAGTTGCGAATTATCTCATTGAACCGATTTAAATTTGATTTTTTGTTACTGATCGTCCTAAAGATCCACGGTGCCGATTTTCATGATTATGGCGGCTATTGATAGGATACGGTTTCTAATGAGCCCACTCCAATTAAATTAATCCCAGAGGGATCCGCGAGGCGGGCCTCAGAAGAGGGCACGAAGCTCATCTCATCTAGGGAAAATCATGGCAGATTTTACAATGTTGACATTGGCTTATACCCGCATGAAATAGGCAGTGGAAAACTTGCAACGTCACGAATTGAGGTATATGGATATTTTTACCTCACCCTCGGTGATGAGAAAACGTGTCACTTTGAACACACTAGGGTGTAATTTCAATGGTAATTGTCATATCTTCCGCCATCACGTCGAAGCGATACGGTTGAAGGCGCTCTGAGCAACTATTCCACCATGGAAGTATTGCACAGTATCAGACGAAAATGAAGGCGCACGGCCTTGAGTAAATTGACAGGTCATTTACCACTGTGTGAAGTCCTACAGATCCTATGATATGTGCAGCTCCTGCTTGATCGATTTTTGTAAAACTTGTTACCAAGTGGCATTTTTTGATGGAAAGCTTGAATTTCAATCGTTATAGTATGAGATTTGTGTGAGAGTCCTTACTTACTGGATCTCACCTCCGATTATTATCAGTTTTTAATATTTGATTTGATAAAAGAAAACAAGATTACTGCTTTTATGAAGGTTAAATGAGCCAGTCGAGCTTCAATCTTGCCAAAAAAGTTAAGAGCCAGTTTTGCCAGTCAGGTAAATATTTGAAGGCAGTTTTTTTTTTAACACAAACATGTTTTTTTCTTAATCAATTTATGATGATTGTTGGATACCTTTTTGGCACTTTAAATCAGACTTTTTCTAACTGATTATACATTTTCATAACTTTTCTTTACCCAATAGAATCCATTCTAAGGGGCTCCCAATAGATTTCAGTTTTAATGTGAACCAGAAATATTACCTATCTAAGTTCCAGCGTTTTCATAGGCAGCTGACCACAAATATTAAGGCGCCAACTGTGGCTAAGACTTCAATTATTCGGGCGCAAACTTTGACCCTGACTTCACTTAGGTATTTGGACACCAGTAAGGAAGGTTGAGGCACATTTTGCGCATGATGCCTTTTGAATTTGAATACAAAAATGAGCACTGTACCTATCGTTTCTTAACTTTCTCCTAAAGCATTCAATATTTTTTTACAAAACCTTTTGTAATTTCTGATCTCCACTGAGTAAGTCTCAGGACTATAGTGATGATCCAAATTCTCTTATTTCTTTCAGGGGAAATATTCACAGATCGGAGCACAACAGAACAGCCAGGAAAATCTTCATTGGAATCAGGAATTGATAGGTTGACAAAAACATATGATGTACTTTTACCGTCATCCTTACTGCGCTGTGAAAAATTAGGTAAATATGAAGGGTAAAAGAGTGCTGGTTCCAAAATATTATTCGGGGTAAATAGAGCCAAAAATTAAAATTAGAGATTGAAAATATGACTTGTATGTTTCATTAAGAAATTAGGGGAGGGAGAGCATTTAGACCAGGCATTCGTATCATCCCCCATCATTTACCTGAGCTGAGCGCTCTCTTGTTTCAGTTTTGCGCTGAGGTTAATTTATGTTTTAATCTCTAATTTAAATTTTTTTTTCTTTTTCCGTTGTTTTCTCTCTGTACTAATTAAATTAGATGTGAAAGAGGACGGTAGATTGCGAACTGTTGCTGCCGTCAATTGGGTAGACTCGTCTTACAAGTTAGAACTTCTGATCTTGATTTTTGTATTGAGTATCAACTTTCTGGCATTAGTTACTACTTATGATACGACATAAAATTACAAAAAATGGTCCTCATAGCTTACTTTTCATCATCTAACACCAGTGAAAAAAAAGAGAGTTTTGGCACTTGAAACCAATTGAAGCAATGACATCAACCTCATAGGCAAGTGTTGTCAAAGTGCTCATTGGCACTTAATCTGAACTGGTTCCAAATCCTTATCATCTTTGACATCTGTGCATGAAATTTAAGCAAGTAAAGACAGGCAATTGTCAACATGCTTATAAAAGTAAAGCAATCCTGCTTGGCAGCTATCAGGATCTATTTTGGTATTTTTAGAGAATTCTGAGATGGTATTTTCAGGGGTGTAGAAACTTCCCGACCACGCGACCGGCTGTTCGCGTGAAATGGGGGAACCCATGTGAGGACAAAAAATTGGGGGAACCTTAGGAGGTTTGTTTGTTTGTTTGTTTTTTTTTTTTTAAGGGTTTGGGTGAGCTTGACTGTTGAGTGCGCTACTTTGAGGGAACCTAACTGTCAAGCATGCTGTTTTTGGGGGAACAAAACATTCAAGCACGCTGTTTTGGGGGAACCAAACTGTCGACCGCGTTACTTACTTAATGCGTAGGGCAAAATTCTGCGGAAACTTAAAACGGGGGAACCTAAATTTATTTTGGGAGAGCCCTTGGAAGATTCTGCACCCCTGCGTATTTTATGGACTGTATTAGAACAGACACAAATTAATTGTGATCTTGACAGCACCTCAAAATCGATGGGTAGCGTAAACAAACTATCACAATTATGTGAAGGAGTGACGAATCTTTATGCTGGACAAAAATATGAAAAAGGTACAGACCCGAACACAAGAGCACATTCAGAACCAAGAGATAAAATCACGAAGACCTTCAGAGAATCTTGACAGGAAAAAATTATGAAGTAACACAACTGTGAGATTCCAAGTGATTAACCTTAAAAATCCACCCACTTACCAAAGAATTTGTGCTCTCCTAGAACTTGGCCTGGATTGATTCGTGAATGAAAGAACGGTTGACACTAGTCGCGATAGGTCCTCGTAATTCGGGAAAATTCACATAAACTCAATCACAATCCGAGTAAGAAAAACCATTTACATTATCACTATTCCGCACTGTCTGCACCAAGAAACTGAGAACATACTCCAAGATTCAACGACTGAAAAAACACGGAGGCTCTTCAAAAGCTGGACTACGGTGATACGAAGTAACCAATATGTAGTACGATGATAAAAAAATTGATTTGAAACGATAGATAAAAGATATCAGATAGTTTACACTTGAATCAAACTCAGACGAGCAGTCAACACGAACACAAACGCCGAGCTATCACTACTTACTACTCAGATTCTACTGTGTTGTCGTGTTGTGGTAGTAGTGGAGGAGGAGCTGTCAAGATGGAAACATGGGATAGTTCTGCGCGCACTCCAGTGTTGCCTGGTTGAATTTTTTTCTTTCATTAAGTAAACATCTAATATTAGATGAGAGCGTTACGAACAGCTGGCAAATATGCATAATAAAGTTACGTATCCTGCTGCTCTGCTTGCTGCGGTGTTTCACGGCGCAACTCGGAGAGAAACACAAGTTTACATAGCTGCCGTTTCATGCTCGTATTGTCATTCTTTTAGGTTCTCTCCAGGGATTTTGAAAATTCAAAATAATATTTTCTCACATTTCAGATTGACTAGGAAAAAATAGGATAAGACTAGCGTCAATTTTCATTTTTTTTTTACTTTTTTTGCTTTAATTTTTTTTTTTTTTTTTTTCACTTATAATTGAAATAGAATTAATCTTCTGCAAGAAAATTTGTATGAAAATAACTGGATGATCTGCCCCCTGGAAATTACCAAGAGGTGTTTACAACTTGCCGCTAAATGACTGTAACAAAGCTTGTTAGGGAATTTTTAAAGGGAGAGTTGGTTAAAGGCATGGCGAATTTTGAAATGCGCGCTCCTCACAAAATACAACGATTTGGCAACGGGGTTGCTCTCATTTGATCGATGGATGATGCTCTCCGTAGTGTTTTATTTACCTTTTTGTTATCATTTTACCCTCATTATCAGAGGTTGCGAAATAAAAATGAAATAAAAGATCTACGATACCGTTAACTTTCGTCTTTTACTTGTGCACACGCTGCAGACGCCGCAGCTGAGTGATAAGCTTTTAACTTTTCAATTATAATCCCCGATACATAGAAAAAACTTGATAATCACCCAGTTTTATCCTCTGCCACCTCCAGTATCAGTTCACAGCACAGCAGTAGATAATCAGTCAGTTGCTGTCACTCTGTGTCAGTTCACTGTCGCCGAGTAGAACTTTCGCTTTTTAGGTCATTGCTCTTCAGTGCACTTTATATCGTAAGTATCTTGTCATAAATTGATCTCTTCCTGGTTATTATCACAAATTCACCTCACTCCGATGGAATATTTATGCTTAATGATGTAAATGTTTTTCTCACTTTGATTTTCAATGCATTCCACACCCACTTCCCCAAGATATCTCCACAAATACCGAGTATGTACCATTGTTAATTGGTACCCAATAATTTAACAGCAAGTTTAAATTTTCTACAGATTTCGTAGTTTTTGCCATCTGAGAGTATGTGCGCAGACCATAAAACCCTGACCAGATGTATAGTAGTCTCCAAATTATACTTTTCACTGAAATTGAAGCTCAGATCAATCCTTGCAACAATATCTCCTGAACACTAACAGTAAATACCCGATCAATTTTGACCTGCATTGTCGCCGTTTTTTTTTACTTATAATTTGATCCATTTTGTAATTCTTTCAGTTTTCAATAGAAGATGCGGCTCATTATTTTGGATGATGTTGACAGAGTTGCAGAATGGTCAGCGAAATATGTTCTCAAGCGAATCAATGATTTTAAACCCGGTCCAGATCGTTACTTTGTATTAGGGTTACCCACAGGTCAGTTCACCGATCATTAATCTTGAAAGGGAGTCCTCAGGGAATCAGCGCCTCTTTCAACATTGTTGCAACCACAACATTTTGAGGAGACTGAATTTCTGTTAGAAAATTTAAAATGTATGATTCCTGGACTAAACTGCCCATCGAAAGTTTAAAATAATGATTCAGAAGATTTAGTAACATCATAAAAAAAATTGATAGCCGATTAACTTTGGGTCCAAAAAATCTGTTTTAGTGAGGGGAAACAACATTATTCTCAGATTTTTTTTCTCTCTCCCCCCCCCCCCCGTCTGTTTTTTTTCTCTCTCTCCCCCTCTGTCCCCCCCTCCCCTTATTTGCTGCTGTAAGACAAGAAATGCAATATTGATTCCTTAAGGTCATAGAGAAAAAAAAGGAGGTGTTTGCATTTCGGGCATCTTGGAATTTTTCATAGAGTATCTATAGCTTTGATGACGTCATTGGGTACAGCGACGTTTTTATCCTGTCGATTTTCTTGGAAATGGTGTAATTTAAGGGAAAAATTCATTCTATAAAAAGTGCTTGAAATTAAATAAAGAGTTGATTTAAGTAAAAAAATCGGACATTATGGTCCGTTTTTACAGCGTCAACATAACCCTCAACGAGCGTCTTGTTTACATTGATGACGTAGGTGGGTACACATCCTCAAGATGCAAACACCTCCTTTTTTTTCTCTATGCCTTAAGGTTAATCAAGTAGATAAGTCAAGGAGCGACGAGTCTCCCCAAGAAAAGGGACTCTTTTGTCTCAGTTTATGGGAACCTGAAAAGTTCATTAATAGCCCAGCAAGTGGCAAAAATAAAACCTTTAGATGACAGAAACCTATTATGAAGTTTTTAGCTCATGGTTAAAAGGTAATTAAGGTGTTAAATTTGTGTCGATTATACCTTGTACAGCTTCAAAATTAAATGCTGACATATTTGACAGTAACGTAAATTATTCACTATTGTGAGGTAGCTTTGAACTCAAGTTAGAAAGTCTAACAGGGAATTTTCTCCTTAACAGTATTTAAATTTTGAAGCGTCCTCTGCCGAAAGTAAACAGTAAAGTAGGTAACTTACTTTCTTACAATGTTTAATTTTAGCTATATGTTGATGGAATTCTCGGATTTCTAAAGCAAAGAGGCAACATTTATGGAGGCCTTCTACTTACCTGACAGAACATGTTTTATACCTGAGGGGCACATTGCAGGCGTGCAGAAAATGCTTGATCAGAAGTCCAAGCGGGCGTGTGAAAATTTTGAAAGGCTCTTAAAACTGTAAAGGGAGGTGGCAATTTCAATGGGTCGAATGTCCAAAATCAGCATAGAGTAGTTTCTCATTTAAAAATTAAAGTATGACAGGAGGTCTACAACTTCGCAAACCACGATATGTGGTCTGGTAGTTTCACGGTCGACATAACTTTGATCAGAGGCTGTGAACTGCTGAGACGCAACACACAAACAAATTAGTTTTCAGGGCTGTACAACACTACAACTAATATGACAAGTATGTTAATAATCATCTTCAAAAATGTTGTTTCTGTATGTATTAATCTGAAAAACACCTCTTTTGTATCCATTCTATTGGCCTCAAGCTTATCAATTTCAAATCAGAAGATTTTAATGGCTTGGTGTCAGAGGCTTATTCAAGACAATTTTTTTTTAATGTTCAATATATTACGTTTTCAGGTGGAACACCCTTAGGCATGTACAAGAAGTTGATCGAATTCCATAAGGCAGGAAAACTTTCATTCAAATATGTTAAAACTTTCAACATGGATGAGTATGTCGGTAAGTTGTCTTTTTTTTCCTTTTGAGGAAAAGTACCTCGAGTTTTGCATTAATTTCAAAATTGCCCTAATGAAATGGCTGGATTAATGTTGTTGGATTATTATTGTTTGTTATTTTATGAACCAATTGTTTTGTTGTCAAGAGAAAGCTCCTCCTGTCCAATATTCTAACATCAGTGGTTTAATAAGGAATATGATGTATACCTCAAAATGATCACTGAGAACAGGCATACAAAGTTGACAGGACTTGCTGAATATAATTGAATTTTCAAAGATAATTCCCTTTATCCTCTGTAAATGAAAAAACTCTCTGGAAAAATCTATCTCCGCCATTTTTCCGTGTCTCTCAGGATCTCATTTTTACTTTCTCGCTCCCCTAGGTTTTTTTTCAAGACTGAAAAGTCAGTGTAAATCCTCCTTTAATTACCTATGTATTTAAAAAAGCATGGATAAAGACCAGTGCTTTGTGACAATTATCAGTAATTGTTTGGATGCAATTTATGTAATAGCTCTACCAATTGATTTTATCCCACCCAGTCACCAAATTGTTAGAGAATTTTCTCGTAATGTCATCTCTCAGTTTAACTCAAGGTATGGGGAAATCTGGCATTGTCACTTGCTTCTTACAAATTTTTCAGATAAATAATTATAGGAGATAAGACGGTGATTTAAATGTATATAACGGAGCTCTCTAAGTTCAAGATTCAAAGTTCAAATGGACCTTTATTGTTCTACCCATGGTACTTTTTTATTCTAGCAGATTCTTGTGTGGTGAATTTTACATTTATGAAGATGAAATTACATTATTTCAAGAAACTCTTTTTGATACCACAAGTAACAAAAATGTTGGTATTTCCCAGGATTACCTCAAGATCACCCAGAGAGCTACCACTACTACATGTTCTATAACTTCTTGCAGCATATTGACGTAGAACCTGAAAATGCTCATATCTTAGATGGAAATGCTCCAGATTTGCAGAAAGAGTGTGAAGAATATGAACGGAAAATCCAAGAAGCTGGGGGCGTGCATCTCTTCATAGGGGGTAATTCTAAATTTGATTAATAAGACCCATATTTTACTAAAAATGTAATTAAGAATTAGAAAAAATCAATAGAATGTGACTCCTAAAATAGTGTTCTTTCTTTATACTTAGATTTGAATCAACAGAATCATATTGCATGCAAGCCATTTTTTTAATTAGTCTTTCAAATGAAAACAAGTATCAAATTTTGCAAAACGAGGAATAATTTTGTTCGACACAGGGCACATAAGTATCACTCTAAATAGTTTTCCATTTTGGACTTTCCTTATCCCTTCAGAATGTATAATTATGTTCCTCAAACCTGGCTTATGCGAATCAAGCAATTTCATGTGAAAACACATCAATAGAATGTGACTCCAAAAATAATTTTCTTACTTTATACTTATTGTTAGATTTGAATTAACAGAAACAGACTCAATGCGTGAAAGCCCTTTTTCGAATTAGTATTCCAAATGTAGTGAAAATAATTTCTACCAGAGTAAATGCTGAAGATTATGTTGCATTTGTATTACATTTTGTATAAACGATGTTCTAGGCCTAGATTAGGTCCAGTGGTAGACTTAAGTCTTGAATTTAACATTTCCGAAAAGAGGCCCCCAAATTTTCAATTTTATATCTTTGAGGGAATGCAAATTGCCCGAAAATGTTACATATCAAAATTAAGTCGGCAAAAGGTTCCTGAAAAAGTTGTAGAAACGTTATGAATAATTTTAGCTGTGGTCATGAGTAACGTTATAGCATCCTTATTACAACTTTTTTGGCACCCATTTGCCAGGCGAAAATAAGATTTTAATTCAATGGTATCAGCTTGTTATAGTTTTAATTCAAGTCCCCCTCTCTTTTGGCAGGAATTGGACCGGATGGACACATAGCATTTAATGAGCCTGGATCATCTTTAGTCTCTCGCACAAGAGTGAAAACCTTGGCGTATGAGACGTTAGAAGCAAATGCCAGGTTCTTTGGTAACGACATCACAAAAGTGCCTCAAGAAGCATTGACTGTAGGAGTTGGCACCGTAATGGATGCCAAAGAGGTTGGTTTCCATTTAAACAGAAGATTATTTAGCTGGATCAGTTGGTCTGTTACAATCCATATCTAATTTTGAAAGTCGAACCCTATCGCTACAAAAAAATAATAAACTCTGTCCCAATGCCAAGTTTCTATGGTTAATATTGATGAAAATGTCCGCTTTTAAAAGATGATCTGTTTGACATGTTTGTCTAAATATCTTTCTAACTCGCTAAAACTAAAAAATGAATGAGAACAAAAATATATACAAATTATAACTGTGTGAAGATTATGCGATGAAGTATCCTGAGAATTCCTTGAAATATTTTGCTTTAACCTTTTGCTTGCAGTGTAAAATGATACAGAAAATCGAGTCACATAGAACTTTACGCCAGGCATATTGCAAGTAACGAAATATTTTTATTCTTACCGCGATCAACTGGCCTCATAAATTTTTTAGGTTTCAAAAATTTGTCAACTTCTTAGATTTTCCTACAATTTTCAGTTGAAGTCTCTTGCAAAAAATTCCATTTACCATCCATAGTTTTGAAGAAAAATTCCCCGGAGCCTTCCTCGGGATTGTGTAATCAGACATAATATAATCCCTTGGAAGATTTTAGTAGGTTATTACATAAATATTGACCACCACAGTTTTCCTTATTTCCAGGTCATGATACTGATCACAGGTTCGCACAAAGCTTATGCTTTATACAAAGCGATTGAAGAAGGTGTGAATCACATGTGGACTGTATCAGCGTTCCAACAACACCCGCACACAATCATTGTATGTGACGAGGATGCAACAAACGAACTTCGAGTTAAGACTGTCAAGTATTTTAAGGTAATTCTTTTGCCCATCTACTTTATTAAAACTTTTTTTTTTTTAAAAAAGTAAATTAAGGCGTTAGGCCTCAATTATAATTTGTATATTTTAATAAGTATGTATCCATTTCCTCTCCATTTTTAATTTTTTCTGAGTCTTAATTGGATTATTTTCATGAACGGGTCTACAGGGAATGAATCTTTGTTTTCAGAATAAATTTCCAAATTTTGATGTTAAATTACTGAAAAATTAGAACAAAAGTATAGCATTTGAAAGGGCTGTTGCTCGATGTATGGTATGAATCAATGAAACATATGCTCTTGACTTCTTTCTTTGGTTCTTCAACCTTCAAAATATTATTTGTATTTTACTCAAAAGGAAAGTGTTTACCATCCTTGGATCTAGTTTTCTGGAACTTAGTCAAAGAAAACTGAGAAAATGATGTACTGATAAGGAGACTTTTGATGTGTATCAAAATAAGTACACCTAAAGCTCAGTTTTAACCAGAAAGTTTCGCCATTGACTTTTTCCCTCTGAAAATGGTTACCATCACTGGTTTCTGTGTGTCCGTTTCAGATTGCAGGCCATAAAAGAAGTTTACTATTCGGCCTACAAAAATTTATATTCCATCAATTATGCCAATCTAAACAGGAAATTATTAAACAAGGCTCAAATTTTATAGAACAGTTTACATACAGGTGTAAGTTGCGGAAAGAATGTCGATTTTGCTATTCGATCATTGTCTGCAACGTTGAGGAACCAAGAATGGCTTGAGCCTGTTGTGAAAAAAACTCAATCTCCCTACAGCTGAGTTTTGAATTTTTTTCTCGACATTTAGTTAGTTGAATTTACCAGTTAGTTTTCGTAACTTGCGGTCGACCGCAGCTCGTAAAATCTGAGCTCAGGCTGTCAAGGAAAGAGCCAATTTGCATTCCCCTCTTTCCAAAAATAAAAAGTGATTAAAAGTGAAAATCTATTTCAATTGAAATTATCCAGGAACTAACAATATTTGTGTAAATATGTACTTATTGTGAGCCCTGTGAAAGTGTGTTGCTCTCTTTTTTTCCATCTTTTATGAGCTCACAATTAAATCGCCACCTCCAAAAATGTGTAGAAATTTCCTGTAAACTTTGCTGTTTTATGAACAAAGACTGCCATTTTTAATTCTTTCATCGTTCTATGTATTTCTCACAGGCTTTAGGTGAAGTGCATCAGCAACTAATTGAATCGAATCCTGTCAGCAAAAAGGGCTCTGTTCTATCTGGTGTTAAGGGAGATTAACAATTGCTACTTCTCCGTAGTTTAGACGTCTCTTTAATCTTTCTTTCTACTTTGCTATTGGTAATTGGGTTTCTTTCTTATCTCTAAATCGATTTATAAATGCATTAACGTGCTTGACTGAGGGTCATATTCTCAGTCATCCCTTTGACAATTCTTTTCCACAGGGAGGTCCCTAATAGTTTACATCGGGATTAAAGGAGGTTCAACGAGACGTTTAGTGTGGCATCATAACAAGGAAAATTGTTACCAAACTCCTGTTAAAAGCATCAATTTGACTTCAGAAATAGATTCCTATAAGATAATGCAAATATTTGTCACTGCAAAAAATATAAGATATGAAGGAAAATATATCGCAGATTTTGTAGATTTGTCCCTACCCACCATTAATTTATCAAAATCATACAATTTTTCTCTGTTTGTTTACATATTTTTCAATGGCAAATTACTGTAGTGCCTTGTGAGGATCAATTTTTACAGTAAAATTGTGGGGCTTGGAGGACAAGGCACAGTTTTTGAAAAATTGAGTTACAAATGATTTCTAGTAAAACTAGTCTTGATACAAATTCTGTGATAAATTTGCTCCAAAATTCCAATTTTTAAGCATTGAAAAGTCAGTTTAAACTTTCTTTCCGCCATTAAGATCCATGCAATTTTGAAATTTCAAACACATATTTCTCGAAATAGCCGAAAATTATGCGCCTTATCCTCCAAGCCTTCAATTGATGAGTTCGACTCCATTTCCGTAAGTACTGTCTTTTTTATGAAGCTACGTCAAAGGTCTTCATAAACCTCCCTCCTCCCTTAGTCCCAATGTAAACCATATGGGGTTTACCTAAGGGAAGAAGCTGTTTAAGGAGCAACTGTGAATACAACCATTAATTCAGGAAACCAGGCCTTCATCGAAGGAACTTTGAAGGAACTTCGAAATTACTCTGACAAAATTGGTCTTTCAGAGTGTGCTTTGGCATCACAACTCTTTTTCAGCAAAATGCTCTAATTGAAAATTTCCTGACAAAATAATAATAGACTGAGAGGAAAAATTCTTGTCTCTTCTCTATTGCTTTTTTTTTTGCACGTTTCATTAACCAAAAACTAACTCATTCGCTGCAGATAAGTATGCCTCTTGTATAGTATAGGGAGAAAAATTTGCTGGGAAAAAGTTTATTATTCATTAACCTCAGTTTCTCGAATTACTAACCTTATTTATCCCCAGTTATTGTGTGAATATCTTGCCTGATCCTTTGATGAAGTAAATTTCAATTTTGACTGACCTTCATCAGAATCCAATGAATTTATCTTATCTTATTCCATAATATAAAAGCATAAGAACAACGTATAATATCTGAGGGGCAAAGCCCTCAGAGGGTTAGACCACAAAGGGGTCAGGAGGCGTAGCCCTCCCCCCTCTCCCATTTGACCACAAATTGAAAGCCTATGGAAGGACATTTAGCGTAGACTTGATTATTTGAATTACAAGCCAGTTCTTAACATTTTGTGTTTGCCTCTGATATACCCAAGGCAGAGCGTAGATGAAATGAAATTATGTGATCGGTTGGTCGCAGCACTTTTTATCTTTGCTTTTATGTGACCAGTTATTTCACAGGCTTAAGAAACTCTCTGTCAGTGATCGACAAGTATTAGATTCTCATGATCGATCAGGACATGACGAGGAAAGTGAGCGGGATAACCGAACGATCATCCCAGTCTATTTCATTTTATTCTCTTCTTGTCCTTTCAATAACTGTGAGATCTCTTGATTGAGCCTTTGTGCACAACGGAAACAGGTTTATCAGTGCGGCCATATTTTTCCTTCCTGGCATTTGTATAATCTATTCCCCATATATCTTACATATTTCTTTTTACTCCTGTAATTAACTACCTCTGAACCCTGATTTCCTCATTGCCTGGTCAGAACGCTTCTGCACCCCATCTGATCACAATTCTTTGTTACACACAGCTGGCGATCCCAAAAATTTCTTACCCATCAACATTTCAGCTCTTCCTTGCAATTTCGGTAGATTACCCACAGGAAACGACAGAAATTTTTTTTGGTTTCAGTCTAGGATTACACAATGAAGAACTAGGCACACAATACCAAGAAATTCAGTGCCGACTAAATTTCGATATTATTTGATATAATATCCCTCATGGCTTCAAGCTTTCACAATTGAACTTCCTATGTGCCAATCTCGAGGAAAACAGGGCTGAAATAAAAAACAGTTTTCGGCGTGTTTACACCTAATAGACGGTAGGTGGACGGAGGTTTAAGTAAAGACGTTGCAATGTCTTAGTGGTGATCGTGGAGAGCTTTTGTTTTATTGCAGGTCAGATGGACAAGAATAATTAAATTCGTTCGAATGATAGGCCTCCAGTGAAGCATCCACACACAAACACATAGCATCAGTCCCACATCCCCATTAGAAAATGCTTGTAAGATGGACGAAAGATTAGCATTCCAGCCCCGCCTTTTTCGATGTTGGTACATAGAGAGTTCCATCCTGAAAAGTCATTGCACCTAATCGAGAGATCATAAGGAACATCATATCAAATAGTATTGAAATTGAGCCAGCGCCAAATTTTTCGGCATTCTGTGTTAGGTCCATGGTGGCTTTCCTTTACAAGTCTTTATTAAACTTGGATGTGAATTAAAGCGCCTATTTACATGTTACATGTTTTTTTTTAAATTTTTCACTGAACACAGCTCTAGCGATCAATGAAACAACTTCCAAATAAGATGAGCTTAGTCATCTCAGGGTAATTTCCTACAATAGCTCGTTCTAAACAACTTGACGTAGAATTTTTGACTACCACAAGGCACCGATCTGAGCAAAGACTAATCTGGCTCTCTTTTACTTTCAGAACTTATCAGTGGTTCACAGCAAACTGGTAAATGATGTATAACTCTTCAAATCCATTCAGAATGTGAGACTGATCGACCCTAGCCGCATCACTTTGTTTGAACTCACAATCAGTTCATCTACTGCGAGGTGCAGGAGATTGGCACCCTCATTTTATTGGTTGATTTGTTATAATTTTGTTTTTTTGTTTTTCTGTTTTATGCCAATGTTTGATTTCTTCTCTTCAGTTCTAATTGTGCCTATGTTTTATTCGAATGAAGCAAATTAAACAATCGGAACCATAAGGAATAGTGATATGCTTTTATGCAAAGTGATCAGGAGTGGTCGAAAAAATTTTAAAAAAAATTAACCTCAACATGAATTACTTAATCCATGTCCTATCAAATTTTCATTCCATTTATTTTATTTAATGCTATTCTCCAGAGACTCAAGAAATTAGGAACTTTTTAATCAAGCTCGGCTCTTCTTTACACTGATTTTTAAATAATTTTAAATTTATTTTTACCTTCAATTTGAGCTTTATGAATAATATTTTATGGTAATTATGTCTCTCGAACCACTACGTCTCTTATATCATTTTATTTGAGCATTTTACTGAAAAAAATTGAAGCTTTAATATTTAATCCCTCAACAGATAAAATGGTTTCTCAGGTATTGCATCATTACATCTTTACAAATACAGACTTTGTGAATATTGAAGGTTTTAATTTTTTTAGTTGTTTTTTCAAGGTTTTGTGAGGTGTTCGACTTGAGAGCTATGAATAAATCAGAAACTATACATTTACAGTGGCTAAGTGTACAGAAATTATAAAGCCTGAATGTACGATACTTGAGCTTTAATGGATTTTGAGTTGAAAACACCGAACCAACGCTTGTAGAATTCGCATAGTTTTTATTCTATTCAAGTTGGGACGGATAGCAATAGTCTTCATTTCTCTTTTAGGATGCACTTGATTATACAGGATTATGAGGGTAGGAAGGACCGACCCGAATTTTAGAGAAAATTAAATCTGGAGTAATTCTGAGATCAACTAGTCATATACTCTCCCCTGTTAAAAAGAAAAAACGCCATAGTGTATTTTCCGAAGGAAATACACTATTGTGTACAAAGGAATCACAAATTACCTCTTAAATTGAGTGGTACAAAGGAATTTATCTTCAAAAGTATTTTTCTCTATTTCAAGTTGATATGTTTAGGTTGGTTCCTTTCCCTGATTTCGGCCCAACTATCGATTGGTTCTTAAAAATAGGTTCAAGGAATTTAGCTTCGTCTTCAGCGAGAGTTTTTACTTGTCTGATATTGCCTTAATTTTTCACAATGAAATTTTTCTTTGTGCGCTTTTAGCTCCGTGGAATAATTGAATATTTTCAGTATGTAATCGTCCTTAAAAGAATTCCCAGGTCTCAAAGGCGTGTTTTCCAGAAATGTGCTTCTTGCCAAGTTTGGTCAGACATTCTGTACCTTGTGTTTTTGATAGGAAGTATTTCCTATTAGCAGAAAAACTTATTTTTGAGCTTTATGCTAAGGTGTTGATTCCCCTTATGCTGTATATCAGTAAATTTTTGCTGTTTCAGCTTAATTTTGATGAGGATTCTCTACTCCAGAGGAGACTTTTAGTATTATTGAGTGAAGCTTCATTATGATAGCGGTAATAATTATAGCAAAGAACTCACGCCACCAAGTCTTCGTCTTTTTTTTTTTTTTCCAAGTGTCCATTAATGAACAAGTCCTGCAAGGACAAAGTGTCTTGAGATTGCATACTAGCACCAATTTTTCTTTTTTAGGAAGACAGCGATAATTCTAGTTAATTCATTCATTTAATAACCATCTCAATTATTTCTTCCTGCAATAAGTAACTACTTGTGTTCATTCCTCTCAAAATGCTGTGTAACAACTGGGAGAATACTTTCCGCGATTTTTCCGTTTGTGCCGTAACTTTTTCAAGTCAAAATATTCTAGAAAAGCAAGTGGCTGATGATCAATCACTTGGTTTAATTTTAAGACAACCAGTACCTTTAGATTGTTACAACTTACAATGGTTTTTATTATATTTTTTTACCTTTTACCTTGTACTCATGCTGTTTTTACTAACCCTTTTTTAAGAGTAATAAAAAATAATGCCAAATTATCGGTCTTTCTTGTCAGTTTGAGCTACAAATCGACATACATTTCTGCTGAACGGATGCAGATGCATGCTGCGTGCATTATGATGTGAGCCCTGTTATGCATATATTCTAATGGGTCTCAAGGCTCATGTCTAAATGCACACAGTTCTGTTTAGCAGAAATATGTCCAAATAACTTCGAATGCGATTTAGTCAACTTCCAAAATAAAAGGTGCATGATACCAACAAATCGTTCTCTCCTGCACAAAGGAACATAGCTCGTTCGTGCTGTTTCAGTTTTCTACGAATATTTTATTTTTTCATGGGAGAGCAATTGTGCAAAATCTGAAAATTTTAGTCTTTTTTTACTTGTCTAAAGAAAAACCACTGGAAATTTCAGACGAGTTTATGCAACATTTCTCCTGTAAAAAAGTAAAACGACAGTAAGAATAACTGAAAAGGGCAATTGAGATACATTTCTTCTCGTGGGAGATGACAAAATGCAAATGAGGACAAAATGAAATAGTATTTCTTTTCAACATGAAGAGAAAATACGATGCGCCTGCTCATTAAAAAGTTGGGAAAATTTCACTAAGCACCGAGAGACAAAAACAAAATTGCACAACTTTGACTGTATTGCATGCCAGACATGTCATTATTTTATGAATGAATGCGATCATCATCATGATTACATGGAGATTCTGATTATGCTCTCTGGACACTTAGAGAATCTGTAAGCAAAGTCAGGGAGAAATATAATTCCAATATTTTTTCCTGCCTCCAGCATGAGCTACAATACCATGAAAATTAAACAGGAACACTTTGGGGGCCTTTTGTGTTTGAATGGTTGAATAAGTAGACATTTTAAACAGTAACAATTATAATTTATTCCTTTGAGTTGTTACAACGTATCACAATAGTGTTCAAAAGTAACGAGACAGCCACCTTCAGATTTCTCATTTATCCTTTCAGTAATACCTTGGAATACAAAACTTGAGGAGGGATAGAAAATTAAAACAAAGTAATACTCAGTTTAAACAAAAAAGAGTAATTAAAGGTCAGTGTACGCCATTTCCAGAATTTGAACATTCAATTTGCCTGTAGGTTACTCTTACTTTCTGACTCTTGAAGACTGTTGTCTTAGACAATAAAATGATGAACAGAGAAAATTAATTATTGCTGAGCCAAAGTATAAAGAGAGGAAATCAAATGGAGGCTAATAACATTGATGGCGCGATGTTACTATAATAATACTGAGAAATATTTACAAGCAAATAAATATATTGTTTAACGCATAATAGTAGAAAGCTTTTTTTATCTCATACATGCCATCCAGCAATTCCACTAATCGGACGAAAGTACTTCTTGAGCTCAAATCAATGACTAATGATGCTACTTGAGGTTTATTAATAGCTGAGGGGACAGAAGTTGAACAATGTATTTTCCTGAATACAAATCTTAAGATTTAATCACTCAGGAGGCAGAAAAACCAAAGAGCGGCACAGAGGTAGGAAAACATTAATTTTTGGAAGGACAAGGAACACTGTCCATTTCTGCAACGCAATTTTATGTAAAGGCTTTAAAAAAATTTCCCCATGGTGCCTCTTTTCTTAATCACCTGTTTGTGTTAGCGCCACAGAATATATAGGCTTCACCAACAGAAGGCTCACTCCCAGCGTATCTCGGTCGAAGAAGAAGAACACACCTAGAAAGCATTGTTTACATTTTGCCTTTAGTCCGGAGCTCGGACGACCTTCAACGCTGTCAGTTTGTTTGGCGAAACGCGCTCCTTCCTATCCCCATTTTCTACCTGAACGCATTCACGTGGCAACGTTGCAGAGCCGCTGGAAAGTACAAAACGAGATACATTGGAGTAAACAGGAGTGAACCTTCTGTTGGTGAAGCCTATATATTCTGTGTTAGCGCAATGAAAACCAGCGAAATGAGGTACACAAGAAATGTGGACTTTATCTCACAAAAATTTGCTTGTTACTGGAAGGCTGTCATGGCATGATGATGTATTTCGCAACTTTTGTCCCATCAGTTGAGGCAAACCCTCCAAAGAATAATTTCGCTGCAGCAGCAACCACTAAGCAGCCAAAAATTTAACTCAGGAACTCGATCATCTTCGTGGGTTAAAATTTACAAATTAAGTAAAAATTAAAGGCAAAAATTTACAAAAATGTACAATACATTCGAACTTCAATAATATAGAATTTAAGGTATAACAGGTTGGTTGGTTGTGAATACGGTACAAGTTCACTACAATATCTTGGTGAATCCTGAAGTAAGGATTGAATGAAAAAATACATCGCAGCTTTGCTTTAATATCATTCAAAACCGTTGCTAATTATTGCTTTTGAAGCAATGTAAAAATGGAAAAAACCTTTTGTACCAACACCTCCGCACTTCTTTTCCACCTTGTTCTTTGGATCCAACTTTCAATTCAGTTAAAATACTCTGAGACTAAAACCCTCCTACAATAGATCAGCTCAAGGATAATTACAAAATCAAGCAATGTACAAGGCAGAGAGCAAAAATCATATGCAGCTTCATTTTCCTGGTACACATGTCCAGCTCAGAAACTGCGAAAAGTATAAAAATTGATTATTTTGAGACATTAAAAGTATGACATATCATTGGGGAACAGAAAACAAGATTAGTTACTTCTTAAGAAAGTTTCATGCAACGGATAGTGAGAATCATAAGATTTTAGTGAAAAACTCTTTGGCAAGAAATTGGTGTTCGTGATTTATCTTGGAATTAGTTGCTTGAATGTTTAAGAGGGGACATCAATCATTGTTATTCTGAGTTCAGGGCTGATTTTGAGAGCATCTAAACTTTTTTTATCTGTAATCTTTGTGTATCTGTTTCTTTTTTTCTTAAAGAGTGAAGTCATGAGCGTAAAAATAAAAAAGTAACAGAATAACTTAAATAAACCATAAATCACAAAAATTAATTACAAAAGTGGCTTTGGTACTTAGAAGAAAAAAGTATCCATAAAATTCCCTTCTTTCTTTATCCAAGACAACATTTCTTTTTAACCTTTAAAATACCACTCCATCTTTTCTCATCCTGTTTGGTAACTTTTGATGATCTGTGACTAATTTAACCACCGATGATTTTTCTTTTCTTCTTCTGTTCCAGTGGGCAAAAGAAATAGTAAACAAAATAAAAACCTTAGGGATTCCCTTATTTGAGATTTCTTGATAAATTTTAAAATATTTTTGTATCATATTCACAGAAATAATAGCTGCTGATGGACAATATTGTAGATGTACACAGAAGCATACCTCTCTCCTCATTTAATTGAAAACGATGTTTTTTATCTATTTTTAGCAACTCAAGACTGAAGAGAAATTGTTAAGTTATAAGCCAATGGTTACTAACCAAAAATGTTTTCATAACTTCTATAAATACATCCTCAAGCCTCATTCATGAGTACAAAAAGATGGTGAATACGGGGAGAAAATTGAGTTGGGGGAAAAAATCTGTTAACATACATAAAATTATACCAAATTTTCCTACATATTTCACTGTGATCTGTAACACTGATTTAAACCCAAGGAATGAACGTTTCTCGGTCCAGTCAAAAATTCTCAGTATATAATTTTCGTTTAACTAAAGTTAGAGAGCCGACATATCAAACTGTAAATAGAGTATCAATGAGTAAAGAAAAATACATATAAAAAGCGGTACGATCAATAGCGGTGGCAATATTTTCAGGTAAACAATTGAAAACAAGTACAAAAAACTAACAAAGTGCTTAGGAACTGATATTTTAAAGGTGAAAAAATTGAATAACCATATAGTTGATGCTGTCTACTGTTAGATGACAAGTCTAGGATCAACATACCATTCTCCGACGAATTTGAAGGAATTTAGATTGGCATTTCAAAGTTGACATCCAAGTGGGCGGACCGCGCAAGACCAACAATGCTTGACAGCTTGACTGCCAGGCGGGCTGCTTCATCTAGATTGTCCACGGGCAGAATCTTCATTCCAGAGGAGGCGATCAATACCTTAGCATCATCAACATTTGTTCCCTGAAAGCAAAAACAGAGAAAAGAATGAAAAATAAGGCTGAAAATACTGAGTTCAAATTGTTATCCAAGAGGGTCTCCTATTTTCCGTTAGACTTCTCCCACAAAGACCATATGAACCGAAAAACTGCAAAAATGCTTACAGCAGTTGCGGTGCATTAAAATCTCCCCTATTTTATATTTTAAAGGGAGAGCAAACCAACATCATGGCTTGAATTTTTCACAGAATATTTTTCTTAAAAAGGAGAAAAATCACTGCAATTTTTAAAAAATGACGTTCAGTAGTTTTTCATGTAGAAAATAAAGTATTATAGGAAGTCTGCAATGCCGTAAATCGAGATACGCATTTCTACAATTTCACCATCGATATGTAGTTTGTAATGAACTTATCACTATAAGACTATGCACAAAAAAAAATGGATTGGTGATTGAACAATTCAATTGTTAAAAAAAGTGACTGCAATGTTTCAAATGTACATTTTACAATAGTGGAAAGCTAATTAACCGCGGGGGGTAGTTAAAGTAGCCTTTTGTTATTGTTAGAGTGGCATTTTTTTGTTGTAAAATCTGCATTGAAACATTGTAGTCACTATTTTTAACTACAAAATTGTTAGAACAGTAATTTACTTTTTTCCGTGTGTGAATAAATAAGCTAATGATAAAATTAAGATTCAACTTCACGGTTCAAATGGAACATAATGAGGAGTAAAAACGAGATAAGAAGCTACATGGGATATTGACAGTGGTTAAAATTTACATACGGTAAAAGAAACATATAAATCTCAAAGGCTTTGATCACCAGACATCAAATCATGGTAGTGCATAAACAACATGAAGTACAAACCTGTAATCTACAAATGATTGGCAGTTTCATGTCTAATTCCTTGACGGCTGCAATAATACCTTCCGCAATGACATCACACCTCATGATACCTCCAAATATGTTGACCATGATTGCACAAACCTAGAATCACAAAATCAGTTTTATGAATGAATGGCTAATCTCAGAAAAGGTGTCAGCATGATGGTACATATCTTCGTGGTTTCTACGCCCTTCTTACAAGCCTTCCTCATAAATATACAATCAGGCTGAGTTAGATATTTTTAGAGGAAAAAAGCATGATTTCTTTGTATCGCTTTAAAATCTGTTTGTTCTTCCTACTTTAAAAAAAGGCAGCCCAATTTTCTATGACCAGTTTTTAATTAAAGTTCAAAATGATACTTATAGGTACTATACTTTTTGTAGATTTGATCCATGAAAAGGTAATACGAACAAACTGGAGATACAGGAGAGAAATAAAATACTATGGATACCTCCCCCAAAAAAAGGAGGAAATTCGAGGCGTTAGTGAGGTACATATATGTAAAAGGAAAAATTCCGTTTAGTCGAATTTAAAAGGAAGCTAAATTAAAATAAAATGTATGAATAGATAATTCATACTTTTTCTTGCACAAATTAATTAACATTCGAAGTCCTTCAATGATAGGAATAAAATACATACATACGAGTCGCTGTTATAGCGCTCTTTGGCGCTTTGCGACACCTAATCGCCACAAAGCTCGGTCTTCCCACAGGTTATCAGGGAGTTGACACTCCCTCATCTCACTTAACACCCCCTGTCGCCAACCTCTCACTGGGCGTCCCCTACGCCTCCTCCCAGGAGGAACCCAATCAAGCATCTTTTTTGGCAGCCTCTCTTCCGTCATCCTATTGACATGACCATACCAAACAAGTTGTTTGGTCATGACGTCGAACACGATGTCATTTTCGACTTCCATTATCTGACGCACTCTATCATTACGGACCCAATCTCTCCTAGAAATTCCTGCCGACCTTCTCCAGAAATCCATCTCCGTTGCTCTTAGCATATCCTGTGTCCGTTTCTTCAGCTGCCAAACTTCACATCCTTATGTTAATATACTTTTTACTACAGCGTTGTATATCCTCCTCTTGTTATCTTTGGAAATCCGCTGATCCCAGAGGATTCCATTTAACATCGCTATAGCCTTCCTTGCTAAGGTGTTCCTTTCCCTGATAGCTTGATCCGTCCTTCCATCCTGGGTCAACCGCACTCCCAAGTACTTGAAGTGCTCGCAGCATTTGATCTGCTGCCCATCCTCCAACTCAATGCTTTGCTGATCACCACCAAAAGTCATCTTCTCAGATTTGTATATGCTGACTTCCAAACCCCACTTCCGATATTCTTCTACTAACTTGCGCATCATGTACTCCGCGTCTTCTTGATCTTGAGCAACCACCACCTGGTCATCAGCAAAGCACAGAGTGAACAGAGTTTCAAGATCACCCAAGGGGACACCCA
>NW_017547115.1:3980875-4074883 GCF_001854935.1 Bemisia tabaci
TGCCGTAGTATCGTTTTTGAAGCGGGAAGCTTAAAAAAACGCAAATTTCTTACGCAGATTGTGAAGTTATGAGTGCATTTCAGACTTTGCCGATGTGCTCATCGTGATTTTTGAGGCATTATCTATGAGAAACAACTCTTATTTTTGCTCTGGCAAAAGTTTGCAACAGGCCCATTGGAAGGTTTTTTTTGTTCAGGGATTCAACTTTTCCTTATGAAAAATTTTAAGGGGGCAACAGTCATCACCCTTTTTTCGGCTATTGATTTACCTACTGGATAGATGATGATCTTCGGGTGACGTAATGAGCCAAACAAGTATCTCAATCTTTGGTTTGTGCCCACAAGGAAACTCCCAAAACATTGTTAACCATCGACTAAGAAGGTAAGGTAACTAGCCGCGACCACATGGCCAGATCAACAGGGTGGCCATTCTCTGGCGGACTTCCGCAGCCGCCATCTTGGATGACTAGGCAAGGCGCGTTTAAATGGAAGCTCAAAATACTGAACTTTGAGCTCTTTATTCGGGCTTAACATTTTTCAAAAAAAAAGGAAAAATTTCTGTGAATTAGGCACTATCTCTAGTTTCCAAAAAAGCAGGAGTTGAAAATTACTAAACAAGTTCATTGTCTAGAATTAATGAGAAATTCAAATGCATTACAGGGTGATTAGCTATGGTAGAGTATTGATCGGATCGTTGAATCTTAATAATCTTCAAAAAGTTACGAGATCCATCCAATTTTGGTAAAATAATAACAAAAATATACTTTCATGAAAAGGCGGTGGAAATTCCACCATGTTTTCCAAAATTGTGATATCTCCTATTTAGAGACCCCATTTTCTCGTGATTTATAATGACCTAAATTCTGGCTAAAAATCTCAAAATTCTCGCTAGTAACTGCCAAGTTCTTTCTAAAAATATGTGTTTTCTTTTCATCTCTTATTTTAAATTTGAAAAAAGTGGTTGGTAGTGGAAGTGGTTTACAGCAAAATGAAGCACAAATATACCATTGGTCGACAACGGAAACCGAAGTTTCCCGCGTCCCGCCCACTGGACTGTTCGGCCGCTCCGAAAACAATAAAGATAATTTTTCCGCAAATTTTCCAGCAACAGCGCAAATTACGTCTAAATTTCGCGAATTCGTGGTGTAAACTGGCGAATTCGCGTTAAATGCCGAAATCTTCGATTACATTTTCGAAATAAACGGAATTCCATGATGCCTCTGAGCTTCGTCTAAGTGTTTACAAATGACTTTCTGAAAATTAGCATAAAATCGCACGAACGAATTTCTGGGGTCTCTACTTATCATACACAGGGTAGAAACCTTGTTTTTCAACCAGTCTCTTAATTTTTTGCTTACCTACGAGAATCAACCACCAAAAACATTACTATCTCCAGAGCAACTGACCCATTTTGATCAAAATCTTTTATTTCAGACCTCATAAAAGCTCAAAATATTTAGGATGAATAGAATTCAAATGCTAAGCTCCTTACTTTAGGATCTGTTGTGATGATTTTGAAAGCTTCTTTGACCTGCGTTGCAGTTGCGCCACCACCAACATCCAAGAAGTTGGCTGGGTTTCCACCATGGAGTTTGATGATATCCATCGTTGCCATTGCCAAACCAGCACCATTCACCATACATCCAATATCACCTGGGAATACAATTTGTGTATTAGAGAAGAGCTAGTCAAAATATTAAGAACTCTAACTTGCTCAAAATATTAAAAAAAGAACTTTAGTTTCAGAATGCGCTTCACTTCATCCTGCAGCTTTGCACTTGGACCGCCCGTGGTTACTTCGGTTTAGGCCTCAGTATGATACTAAAAAGATTGCCAATACTTCAAGCTCATCATTTCTAAACATGTCTCGCTCCTTGTACACATGCAATACATTCCCTATTCCTTTTACTTGATGTTTAGGAATCTCCTTAATCCAGGGTCACCACAGAGTTTAGGAAATGAAATACCATGAAATTTCTCTGATTTCCAGTACATATTTTGGCGAGATTCCTTTACGATTATAGATATGCCGGATGATTGAAAAGACCGTATTTGAAATATTATCCACGCAAAATCTGTTGTTTGAAAAGTCAAACCCACTTTGGAAAGCAAATAAAGGTGACTTAACAATTTTTCCCAGACACTTTCATCACTATCCCTGACATTTCAAGGTTTTTTCTGACTTAATAAAATTCCCTGACATTTACCCGCTATCCCAGTATTCTCCGACAGTGGCAACCATTTTAATCCCATTTTATTTTATTGCTCGCACTATTCAACCTAAAATTTGTCAAAACATTCCTTTGTCAAGATCATACGCACACAGGTCAACTGAGCACACAATGAACAGTTTATCACTCAAAGAGCCTTGCACAAAGAGCCAAAATTGGCCCGCTTTTGGGTCTGCTACTTGCAAGGGATACAGCAAACTGAACTGACTTTTCGGTATAATCTTTCGGGTAAAATCACACAAATACAATGTTGGGCATATCAGAAATGTCCAAGATGTCAGAAATCCACTGCTTAGCACATGATGCGCGTATTTTAAATTATGTATTATCAAATTTACCATTTCTGTGGACATATTTTTCTTAGCTGCAGGCAATGAGTTTTGCATATGTATAGTGAGAGTGAACAAATCTGACCTAAATGAAAGAACAATCTCACAACTGTTATGATTTTTTTTTTTACTTATGATTTTAGTCATTTTGAGGAATTTTATTTGCGACATAGAGAAATATGGAGAAAACAAACGATCAAGAACTACTGAGATCATAGGTATGGAACAGTTTGGAAGATTGTACGTTCATTCAGTTAGATTTTCTTATCCGTCCTTTTCTGGACAAACTCAATTGCTGGCAAATGAAAAATAAATGTCCTCAGAAATGGTAAATTGGAAATGAACCATAAGGACAGCCCTAATTTTACCTTAAAAAATAGATTTTGGACATTACTGATGTGCTCAACGATGGCGTGGTGTTATTTTTGACTTAAACAACATCTGTTAAGTTGGCAGTGTCTCTTGTCGTACACCATACATCAATTACCATAGATAATTCTGAAAAATGTATTGAAAAATGTATCATCTGACACTTTTCTGCAATTTTCAATTCTCAACAAGCAATTGTGAGAAAATAAAGACCCAGGATCATGATATAGATCCAGGATCATCCTGGAGATCATTTTACATTTTTAAACACAATGTACTTAAGGTGAATCAAGGGTTCCATTAGGGATAATTCAAGATTAGAGATAGCGCCACTAGTCACCACTGAGAATTTCACTATCCTTCGACGATTACTGAAATAATATTCCTCAAATTACAAGAAGCAGATCCACAAGATATAGATTATTTTTTGCTTGATTTTTTGAGCCAAAACAATAGGCAATTAGAATTACAAGCGCAGAGTTGATACGGCTGAAACTTTCAGCTCAGCGGCGGCGGCCGAGCGCGCAACCGAGTCCCTCATGTTGTGTCTCTCTCTCTCCCATTGCTGCAATGGGGATTACTTTCCGCCGTAATTACGACTTTATTTTTAGGAATTTTGAGAGGATTTTTCACTGAGTGTTCCTCAAGTATGTTGCTACATCCCCTGGATCTCCAATCTTGAATAAGTTTCACAGTTTTTATTATTTTGGCAAATATCTACGGCTATTTTGAGAAGCGCAACAAGGTGGCCAAATCGCGAAGTTCGAAGCCTGGATTCACCTTAAGATACACAACCTTCATCCCAACAAGTATAAACTTGACTTTTTCCACTTTTTATAGATTCTTTGAGCCATTCAACATTTTTTGGGTAAAGTCTGGTAAAAAACAGGTTTTCGGAAAAAATTGCTTGAAACTTTAAATCAGTACCCTTCTTACGGCCATGCTTTCATGTTGAGTAATTAAAATAGAAAGTTGGTAATTTTGCCAACGTGCATTAAAATTCAGTGTAAAAATAAAATTCTCATTGTTAACAGAAAAATCTCATTCAAGCACAATTTCCCCAAAAACGACTACGTTGCTAGGTTCGACACTAGTTACGACCCTTCAGGAAAGCAACTGTAGATGCGTTTTGGGTCTGATTGGGTCTAAAAGCAGTGCAGTCTCCTGATTTTCTGCTTTCAAGCTCTGGGAGGTTGTTAAAACCAGTTCAAAGTTAGGGCATGCGGCCACAGAGGCAGGCAAACTTACCACCATCTGTTGAGCAAATTATCCAAATGTGGAAAAGTTGAAAATTACAGTTTTATGCTGAATCTTAACGCTTGTCAGCAAATTACCCAACACTCTGTCTAAACCAATAGTGCGTTGAACTGTAATCTCTTTGGTGTAATTGAGTTTGATGATTATTATGAGAAAGAGAAAAACTTTTAGAGCTATGTTACCATCAAGAGCAATGTAGTTTAGTTGATATTTTGAGGCTTCAACCTCCTTGGGATCTTCCTGGGTCCAATCTCGAAGGGCAAACAAATCTTTTTGCCTGAAGTCTGCATTGTCATCAAATCTCATTTTTGCATCAAGGCAATAGTCTGCAACAAAATGTTATTCCATCAATTCCTCCTTGTGTTAATAATTTAAAAGAAAAAAAACCATCAGTTGAACAGTTCCAAAGTAAAAAGAACATCTTGATTTATATCCATTCAATAAATAAATAGTAAAAGTTATAAGAAAGAAAATGATGAGCTGGATTCTCACTGCTTTCTATGATTTTTTTCGAGAAAATGTGAGCGAAGTAGACTCTAAAGTGAGAAAACATCCCATGTAGTTAATCATACTATGGTATATCTCGATTTTTTCACATTAATATTGTGGCCTGTTTACATAATTCATTCCTTCATACAATCTTTAAATTGAATCTCTTGAAAATATCCATAATACTTGTCCAATGCAAGCATCTGATTACAAGGTAAATACCATAAGCATCCGCAAACGATCCGCAAGTGTAGACAGGTCACACCCAGATTTTGAGAAAGCCAGCAAAACACTCGGAAAAAAACTTTTCGCACCTGCTTTGCTAAGCAGGTCGTGGTTGATGTAGTTTTCATAACTTGACGCCTCCATAACTGCAACTAAATCTACTTTTGTTTTGTCATCAGTCGAGTCTAAGACTTGCCCCCACCACCGATGGACACCTATCATTAGCAGATGCATGCTGCAAAGTTCTTTAATTTATACCTTGCCTAGAGGCAAATTGTTTCCTTAGCAACAACTTCAAGGAATGAGTGGAGCTGAACCAGAATGGATGAATGGGTATTTGAGCGTTGCCCAAGTCTGAGTTGAAAACGAAGACTTTACACAATGACCGGAAGATTTTCTCTGGATAAAATGACATTTTTCGTCATTTTCAGGGATTATTCACCTTTGAACCCCCCCCCCTAATGTTTGGCTACACCAGTGCGTATACCTTCTACAGATGTATGATGAATAGTTCTTCTAGAATGTTTGAAGTAAATTTATAACAGTGCTTACCAGTGGTCCACTTTGTAATCGGTTTAGGACCTAAGCTTTAGTACTGCATAAATCACCTTGATGCAATTAAACCGGTAAATTTTTCTTGTCTACCGGAATAAAGAAGATAAAAACTTACAATCTCCACTGGCATCTTCAGCATAAGGGTTCACTTCAATCAGGAGGGCATCTTTCTTCAAGAACAGATCGTACAGCTTAAGCAGCATCTCTGCTGTTTGCTCTTTCTTGTCACCGAGTCCTACTTTCTCGGCAACAGCCAATGCTTGCTCCTTCTTAATACCTACGGGCATAAGAATGATAATTACAGCCATTTGATCATATGCTTTTCTTTTCAGCTTATACAGTGGACTCTCGATAATTCGAAATTGAAGGGAATCAGCTTTTTATTCGAATTAGCGAGGTTTCGAAATAAAGAGAGTTTGAATTAAAGAGATTCCATGCGGAGAAATTCCGAAATAGAGAGGTTCGAATATAGATAGGCAAATGGATGGATTTACGCCAAAAATAACCAAAAATATCAGTTTATTTCTTTACGGAAGTAAAAATTACACTAAGTTGTTATTAATTATTTATATTCAATCAGCTGATCAAGCTTTTCGCGGGAAGACTCACAGGACTTGTTTACATGTTGACAATCCTATGAGCTCTTTCAGACACCCAGATACATCAACAGTTGACTTTGAATTGTAGAGGGA
Organism: Bemisia tabaci; assembly: GCF_001854935.1. Lineage (NCBI taxonomy): Eukaryota > Metazoa > Arthropoda > Insecta > Hemiptera > Aleyrodidae > Bemisia > Bemisia tabaci. Next base: position 3,987,022 of record NW_017547115.1, read on the forward strand.
ATGTACCGTCTTATTTTGAATTATAGAGGGAGGACCATATTTACTTCCCACACTTTGAATTACAGAGAGAATTTCTGTCGCAATTTCGAATTATAGAGGACCACGCCAGCTTAAAAATTTTGAAATAACGAGGGAAGAAAAGTACATTGATTCTCTTCGAATTATTGAGAGATTTTCAAGGGAAACAGACTTTCCTTCGAATTAACGAGGTTTTCGAATTATTGAGGTTCGAATTATTGAGAGTCCACTGTGCATGGTAGCTTTCTATATAATTCATCACCACCCACAAACTCATCATGAGTAGACATGCCACCAATTAGGTATTTAAATCCTAATTTTTCAAACTCGGTTGAGTTAGGCAGAGTGTGGAAAAATAATAGCGTTCTTGCTGCTGAGCAGAAATGAATGATTCTGAAATGCTGAGCAAAAAGAGAACGCAAAACACATTGGAACATTAAATACATGAACTCGAAGCTTTTGAATTATGAATCACTACAGATTTCTTCATTGTATACTTTGCACATGGTATTTTTTTAACTTCATCCGAGGAATCATTTGGATGGGGAAATTATTTATTAGCCTTGACTTCATTTTGCAAGCAACAGACTGACTTTAGTGAAGGAGTTGTTACCTTCGAAAATGTTAATGGGCTCATACAGAATGGCATCTGGATTCTCAGCTGCTACTTCTTCAATGTTGACACCTCCTTGTGAGGAAGCAATTATGACAGGGCCCTGAAAGTTTTCAATATGTTAATACATATTACCATGAGAGAGACAAAACAACAATAACAAAACATCAATGCCTCAAAACTTTTGAAGTGTGCAATATTTTTGGGAAAGAAAAGTGTTAAACAAGTTTTTTGATTCGCACTCAGCAAAAAGAAAAAAAAAGCATTTAACATGAAAGTTTACTGATTTATGTGAAAGTGAAGTATGTTTGGACCCCCGATATTTAGAAAAATAAAAATTATGAGCCACCCTTCAGCAGACAGCAATCTGATCACTAGAAAGGATAAGATCTAAGAACTGTTCACTTCTATTTCTTTAATCTTAAATTTATCATTTCAACTGAAAAGTTGAAAAATTCAGAACTTAATTAATTTAAAAGTATTTTACCTTCCACTTTGCCTTTTTCAAACTGATTAATACCTAGTTAGTAATTGTGACACATGAAAAGTCCTTCCTTATGGTAGACTGTGACAATGTAGCCAAAATAATCAGTATAAATGGTTTTTAGCAGAAAATTCCAATTTTTTTGGTGATTTGATTGACACCAATGAGGAAAAATTACATAAAATGATTGAAAAGTGTTGTTCAAATCAACATTTGCCAAAAAGATTAGCTTCCTTGAAACAACTACCATCAGAACAAATTAAGATTTGGGACGTTGTAGTGAAAACCTTTTTTTATCTCACGTTGTAGAGTGGTGAAAACATGCCCCAGAACATTGGTCAATGAACATTTTGGCCACAAGCAACAAACAGAGAAAGCAGTCACTTTGATCAACTTGACAGGGAATGTGTTGAGAATGAGATCGAGTAAGGACGATTCTACTGTTCTACTTCATCTAAACCTCCATAGAGACTGATTTCCTAACTTACGTTGAATGCTCTTTCCATCATGATTGCAAAGTAGAATTCTCTTCGCGGGAACTTTCTCTCCGTTACCATGACCGCATTGCAAATCCTTCCCTTTTCTCCAGTCTGCTTCGTGATCAAAAAGTCTCCAATCATTTGAGAGGCTGTTTCCTTGGCTTCCTCAGGTCTTATTCACGAAAAAAAAAGAGAAATACAGATTCAAAGTATACACTGTTTCAGGGATGTAGGAATTTTTTAGCATTCTCTTTTTTAAAATTGGCTTTCTTCTTTTGAAAACCCTTTTTGTATCAAAATTTTTTCCAAAAAAAATATGATCTTTCTCTTCGCTAACTGATTACAAATGGTCGCGATTTTGCAAAAAACATTAATTTTTACTGCAATTTTTAAAGAAAATACAGAAAAACCCAATTTAAGCTATAAATTTGCCGAAAACACATGATCTAAACACTGGCCCAGTGGCCCATGCCACCTTCTGCTACTCATTTTTAAAACGCGTTTTCGGAGCCATCCGATCTTTGCAGAAGACCAATTGCAAGGTTGCAAAGTTTCTGCATTCTTGCACTGTTTCAATCTTCCTAAGATACAGCGTAGTAGGTAAAGCAGGGACACTAAAGCCTACGATCATCTTTTTCAAGTATTTGGTGATAATGAATTGGTGTGAATGCACAACACTTTATAAATGTTTGGTGATCATGTTAAATTATTCAGTGCTCTTTATACAGGGTCTTCAAAAAGTTCAGCTCCCCCCCTGTAACTTTTGAACGGTTGCACCTAGCGAAATGAAATTTTTACAGTGTTCCTAGGTCAATAGGAACTACTTTTGGGCATACTCAAAATTTGGGGGCGGCGCCCCCGGGCTGCTGGGCGGACCCCAACTCAAAATTTTCAAATAGCAACCCCCATGTTTTATGGCATTTTCAGAAAGAGGATNATGCTCAAGAGTAGGTACCGTGGACTTACCAACACTGTCGAAATTTCATTTGGTTAGCGGTGCAAACGTTCCAAAGTTACTTGATGGGGGGGGGGGGAGCGCGGCCCGCGGAGTAGCCGGAGGGGGCGGCCTGCGACCTTCAGAGTCGAAATTTCCAATTTTTCTTGAAAGTGCGTGTAATTCTGAACATTTGAAGCACAAGTTTGGTTGCCTAGGATTTTTCGGTCGGCGCACACGATTTTTTGGAAATAGGCCTATTTTAAACTTTGATCGCGAATATCTCGGCGAAAAAAAATCGTAGAGATCTTCACAATAGCTCAAAAATTTTCTTTTTTTATCCTCTTTCTGAAAATGCCATAAAACATGGGGGTTGCTATTTGAAAATTTTGAGTTGGGGTCCGCCCAGCAGCCCGGGGGCGCCGCCCCCAAATTTTGAGTATGCCCAAAAGTAGTTCCTATTGACCTAGGAACACTGTAAAAATTTCATTTCGCTAGGTGCAACCGTTCAAAAGTTACAGGGGGGGAGCTGAACTTTTTGAAGACCCTGTATGTCTTCAGGATAGTAAAGGTACACGCACACAAAACAAAAAAATTTGGCACCCACTAAATTGTGATATGATGTTCTTTACAGCCTCCTGAGCATAATTCAGCATTTTCACACGCAATATGCAGTGGAAGTGTTGCAACATCTTGTTGCTGATTCAGGAGATCTTTTGTTTCCTTGCAAGCTGCAGAAACAACACAGATGAAAAGAATCAAATTCCTCAAAATGATAAGAGCACGCACTGCAGTGGCGTGGCATGAATTGCGTTACATCGATTGTTATGCCATTTAAACCTATGGAAAGGATCGATACACAGGGTGTTCGCAGCGAACGCCTGAATAATCGATTCTTTACCATAGGTTTAAATGGCAGAACAATCGATATTCGCAAAGCACGCCACGCCACTGACGCACTGGAGGGTCCACTCACACATGGCAAAAGTGCCACAACTCCATTGGAAAACGCAGATAAGGAGCTGAAGAAGTCACTTTTCAGACCCGCTTTTCTCAAGATGGGCACATAGAAAGTTGGATTTAAAAATGTTATAGGGCTCGGAAGACCTTAAAAAACGACATATCAGAAAAACAAAAAAAAAAAAAAAAAAAAAAAAAAAAAAAAACAACAAAAAAAACAACATAAAAAAAACAAAAAAAATTTAGCTGGCGCCAAATTTAGTCCTTTTAAAATTAGGTATAAACAATTAATATGCTACTCTTTCAATCTGCTTGAACAAAGTCTGTGAATCTGTAGCTTTGGTAACAAATCTTAATGCATTATTTTAGCCATTCCTTCCAACTTTTTAAACAATAAAGATTAGTGTTATCAGTAGGTATTCTTGATGGACCTGGCAGAGAAGAGAGGCATCTCTATCAGCCACCAACTGCATTATCAAAACACTCGAAAAAGCATCACAGAATGAGATGGCAAGACGGGTCAAAAGAGAGAAGTTAAATAAAAGGTAATTTTTCTTTGATAACGAAAAAAGGATTTCTGTCAGAGAGACTTAGGTAATTGCTTTACACTGTTGCCAACTTTGACTCGAAAGCTTACTTCTTCATTTGTTAATGGGTGCATACCTACTTTCAATTGAACATTTCAGCAAATTTTTTTTCAGATCACAAAGAAATTCCACAAAAATTTCCAATTTAAAATTTGCGACCCATCTGATTAGACAGATTTTCAGGCGAAATTTCTCAACATTGCAATGTAATGAAACCATTCTAGCTGTCGCCCTTTCAATTGGACTGAATTAAAAAGAAAGGAAAGGAACTGAGCCACATGGAGACATATTTTGAGCGTAAAAATAGGCACTAAGCTTCATCTCCAACACCGAGTCTTAAGAAGGATTGAAACCTTAAACCTTTTTGTCTCGGTTTGATCTTGATTCCTTTCTATTTAAATTGATGCAAAGACGTGAGCAAAAATGTATATTTTCTGATTACAATTGCTTTAGCAGGAAATAGATTAACCACCTGGGCCAATGTCTTAAATAACAAAATAAATGACTCACGTGTAAACCATCTTTACTCCTCCCTTGAGACCACCTTTAAAATGACCTTTGCCTCGACCACCGGCTAAAACTTGAGCTTTCAGGACAATATCTTTCACTTGAAGATCCTTGGCGATTTTGGCAGCTTCTTGAGCATCTTTAGCCACCCCGAATCGTGGCACAGAAATGCCGGCCTCCTTCAGCAAGCTGAAACTGATGTGCTCGTGGACATTCAGATTTCGCTTTTGTTGGCTGCTCCATGGTAAGGTTTGGACAGCTCCTCCTAAAAGCTGCACATTGTTACAAAAAAGTAAATCATTAAAAAGGTATGAAATAAATCATCAAAGTGTTACATATGAAAAGACTTCAAGACATGATATCTTTAAATTACTGCTAGTGAAAATGATCAATAGGTTGTCTCTACCAGCCAAAGTATCACAAACACTATTTACATTAAGACCCTACATTGCTGGACATCTCAATGTTATTTTAATTTTTCCTCTAAAACTTTTGTGGGTACAGGCTTTCATGACTATTTCAGGAATTTACCTAAATGACAAAGGAATATTCAGTAAAATTAAGTAGCAATTTTATTCCTTAATTTTTCCGTAAAAAATTGAACAAGTTTGGCAACAAATTACTTGAGCGCAAATGGCACCGGTGATACCTACTTTGACCAAAAGGTGTCAAGGTAGTGATATCAATTTTTGATCGACAAAATTTCCTCTGTCAAGGTACAAGTCAAAAATATAATGTTTGAACTAGAGGCAGTGTATATGAAAGTAGAAAATTATTTGATTAACTTAAGACTTTTTTGAAAACCGATTATATAGCACTTACTTCCTTATTGTTCTCTACGCACTATGGCCATTTTGAAAACATCTAATAAGAAATTAGCTGACCAAGAGGACGAGAGCCGCGATAATAACTGCACCGGCGCGGCTATCACGCCGGATTTTTGAACCTTTCCATACCAATGCAGTCACCTGAAGATGGGCGGCCTGTTCGCTCGAAATGGCCATAGTGCGTAGAGAACAATAAGAAAGGAAGTGCTATCTAATCGGTTTTCAAAAAAGTTTTAAGTTAATCAAATAATTTGTGTAGTGCCGATAAAATTTTAAAAAAAAATGTGCAATATGCAACAACACAATGAAAGTAGAAAAGTTTCATTCTGCTTCGGGTAACATATGAAATGAGGAAAACGGCAGAATGCATTAATATTTTGGATGTTCAGTGATGTTAATTCAAGCTAATCAAAATCCACTAAAAAGCTGAAATTGTAAACATATGGAAAGGTCATCAATGACACTTGCCGCCTACTACTTTCTCTAAACAGTAGCGTTTAATTTGTAAGGAGATCATGTGACAAGTACGAAACAATGGTGTTATGCGTGACATGCAATGGTCTGTTCAGCTTAATCGTCAATGATGATACCTCACCGACGGATGAGCGTAGAGAGGGGAGCTGAATGAATTCTGTAATAAAATCTGACTCTAAGTACAGGGAAAAAGGCAGATAAAATCACCTTTGATCAAACTTTCTTTCCATTAGAGAAAATAAACCATGATAATCAAATCTCCAAAATTAGGTGTAGCCTAGGGACCCAAGAAGTGCGTCAGAATTAAATTCAGTACAGCGAAGAGAGCCTACATACCAAAGCTAAAAGTGTCTGATTATAATTCACAGGGTACAGCAAAAGGGGAAAAGACCCAGGCGAACTAGAAACTTTGAGAGGCGCCTGACTGGCATAAAGTCAAAAAATGTGTCATCGAATGACACTTCCAGTTTAGGACGCTGATAACTTTTTCAGGCATTTGATGAGCAAGGTTACAATTATTTGTGCTTCCTTTGCGGAGAAAGAAGGGATGGGTGGATTTTAAAGTTTAAATTTCGGGAGCTCAAAGGACAAATTGATAGGTGTTGCTGAAGGTTATTATCATAACCTATTTATAGCTCCCTGATAAGAGGCTGTGGTCAGGGATGGAAAAAGATCATTCAATTTCTGCTTGGTCAAGATTTCTCGCATTAATGAGGACGATTGGAGTGATACCTTAGCACAATTCTGCTTAGCGATTGATTCTGCGACAACTGCACTGCGGAGGAACATCGTGGACATATCGGAAATACACAAAGCTTGAAGGAGTTTGAAGGAAAAGTGAAAACTCCAAAGAATCTTTCCACTGTAATGTTTTTAGATGATAAGGGAAGGGGTGTAGGGGGAGGAGGCGGGTGGGAAAGGCGGGAAAGACAGGCGGCTTTGTTGTTAAATAGGAAAATTCCCTATTCTACTCTTCGAAAGTTGAAAGTTCATTACAATTGATGCACTTTTGATTTTATACTTCGACGTGTACAAAATCCTGCCGGATTTTTCCTCGAACAAAAAAAAAATTAGCAACCAACTTCCATTTATAATAATCATATATCCTGTGGTGAACGAATACTGTTGACTTGCTTAATTTTATTTATTGTTGCCCCCAGATGTCCCTGAAAAATTTAGTTCTGCACAGTTGGCGAACACTTGTCTTTAAAGCGCGCGATATATGATTACTCAAGTCTCGTGGTTGAGTAATTTGAATGAGTTTACGAAAAAAATTATCTTTAATAAATCCAAATCAAAAAACCAATGTTACGAATTGAAAATTTTCCACGGGGGTGTGTTGAGGCCGGCAATGTATCCTGTTGCATGTTGATTTCAAAATCGTCTCTTGAGCTATATCATTCTGATGCCATTCTTCAATGCGCCAAATTCTTTTAATCCTTGCTCAACTGTGAATGTTGTAAAAAACGTTTCACAGGAGAAAATCTCTTGTTTCTGATGCCTCTCAGTTGAATTTTTTAGGTTCAAACAGCATTAGAATTCGATTAACAACTTTGAGCAGATTTCTCTTGGAATTCAAAAACTCAACATTGCTTGCTTGAGAAAACCGCTTCACATGCTTTTGTATGTTCTTCAGAGACCTCAATTATAATGGACATTAAAACACCCAGAAAAATGAATAGAAAAAGCTCAGTCAATAAACAAAAGAGTTTAGGCATTTTTCACTGAACTTCTAAAACTTTGTAAGAACTTAGCTCAAGGTGATTCGTCAAGCTCAAGAAACGTGGTCGAACTGGTGTGCGATATATCGCATTGATCAGGTCAAAAATCTCGGCAGATTCTGAATTTTTAGCAAAAAAAAGAACGATAGCCCCTGCGCATGAACCTAAAGAATCATTCTAAACCCAAAAATTGGCAAAATTCAGAGAAATGAAAGCAGAGTAGTGTTTGGAAAAAAACCTTGCACTCGATACAGAAATCGATAGCTGAATCGAATACAAGGTTTTTTTTCCAAACGCTATTCTGCTTTCATTTCTCTGAATTTTGCCAATTTTTGGGTTTAAAATGATTCTTTAAGCTCATGCGCAGGGGCTGTCGTCTTTTTTTTGCTAAACATTCAGAATCTGCCAAGATTTTTGACCTAATCAATGCGATATGTTGCATGCCGGTTCGACCATGTCACTTGAACTTGACAACTCACCTTAAGAAGGCCTGAAAAAAGGGAGAAAACTGTCCACGCAAAAAATACCTTTTACATTGACTGGGCTCTTCATAATCATACGGTATGTGTACGTATGCAAAAGTGAAGTTTTCAGCAAAAGAGAGCCTTCCTCTTGAAATAGAAGAGTACTTGTAAAAATTGAGAGTAGAATTGCGCATAATGTTCTTATACAGCAATAGGCCACATTTGGTGTCAGTTTTCATATCTGAATGACTGGACGGATTTGATCGGAATCAAAATGCCTGACTTTCCTTTGACTTTTTTTTCTTCTTACATTTTGGCAGAAAAAGCAACACTGAAACTTAAAATTTTGTGAGAACATTCTGCTAAATACGAGTCAACTGAAGTCTCTGATAAATGAGAAAGATGAGTAGGTATGTACTAATATTCTTTCAATTTCAAGAAAAAAGTGTTTGAAGCTAAAGAGGCACATAGGGTCTTGAGGCTAAAAAAAGTTAGAACTGCTATTGCTGGGCTGAAAATTCGGATATGATGTTAGTATTTTTCAAGATTACATGGCAGCAAACTATGCTCAACCACCCTTAAATCTAAATTTTTTCAAAAAAGATCATTTGCCGCCTTCAATAAATGAAGGTTGAAATTGATCACTATTCTTGAGAATTCTTATCCTCCTATTCAGATGAAATTATGGAAAAATAACTAGGATAAATAATAGAAAACAAGTACAATCATTTAATTTAAATAATTTTAATAGAAAAAATTAAAAAGGAATAAAAACATAAAATAAAAGTTTGAAAGTTGGCAGGAAAGTCTTCTGTTGCAAGTCTAGCGTAGCAAACAGTAGCTCAATGTAAAAGATCGCAATCTATAAGTAGTTCTAACGGTTTAGGCGTAGTCAGGAGAGTATCAGAGACAACAAACAAGAGGGCGAGACGCAAATGCCTGGAAAGTGAGCAAAAATTTGTACTGAAAGCAAATGAACCAAAGTGGGAACGCAAGTATGGGAAGTGGGGTTTGGAAGTCAGTACATCCAAATCAAAGAAATTGAATTTAAGTGGCGATCAGCAACGTATTCAGTTGTGATGTGGGCAGCAAATCAGAGGCTGTGCGGACTTTAACGATGCCTAAACTGCGAAAATTGATCACCGATGCGGTGTTTAAAAACATTCGCTCCCATTTTATTTTTTAGTGGCTTATAATGGTGAAATCTATGAATAAACCAATTTTGATCGAAGACTACACAGAAAGATATGTTATCATTTGTACAGCTTGCATATCATACATCCATGACAATGATTCAGGTAGACTTGCTGACACAGAGTAGACTTGCAATGGAGATGTTTCCGCCAACTTTTTAAACCAACCTCATACATATTTACATTATGTATGTCGCAGGCAAATAGTGAAATCAGGCATTTTGTCAAATGCCTGGGCAAATAGTCAAATTTTGACGGTCTACAAAATTTTGTAAATTTATGGCAAAGAGCTCACGATTTTAACCATTTTTGGAAAAATAATTCATCAAACGTACAAACTCTTTTTGTCTCTTCCCCTTCAATTGCTTCTCATATTTTTAAATGCTGAAATTCCGAAAATTCTGTATTTTATGTCAAGCTGAAAATTTCAAGATCAGTGTCTGTTCAGGAGCTAAAAATTGTTTAAAATACTAATGTGCACTGCAAATTTTTACCAATAATTTTTTCTTGTGGGAGCAATGGATTATTTTGTCTGAAATTAGGAACAGAATCAGAATTTCAATCTAAGTTAGAATATTTTACTATTTGCCCAGGCATTTGACAAAATGACTGATTTTACTATTTGCCTGCGACATGTATACAAATTGTGAGCCATACAAAAATAGAGAACAAAATGAAGGTGTAACAAATTTTAATATAATAAATGAATTCATTCAATTCATCTTCTGGTAGAAAAGAAAGATTTAAACTTAAACGAACTAAAAAAATAATAATAATAATAATAATAATAGTTAAGGAGAATCATTTTTATAACAAAAACAATTTGTTAATAACAAATTTTTTTGTTTTATTTTTTGTTTTAACAAATTTTAATATAATAAATGAATTCATTCAATTCATCTTCTGATAGAAAAGAAAGATTTAAACTTAAACAAACTAAAAGAATAATAATAATAATAGTTAAGGAGAATTAAAAAAACAACAATTTTTCTGAATTGGAGAAATAGGTGAAACCCCTGACCATTTTCAGAACGTATCAAAGGCGAGTTACACCAATAAAGTTTTCAGTGATAAACGGCAACAAGAAGAGCCAACTTTTTAACAGAAGCCATTCATTTTTCTTCCTATTTTTCAAACACAAAGGTCTACAGGCAATATGACGCGAGATTCTTAGATGGTGATTCCTGATGAATTTTTAGCGCTAAAACTAAAAATGAAATCCTTTTTTCCGACAGTGTAAGAGTTTTTCAGAACATCAAAGTTGCAAAAAACTGGGGCATGCTGGGCGAGATCAAGGGCTAAATTTTATATAGCAGTCAAAAATAAATGCCTGAGTACTTCTCCACCTCTTCCTGATGACGAAGTTTCATCAGCCGAACGACAAAATTCGCCCATTTGCAGTGAAAATTTGAACTATTTGTTTTCCACTTTACAAAAAGAGTTACAACCTTACAACCTTACTTTTTTTTTCTTTCACTTACAAGAAGAGTAAATATGTTTATCTGAGTATTCATTGAGACTGATCCTGGGTATTTTTGGTTGTTACAACAGACAGAGATTTGGATGGTTTTCTGTTACCTATGAATTAGTTGTAAAATCAAATTTTCCAAAATGAGTCTCATTTTAGCCCTAATGAAATACATTCAATTGAAAATTCAATTTCCAAGGATGATAAAAAAAAAAAAACTGCTGTCATTTTATGCTCTATTAGCTAAAAACACAGAGGATTGGTCCCATCGGGCATTCGGAAAAAGTAATTCACTCTATCTATGGGATAAAGAACAATCAAATAGATTCTTCAAAGGATAATTGGGCACATTGAACTATACAAGGAACTAGAAAGAAGAGCACACAATTTAAGACTTGTTATCAATGAAATCAAGACAAAATACTTGGTAGTAATAGTTTTGGAGGTTTCACATAGTTTTGAGGTTGGTGACATTTTTAGTTTCAGCACTAAAAATTTTTTATGCATCCCCATGCGAGATCTTCACCTATTTTTGAAGCCAAATTTATATGATGAAATTGAAAAACATTAAATTCTACGTCACTTACAAAAACTTCTGAACATCAAATATGCCTGTGAAAACTCAATATAATTTTCATTCGAGTATTTCGCTGACAGTGCAGCTTGACAAATAATTTTGACCCTGAAAAAACTATAGATCGTATTCGATACATCATACAGGTGAGATTGTAATGATATCCATTGGTTCAACATGTGAACATAGCCTCAAAAGTTAATTGAGTAATCTGAGGGAACAGTTTTCTTGTTAGAGGTTTTTTATTCTTGTGAGTAATTAATGACAATGAAAAGTGAAATCATTAGGAATTTTCTCATATTCAGCTTTTCCTACTGTAATCATAAAATTTTTATTTGAGGTTATGTTCTAATGTTTTGAACCAAACAATACATCAAACCATCATTATCGAATATGATCGATTGGTGAGGATGTCACTGTCCACAGGAAGAGGGACCTAAATGCCAAAAAATTCAATCTTGGAATAATAGCACCAATTAATTGAAGAGGATGAATTTATGCCAAGGATGTACATTTGCAAAATAAATTGATAGGAGATACTTGTTTTACGTAAATGTGTCCATTTTCCAAATCATTAAGAGCGATTGAACACCTACGAACAGTGTCTATTGAAACCAGTATCACACAAATTTGAAGTTAAAGAAAACGTACTTATGAGGAGAAACTTTTACTATGAAATCATAAAGTCTAGAATTCTTCAATAAAAAAAAAAAAAAAACTAACAAAGACAAAATGTCATGGAGTAAAATTAAAAAAAACAAAAAATGAGGAAATGTGGCAGGATCTGACAAGGGTAACCTAGAATAAAAGCTGGTGCTTGGATTCCCGTCGAATGTGTATTTCCCTGACGTTTCAGTTGAATAGATTTGTTGAATTTCACCCCTACCATCTTTCCAGGTAGGTCTTGAATCTTTCATGGGTAGGGAAAACTGTCGTATGATTTAGTGCTGCAGAGTTAGTTTCACTTTCTTGTTTGATGTATGGTAGAGGGGTATAATAGTACGATGGATCAAACAAATAATCTTGTTCCTCGCAAATGCTCTCTTGTAGCTTCCTATTTAGGCGAGGCTTGCTGAAAGCAGAGTTAAGTACAGAAAATTCATATTAAAGAGATTATCATGGATGGAAGAAATTTGAATGAGTAATTGAGTGACGCAAAAAGTTCTTAGCTTTCCCACAAGAAGAGCCTGTCATTTATGAGGGCTCTTCAAATTCTGAAGGAGGAAATTCAACGATTCTTACCCTCACTCAAAACTGCCCCTCTATTAATCAAAACCTCTTTTCACCACCTTCCTACTTTTGCTTGTGACTAGTCAATCAGGAAATTTTGACATCTCAGAAGGAATTTGTCGAGTTTACTGTTGAACAAACAAAGAAGATTTGTCTTGGAGGATGGACGACACTAGTCATCAGTGGCTATCTAAAATAACTTTTTCACTGCCACTGAAGCAAAATTTGAATACAGAGGCTTCATATCTAACCTATGGTGACTCTTTAGGGGAGTAAAAATTGTCTCAGTGAAGTACAAGTTAAGGCTTAGTATTAAATTTAAATATCATTTTAAATTGACATTTTTTTTTGTAGAAAATAAAAAACTATCAGGGTTTTTATGACATTTCTCTTTTTAATTGAAGTAACTTTCCTTTCAGCCAAAGAAAGAGGAAAGAAGAAAAATAACTCAGTTTGTATTAACCGCAGTTTTTCACTTCGTGTTAAGAGGGGTTGTTTTGGAGACTGAGTAAGATTAGATGTAACTGAAGTTCATTTTGACAAAATTTCACTGTAGTGAATGTATTGACTCATGAAGTGAGTATTTTATTCAATTTTGTCACAGAATATTTCATCTCTTGATATTCAAAAGAAACATGAATGAAAAATTATTGCATCTCTACTTAATGTTTTGAATTCTGATCCAAAATTTGTATGAGGCTATCGCTGACCATCTTCCACTCATAAGGGAGAGAATGACAAAAACTGAAACTATATCTAGACATTCAGTTCTAAATGTGAACAGTGGTAAAAAGTCTTCACCTTACAAGGTCTCGTTCAAATGAATTGTTATTCGGGTGGAACTGTTGATGGTTCTGGTTTTCATAAGCAGTTCTTTGGTGATAAGAGGTCCAGGACTGCTGTAGGGCAAAAACACAAATCTGTATAGTTTTTAGCACCTACATAAAAAAAAACAAAAAAAAATCTCCATGTGTATTCATATAAAACGTTGACATTAATTCAGAAAAAGAAATACTTTGATTACATTTAGGGCAGTGAGTGGCGTCTCTGTCAGCAAGGGAAGCATGGCATCCTGTATCTGAATCATTAGCCAAGTGAATGAAAAATAAAAGCGGTACTTAGTTATTCAGAGACTTTGAAAATTCATAGTTTCAGATTACGATTAACATGACAGATTGCGCAGCAGAGAAATGAGAGAGGGAATGATTAAAATCTGCTCACAGGGCTGCTGCAGGGCCGCACTACTGATTTACCGATTTGACATGAGCTAAGCGGTCTGTCTAACGAGTGTTAAGGATGCTTTTTTGCGGTCAAATAGTGCTGCCCAGCATGCTAGCCAAGAGATGTAAATCAGCACTGCCGATTCCCCATGAGTTCCATGGCCTGTTTGGCCTTAGTAAGCTTTTGAAGCAGCAGGGCTTGTTTGTAGAGCATGTGTGTGCCTCTTGCCCACAGCTTGCTTAAAACCCTCATGACTTGGATGCACTCATGCACACTGCATTGCACCATTGGAAGCAAGACTGGAGAAGTTTGAGCGTTTTACAGAGAATTAGAACAATTTCACTTCATAATGAACAAAAAGACAACTTACTTTGCGTTGAAAGCCTCCATAATTTTGACGGTAATAGTTCTGAAAACAAAAATGAGATACTTTAATCCTTCCTTATCATCAACTTCTTGAAAGCAAATATACAGTTAGATCTCTTTTAATACCGGAGTTATGCCAGGAATCTTTGAGAGAGAACTATTCTGAAGCACCATATTATCAAATATGATCACAATGATTAAAAAGTAGGTAAAATAAAAATATTGATGAGATTCAATAAAGATGCTACAATTTACTAATGCACGAAGCAAGACCTGAGTGAGACCTTTCAGATTTTAAGTATGGATGAGAGGAAAAAAATAATTTCAGTTATCACGTATTATTTAAAGCATATCTTACATTGACAAGGCTTAGTGCTCTAGGATTGGCTCTATGACCGTCGTTCCACAATTGCACAGGATTGCGCGGCCTCGGGTTTGAATAGTACCTAAAAAATACAACATTAAAAAAGGATTAATCCATTTGTTTATCTTCTATGCTAAATGGAATCATTTAAAAAATAGATTCAAAGAGATCAACACATTTTTCTTTTTAACGGATTACTGGACAAATTCTGCTAGCATGAAACTATATTCCTAACCATACATGCCGCACAAACGGTGTTTTGAGCATTTAACCATATTAAACATCAACTAATGTGGAACTCTAGAATATTTGTTTTGAAGAATGAGAAGCATTCCTATGATAAATGTGGGACTATTCAGACTGAATGAATACTCTGCAATTTGCAACTTTCTCTGCTTCTGCAATGGAACAGTCACAAGGAATTCTCGCAGGGTATTATTATAATTCTTTTTGCATCAAAATTCAGGGAAAAACCAAGAGGTTTTTTTAAAAAGTTCAAAAAATCAGTTCTGAGGGGAGAAAAAGCGAATCTAAGTCCGACCAATCATAAGCTAGCAGTCAAGTTGATGTAGCAAGTCAATGCCTTAAGCAGAGTTCAGCCAATAAGCAAACGCTATTTTACGCGCCTGGCCCTATGTCATTAGAGCCCACCAAAAATATCGTTTTAGATGGGTCCAATTTTCGGAAATTTCGAAATGGGGTTCCTTTCTCATTGAAAAAATTTAAAAAATTCCAAGAAGCTTAGTTCACTTTCATACTTCCAAGGAAGAGGGAGGGAAGAGGGGGGAGGATGGGGGCAACTAACTCATTCCATTGGAGACAGTTAATGATGATAATATGTACTTGGTATAAAATCAATGCTGACATCAGCTACCTACAAGGTTAGAACAGAATACATAAGGAAAAATGATAAAACATATAATATGCACTAACAGGATTCTGTTACATCTGAAATTTGCATTTCTTAACAAGATTCTATTAAGACATGTCTTTCTTAAGTTCTTTTTATGAGTATAACACTTTACTTTCGACAAGTCTCACAGGAATTTCAGAAACGTATGGAGACCCTTTTAAGTTAGGGTGGAGCGAAAAAATCGAATTTCGCGAGGGGGGGGGGGAAGTGGCTCTCATTGAAAAAAAGTTGTCAAATGGGCCCTAATATCTCATACTGAAAATTTAGGCTTTCAATGCCACTATGGGGTGGGAGGGGATAAATTTTATGCGACAAAATTGCTTGTACATCATATTGGGCCCATTTAACAAATTTTTTTCAATGAGACCAACTTCCCCCGCGATGTTCAATTTTTTGCTCCACCCTACCATCTGTTGTGTGAAAATGGGCCTACTGCAAACTTTGGCTAGAGAAAAAATAAGAGTTGTTACTCATAGAGAATGTCTCAAAAATCACAATGAGCGCATCAGTAAAGTCTGAAATGCGCTCCTTACTTCACAATTTGCATAAGAAATTTCCGTTTTTCCAAGCTTCCCCCCTCAAAACGATACTGTGGCGCAGGTGAACATTTTGTTAGTGGAGTCATTCCATCCCACCCCTGCTTACAAGGATACTACGCAATATTCAACATGGCCGATGCCAATCTGCCAAAACACATGTGACAGGACGATGATTCTAACCACCTGATAACAATCGGCAAATTTACAATCACATTTTTCTGGCATTGATAGATCTCCGCCTCGATTGACCTCGTACTCTCCTTAACTTGCACGCGGAAGCATTGGCCATATTGAGCAGGGATTGAATGGAACTAATCCTCTAACAAAATGTTCACCTGTGCAGTAGTATCCTTTTTGAAGAGGGAAGCTTAAAAAAATGCAAATTTCTTTTGCAGATTGTGAAGTTAGGAGTGAATTTCAGAGTTTGCTGATGCCCTCATTGTGATTTTTGAGACACTATCTGTAAGGAACAATTCTTATTTTTGCTTTAGCAAAAGTTTGCAACAGGCCCAATCCAACTTAATATGTTAATGTATTAGAGAGATTAGTTCACATGTTCCGAATATTCTATTGGCTTTAAAATTACTTGTTTACTGATAAAACCCATTTCATGAAGAAAATTCTACTCAAATTACCTATTATCAGGGTATTTGCTGCGAAAGTCTGTGGCTGTGTGAGGTCTTGAGCCGTGGATAGTTCTACTTTCTCTTGAGGATCTGAAACAATGTTTTGAGTTGAGAGAATTACACAAAAAACCTCAGTGACAATGAAGGAATATGGTTTCTCATTAAAGCTTCAAAAAATAATCACGCAAATGATGGAATGACTTCAAAACCATTCGTCAAAATATTAATGCTTTTCATCTCCTGTGATGGCTTACTAGACAGAAAATGAATATTTTAAAACTATCTTTAAAAGAAAAACAAAATGAATGTCTCTTTTTTCCTCTGATACAGAATGCTTGAATAATCTATTTAAGAAAATGGAGACCTTCCAAAAAATTATTTTATCGTAAAGCACTGTTAGTCAGACGTTATTCAAAGGTCCAAACTAACTGTAAGTCAAGTAGACTGAAACGACTTTGAACTCTGGAAAGTTTGGATTCAAGAACATAAAACGCTTATTTTTCAGTTAGGAATTGAATCAAGAAATTTTTAATTTGCTCACAATGTTTGACAGAAAATTCAACACGAAAAAAATATCAAGATGCCTGGCTTTCAACGCTTTCAAAACAAAGAGTGAAGTCCACTTGTATCAAATCTTTCTTTCGACTAAGGAGGGTCATTCAAAGTAAGCATAAAGAAAGTTCCCCACACACCATACCTCAAGTTTATATACCAAGTTTAAATCTCAGGAACTAAAAATGATAGATTAAATTTGTAAAAATCGCCTGATAACTAATATCCAATCTTCTCAAGTAAGTCCAAGTTTTAAAAAATTTCAACGAGCGACATGCAAGAAATTTAATTGTCATGAGACAAGTTCCATCGATTAAACAAGAGATGCACTCTCTTTTTGCAGATTGATAACTTCAAAAAACATGCTCTTTGTTTTACTGTTAAATTTCAAAATTAGAAGGGAAAGAAATGATCAATTTTGGCAGACCAGACACACATTCTGAACTCTTCAAGATAAACTACCTATAACATTAAAAGTGAAGAGGAAGTAAAATTTTTGAAAATACCAAATACCACCATGCCAACATGCCGAAAGCATCGTTAAGTTTGGAATCACTGAAGCTATTTGCATCTGTGAATATTATAGGCAAAGCGCAGGAACAGAGAGCATTCAAATCAGCTCTGAAGCAACTTGGACACTTCTTAAATGAGTCCTCCAAAGCCAAAGAAAGAGCTTTATTTTGAAAATGTTGATATATATTTTTTCCACGCCAAAGTCTCTTACTCCCAAATCCTTTTCACACTTAAGTAAAAGGAAAAATGATAATAAATAAATAAACCCCAGGTTATCAGAAAATCTGCGAGCGAAATGGAACTTCTTCTATAAAATATTTTCAGCCGAATAAGTGCAGAAAAATTTGTGGTTTCAGATTCTTGACAATTATAGTAACTTCAAGAAAATCAATGATAGTAAAATTTTGGTACAATAAACATCAAAACCATGCAACCATGGCTGCCTCTCATCAAATTTTAAGGTTCTTTTTCAGCAGGGATACCTTCAATTGATGGGAGACACACCTTCATTTTCAGCTACATACAATCCATCTTCAGTAAATAACTGAAGTTTCGACGAATTCCACCAAAAATAAATCCTCATGAGCGGTTGGACATTACTCTTCATTTGATCATAAATTTCCATCATTTACCTTGCATGCAATGTGGCAGAAAAAATCAGCAAAATGTTTGCAGCTGTCTTCAATGTATTGAAAAGCAAGCCTTGAGTATGCCTGCAAGATGAATTTGATAAATTGAGGAAAAAGAAAGGATAAGATTGAGAAGATAAGAAATGAAAAATTAGTAAAATACCTGAAATATGGATTCTGGTATCTGATAGGATCCTGATGGTCTCTGATAGGTCTGTGCCCCTTGGTGACATTGAAATCCAGCCTCTTGGGCTGCGATCCATTAAATTTGGGTCTGTTCAAATTTTTCCTGGTATATAACCCACTGATGACTCTGGGCTGTGAATCGATTGATTTCGTCCTTCGCCTGTGGTCACAATTGAAACAATGCAGCGTTCATAAATCAGGACAAATATAAAAAAATACACCACCCAAAATTTAAACTAAAATTCAATTAAACATGTGCAATTTTTTACTCTGTCTGGTGAATTATAAAATGGAAATTTAGCACAAATACGTGTAACTGAGTTTCACATATTCGTGCTTATTGTATATTTTTTAACAACAATACTGGCTGTCCCGTAAACACTTGGACTGATGCTACATTAGAAAAAAACTAGGCTACATATGGAGCTTAATTCATTGGATTCAATTGCAGAGGGCAAAGTAAAAAGCAATTAAGTTAGACTGAAGTCAGCTTGTATGAACAAAAATTAACCAGGTTATTGCAATTGGAATAAAAACGTATATGAAAATTGTCTACAATTTTTGGAGCGGTGCCTATCATCAGGAAAAAAAAGTTTTTTCCTTTCAACACTGTCCAAGAAATTTAAATTTTTCTGAACCAAAAAAACCAATTTGGCAACATCTGAGTGAAACAACCAGCGCTGCCTCCTTGTTGACCATGCCCAACTCGGAACATAACCATGGTATTGATGCAGAAGTGTGTCAATCAGTCACTAGCACCTAAATTTACAAAGTTCCTGTTCGTAGATTTGTTTTTTGCCCATACATATTCCACGAATTTGTTTTTTAGTTTTTTGTGCTGCTTTACAAATTTTTTTGAATAAGGTAGAAGACAAGTAATTAAAAAAAGAACATAATTTCGCTATGCTTTATTGAGGGTCGCATACATTGACATCAAGTCTGGCACAGAGCAAAAAAATGCAGTTTACACTAAACGGAGCTTGAACAGAACCCAGAGTGTTCAGTGAAAAAACAATTTATTGCCAATCATAAGTCTCAGAAGTGATTATCAGGTCATCTCTTGGATATAATTGGTTGTAGAGGAAAACCCTAACACAATTTGTGTCATTCCTAGCGATGACTGGCATCCGTCACTTTGTTGTGCGAGAGTAAAATAGTGTAAATAAATCATAGTCTATTTTCATGCACCCTACATTCAAACTGCCATTATAAACATAGTTTTTGTTGTAATAACCATGGCACTGATCTAGAAAAAAGAAAACAAACCAGGAAATACCATACAAGATAAGTAAGCCTAATGAAACTGCACCTGCATATGGGATCTTTGCACAACTGATCGATTTAATGACAATTTCTGAATCCTGGTCAAATAGAGGTTGCCATGTCATGCAAAAAAAAATAATGATATTTTAGATAAAGAAGAGTAGAAGAGCTGATTTTTCGGCACGATCTGGTAACAATTGGCCACATCAAAGTTATTGAATCATTGGAAATATTACCAAGTTGATCTTGATGGGCAAAAGCACAGGACATATTTCAAGAATCAATTTGTGTGTTTTTTTTTAAAATGAGAACAGGAAAAAAAACCTTTAGTGGTTAGCATGCACCCTACTTCAAACAACCTTGACTTTATCAATTTTTGGTGGAATGAGATGATTTTGATATCCATGGCTCTTCACATCCTCTACAAAATAAAATCGAGATAGTCTCAATGAGTGGTTCAGTTCTTGAGTTTCAGGACCAGTCTGGGTTTTTGAGGGAAAACCAGTTATTCAAAGCATTTGCTAAGACTGACCACTGTTGTCTGGTAGAAAAATTACATTTTTTCTGACCTCAATCAACCAGTGTTCTTGATCATTCTCTCGAGCCAGATAACTAGGATCAAAGCAGACTTTTATCGAAGGCTGAAGTGTGAAACAGCAAACCTCCCTCAGTGGCATTGCTGAGTTTCCACTCATAATTTTTCTTTGGAAAACTAGACAACGCGATTTTTCAAAATTTACAGGAACACTTCCGTAATGGAAGAATATTCTGTACTAAGTAATTTCAAGCATTAAAGTTGGTCTGTTCTTCTGCCACATTTTGAAACATGGTAATGGAGATACATGATTTTACACCTTGGCTATCAGTATGCTGTACCTATTTATAATCTTGTTTCTGCATCACAACTGCCACAAGTAAACTCTATGTCTCAGGAAAGAGGCAAGATTTCAGACATTCCTAGTAAACAAAGTTTTCAACTACTCATAATATCCACATAAAATTCATTATTCATCAAAGTATGAAGTGTATTCTACTTCATTTTTGTGCACCTAGGCCATTAATAAATAATGAGGAGTGATGTCTTACCGATAATTACTGCTGTGCTGCTCGTAAAAACTTGGGCTATCGGGGGCACATGATCTTGCCCTTGATCGGGATCTAGATGGAGCCCTGGAGTGGGATCTAGATCGGTATTCAGATCTCGCTCGGGACAGAGACCTGGATCGGGACTGAGATCTGGATCGGGACTGAGATCTAGATCGGAACTGAGATCTTGATCTAGATCTAGATCTTGATCTAGACCTGGATCTTGATCTAGGCCGTATACTCTCTTCTTTAATTATGTCATCTAGAACAAAAGATCAGAGGCATGATTTTAAGATCGAAGCTAAAATAAATTGTGATGGAGTCGGAGAGGGGCACAAACTTGCTTGAGGTGAAAGCTCACAACAGTCCGAAGAGCAACGAGGAGCAGCTGGGGTCAAAATTTATCACCTGTGGGTGCTAGTGACAAATCTGCATGGATTCGCATAGACTAGCCAGAGAGCTTGCAGCCTTTGTAAGATAGGCGCACCTGGGAACACTAGCCTTAGATTGCATTGGTCACAAACCATGCGACTTATACAGGTTCGTGCTGTCATGAGAGTTCGGCCTATTCTGAACAGCACTGATTGCAGGTTGGTGAGGTGACAGCGAGCTCATCTTCAAGATAATTACCTAGAAACTCACTTCGAGAGGTTCAACTCGTTCTGCTCTAATGTAAATGACAAACAGCATAAAAAGAGAAAAGGCTTCGACAAGGAGATAGTGCAATGCACTCAAACCCTGCATGTCCTTCTGTTGGCTTGGAAGTCTTCATTGAAGTGAATCTCATGAGTTAGAGATGATAAGATTAGAGGAAAGAAAAAAGTTGAAATTACCGAGTGACATTTCGATTTTGTCCATGTCTTCGCAGTTCTCGATTATAATTCACGGTATCAAAATCTCGCCTCGCTAGCGTTGGAATGGAATTCAGACTNATGTAAATGACAAACAGCATAAAAAGAGAAAAGGCTTCGACAAGGAGATAGTGCAATGCACTCAAACCCTGCATGTCCTTCTGTTGGCTTGGAAGTCTTCATTGAAGTGAATCTCATGAGTTAGAGATGATAAGATTAGAGGAAAGAAAAAAGTTGAAATTACCGAGTGACATTTCGATTTTGTCCATGTCTTCGCAGTTCTCGATTATAATTCACGGTATCAAAATCTCGCCTCGCTCAAGGTAGATTTACATCTACCTTGGCCTCGCTAGCGTTGGAATGGAATTCTGACTTTCTGAGAACACATGCCGCAAATCTTCGCATTGCACTCACAGTCACAGTGCATGCCGGCTGTACCTTGGCCAATCAGAGTTGAAAGTAGTCATGACGTATTTTAACATTAGCCAATTAAATGACTGCTGAAAGCAATGACGTAATAAAATGAGAAGGTAACCTTGCTTTATTGCACCACATCCTATTGGTCAAGTTTAAAACTGTCTTATCGATAAAAAATCATATAGAATTATTCATTCGTGTTCGTGACGTCATACCAGACTATTTCGTGTTTATGTTTTTTTTGGTTATGGTATATTATGAAAGTAATGTGGTATTATGGTAACTTTAACATTTAAATTAATTTGTCTTTTCTTGTAACATGTTGTGAATTGTCATCATGTTAGAACCAGAGAAAACGGAACGTAGAACTGGATTTTGCTTTAGCATACTTACAACACATATGTATTAAATGTTTAGTTGATGGAATTCTCTATTTTCTTCTTTGGCTTCGTTATTTTTCTGGTGCTTTTCGAGAAAGTGTACATAATTCCTGTGTCTCCCTGAACTGGTTATACTTCTCTTTCCTCCTTCGGCACAAAAGATATAATTACAATTACTTACTCAAGATTGCAACTACCTCCTTCCTATTAGTGCACCATCTTTTTCATCATGATGTAAGTATTCCATTAAGCATGTATCTAATGTATCAAATATCAACGGTGAAACTTCCAAACCATGTATCTCAGTTTGCGACACAGCAGACTTTCTGTCATAATTTAATTTTTAATTGAAAAACTATTCAGCGTCATTTCTTAAAACTTTCAGCGAATTTTCTCCTCTGTGCGAGAAAAATTCTGTGAAAAGTTTTTTTTTTTTTTTTGAGAGCTTGCGCACTCTAGGTATAGTTCATTGGCCTTAGTCGTGTAGACAAACAGCCACCGCTAAATGATGGAGAGTTTAACATGAGATTTGATTACTGATTATGTGGGATTCTAGTTCCTGGTATAGTTCGATTTCAGTTCTTGCTGAGATTGTTTTGGAGTCAATTATCACCTGAGGGTCCGGTATTCCAGGAATAAAGTTGATTTGTTCCTCTTAAAAAGAATAAAATGAGAGCTGATATTTCCAAACGTCCCAAACAAAATACGTGGTTTGGGAGTTTCACCATCAATATGTTCATGCCAGAAATTTTTTGTTTTTCGACCGGTGACCTTTGTGGCACATCCATATCTCTGAGGCAATGGTGAATGGTTTTTTTTTTCTAACTTGAAAGCTGGGAAGAAAGGACTTGTCTAGAGTCAGTGAAAAGATCACATGTTCTAACTGCTAAGACAGTAGAGCCATGCTACAGTCATTGCCAATTAAAACTTTACGCACTTTTAGACTGTGTCGGAAGATCCATCATCTGGATTCTAGCCTTTACTTTCAATGCCTAACTGATGTCAAAGGACCTTCTGTCGCAGTTCCAAAGCGCTTAAACTTATCTGGCATAGACTTCACTTTAGTTAGAAACAAAGACCATCAGCTCTAATAGTAATCTCTTTTCAATGACACTGGATCATTATTTCAATCGATAATACCTCAAACATTAGAAATAAACTTAAACTAATGCCTAGCTTTATCGTTGCTTGCACACCTAATGTCTAACGATCGCGTCGTGAGACTCCATCTGAATGACTAAGTGATGACTTGTGTGATTACTCATGGATCCCCAACATTTCAACTAAACCATCTTAAGAGGATGATGGGACAGTTGAGTTGCATTTAGTTAACAGAAAATCAAAGTTTACTTCGACAACTCACCTTTTGTTGTGTGTTTGTCAAGGTTAGCAGTACCTAATAATGATCAATTTGATACACGTAACATTGAATTTTAACGTTTATTTTAGCTCTGAAAAAAATCGAGATAGCATGAGCATAATTTTTAAGGCATTTGGACTGATAATGAAGAGGTCTTCTCTCGAAGAAACAGTATCAAACCAATCCTTGCATAACAGTTCCTACTAACTACAAAGAAGAAGCAAGAACTACTGAGATTACCTCATTTTACATGCTTTGCTACGAATTAATTTTGAATTGTTGCCATCTCATAGCCTAGTAATGGCCCTAAAAAGAAAATACAAGTCTATGCTCATTGATCTTGAATGTACAAATGTGTTGATAACCGCAGTAATTTGCCCCTTTTTTCCAGTGGAGGGATCAGTTCAACTGCTCTGTTTAGCCCAGACAGGAAGTCTATGGCTAAACTCTCCGGTCACTTTCGTAACACGCAGTGGGATCCTCTGCTTATTTCAGTGCAGATAATAGCTATCCAAAGTTTGTATTATTTCATGCTGGGATTATGGCTGTCGATTTTGAGTTTTCTCCTAGGTACACCAAAAACCCTGGACCATCTTTTTCGATATCAGGTACATTTCAAGTACGCAAAGTGTGAATTAAAGAATGAATGAATTTCAGGTTATAAAACTAATAAGTCTCAAAACTGAGAAAATGATATAAGAATTAAGTTTAAAATATCTCTGCTTAGGACATTTCCATCCATCCGTCCATCCATCTATTTAATCACTGATTTATCCAAGTATGTATCTCTCTAGGTAGACTGGTCCTACGAAATGTCTCATCTTTTTCAATTTCACATTACTGATACGATTTCATGGGTGATAATTCCAAAGGAGGGGAGGAGGATAGTTTAATAGGATGATTTATGAGTCACCTGTAAAGTCACTCAATATGCTTCATGTTTAAAATATGAACTAATATTTTTAGGATTTATTTAAGTGCTTAAAAATGTCCACAAAATTTGACCAGGCATAGGAAAAATTAAGGGTGAAGTTTTGAATGCCTCAGCTTTTTTCTCACCAAATGTGGAATGCATGATGAGTAATCCATAAACATTGAATCATTTTCTAAACAAAGATTTCAGCAGGCCATCTCAAAATTCAATGTTAAAAACACATCCGCACACGTTTATATGCTCTACCTCTGACACTAAAGAGCAGCCCGGAATATGTTCAGATTGAAGCATTTTTCCATATTAGTGTAACCAGATACATTTTTGACCTTCTATCTCTATAGAGCCTGAAAAATAGCTTGCGTTCCCCTCTTATACAAAACTGGTTTTTTTCTCTGTTTCAAACTGGTTTTTTTTTTTCCGGCAGGCTTAAAATGTATCACCCGTTAATAACAATTGTCAATCAATCTATATTATGATTTTTCAAGAATTTCTCCTACTTCTGTGCCTTTTCTGGTTGAGAAAATGTTTACAAATTTTTTCAGTATCAAATAATTTGACAGGAACCTTTTTAAATTCATTCAGGTATCAATAGAAGTTTGTCAAGCCTGTCAAAAGTTTTCCAGTTCCATAAAACTTGTTGAAAGCATACTCAATCATTACTTAATTTCGAAGACTTTAAATGTTTGTGTTCTCTATAGTTAATTTGATTTGTTTCCATTTTTTATTTCTTTTCAGGAAATGCATGTCCGAGACTTTTCCGGTAAAATGATTGTGATTGCTTTTGTTTTGAATGCTCTCTCTGGGTAAGTTTATACCATTTAAGTCTCTGCCCTTATACTTAAATGCCTGGTTGAAATCCTAAATACTGTCACTCTTTAGTGAGACAACCATTGGTGTAAAAGATGAGGGAGCAAGAGAGAAAAGTTCAACCTCTTAAATAAAGGAGGATAGCTCAATCCAGATCTTTTTAAAGCATATGAATTAGCCTGTGCAAACATTTCTGATGTCCAATACAGTACAGTGTTTTACCTGTGTGTAGAGCAATTTCATTGTGGCATATGGACCAAAGTTGGTTGGTTGGATGGCCCAGAGAAATTTTCTTTCAAGTCCCATAAATACAATTATTATAAGTTATAACCAAGATGCCCATTAATTTTGGTAATCAGTTTTCTAGAACAAAGCACCACTGCAATCCTGAAAAAATGCAGTTGAGTTTGGACTTCTTCCGTTCTTGCTTAGTTGTGTTCTAATAGGCAATCAGTGCTGTTATTCTCAGGAGGAGAATCTTAAAAGTTGATTTGTTTCTTTACCTGTATTATTGTATTCTATAACCACTGTTCTTCATCTACAAGAGACATTCAGCAAGCCTTCGCATTCTCCTTGCCATTTCTACAAAATTAGTTTAACTTTTAAAAACTTGAGATTTGTGGGAAGTTTAGAATATATTTGATAAGTCTGCTTAAACAACAATTTGATTTATGTATTCAAACCTTAATGCCGAGTACTCTACGGCGTGAGGGCTCCTGTCGAAAATGAGAAATATTTTTCTACTGTTCAAAGCGTAGCATTCCTTGCCAGGAGATTCCAAATTAGGTACAGGAGTTAAATTAAACATTTATTTTATCAAGTGAAACTTCTCTTTCTTATTTTTCGTTTATAATGTTCTTCCAGTTCCAAGCATGTTTGATGGTAGAAAGCAACCTATAGGTGTTAAGTGCATTGAAAGGTTGTAGTTGTGGATTCCACAGCTTCCTCCATAACTTCTGTTGTTTTATATGTACACTGTTGAGTTATATTCTGTAATTCAAAATGTAATAATTTCCTTATGGAATCAAATTAAAAACTAAGGTGGATAAAATAAAAGTTTTCTCTTAAATTTAGCGGCCAACAGGTTCATGAAGTTCGACTGTAGAGACTTTTGGCGCCATGCTGTGGAAAAATCGTCCCACGTGGCATTGTAGTGCCCATTCTTCTCTATCAAACATGTTTGGAACTGAAAGAATATAATACAAAAAGTAAAATAATTACTTCACATAATAACATTATTATTTTATTTAGGATCTTGCTTTTAAGTCAGTTTCCCCATGAGGGAACTTATTCTTTGAGGGGTAGAAAGAAACTGCTCTTTATTGGCAGGAGACCTCACACTCGCGTACCAAACGTATGTAACTGTTTTGCATTTACTTAAGGACAAATGCATGAAGTGAGTTATGGTTTGTGTGTACATGTCAGGTATATCCTAGGCTTTGTAAATACTCTTTGTTTATTTATATGGAAATGGCGAGAGGGGTGCAAAGACTTCTTAGATGCCCCTCCTATCTACGATAGTAGCTACTGGTTGAGTAAACGCACCTACATTTGCTTTTTTTCATGGCAATGCATAGTTTTTAAATTTTATCATTAGTCTCAAGGAAAGAGATTGAATTCATGAGTCACGACTCAAGCTAAAGTCTCCAAATTGAATTGCGTAAAGGGGATGCAACTCCAATGGAATAAAAATCCTAATAAATAGGAATTAGCAGAAAACCTTCAAGATGACACATTTTAGCTGTTTTCAACATGGCATAGAGTACCCTCTACGTAAACAAAACCCTCCTCTCAGCAGTGATACGAATGTCACAATTTTAAATTTTAAGGCTGTAATACTATTTGTACAAATTATGAGGTAGTTTTTTTTTTATGAATAGACTACATCATAACCCTTGGGCTCTACATAATTTCATGGGTCTCTTAAATTTCCAAAAGTAACATGGTTTTGAACCAATTAGGAGCTATTTTTTTGTCTCATGATCAATTTTGATTTTTTGGCTGAGTGTCATTTTTTTAACGGCAATATGTTTGGGTCTTTTTAATTTGCTGAAAGAAATTAATTGTAAAAAATTGTTTTCATTTCACAGAGCTTGCAGCTTATGGTTTGTAGTACAAAGAACGAAACTGTGTCTGGATTTCACAGTGACAACGCACTTCATTCATCTATTGGCTTGCTGGTACTACAACGGACATTTTCCATTCGCCTTTTCATGGTGGGTCCTAAATATTGCTTGTACAGCAATCATGTGCGTTTGTGCAGAGTTTCTTTGTTTGAGAACGCAACTGAAAGAAATACCATTGAACGTCGGTCAGAAAGTTGATTTATGAGGATAGTGAGCCCGTTTCACTCTCTAGAGGAGTTAAGCGGGGAAGAATCAAGTCTGCAAGAAGACTGAAAAAGGATTCTGTATTTTATCGCGAGCTGTGATCTCTCCTGGCGGAGAATACTATGTAAGTTTTTGCTTTTACTGTACTTGTATAATACTTTTCATGTATGGTAGGATAAGTAGAAAAAAATCAAAAAGGGTGGAATTTCATATCAACTAGTCTTAATTTTGCTGAAAGTGTAACAATATTTCTAAGAGGATCAATTCTTTTATTTGCATCTAAAATCAATTTTGTTCTTTGTTTCTGATTTGGAAAACAGTAGTATTCACATATCAATAATTAAACTGCAAACATGCATATTTTTTTCTGGTGTTTCATGATTTACACTGATTTTTCTTTCCTCTATCTTAAAAAAAATAAACCAACATCATGGTTCGAAATTTCAACAGAACATTATCCACACCAAGAATCATGGAAGTTTTCAAAATATGACGTGAAATAGTCTTTCGTTAAAAAAATAAAGTATGACAGGAAATTTAGAACTAAAATATGCTCTCTTGCAGTTTCACTGTTGATATAAAAGTTTAAAAGTTTTGGAGGTCTCAGCAATTTAAAGCCTTCGACTGATTTTTTTTGATCAATGATCGAAATTCCCATGCTTAGCTTCTTCATGTGAAAGTCACCATTTCAGACGAAAAATGAAGAGAATTATGAAAAATACTCCTAAGAAAATTTAGATCAGTAATCAAGTTGACTTCAATTTTTACGGAAAATTTCTTTTAAAATATCGCCCAAATCAAATATTTCTCTGCTAAACCAAGGTACATAAGGTACTTTATAATGTGATTTCCTTGTGTGAAAAATGATTTTCTATCAGGTTTATAAGGAACTTGTATTGTAATCTTACTTTAAACAAGCTGATTTTGAATTCTAGCAAGCTCCCGATTATCTTGAATTGTAATAAACCCACTTTTAATTAAGTGAAACAACATCAAGTAAACAGGATGCTAGTTTCCAGGAGGTTTCTCATCCAAAGCCGACTCATTTACAGCCCTTACACGTCTGACTTGAATTTACACCTTTTTCTGACTATTTTGATAATTCAACCCCTCTGCAAAACAATATTTTGATTGGTCTCATCACAACATCAATTAAGGAATTCAATTCATGTGACCTTAATCCACCATTCTGTCACATTGACCTGCAATTGTCCATGTGTTATATTTTTTATTATTTGTTTTTATTTACCTCCCTTAAGGTTGATGTTGGCGAATCTCTTTCAGTTTAAAACTGACCTATCTCTGGAATTTTCAGTCTTCTTTATCTCCAAGGCAAAAAACGCAAACAATTATGCCACCAACTGTCAGTCTGGCTATGGTGGCTTAAGAATACAGAGCAAAAATATTTTCGTATCATTGAAAACCATTAGCTCAGTTCAGTTTTGTTTATTCTGCACACTTTTCCACTCAAAGTTGGGTGGTCTTTGAACCGGATTCATTGCACTGTTGTAAAGTCTCACTGAACTACTTATTTCAGTACTCAATCATGAGTGTTAGTTTTGTACTGAAAATTTCAGGGATTTTTTGTTGATTTTTTCAATGAATTTTTCAAATTCTTGAAGACAAATGAGTAATTGTCAAAGAAAACTTTCCTGGTTGTATTGCGATAAGGTCCCTCTGGCTAACCTCTTTGCGTAACCTGAGGTCAAGAAATGGTGATAAAACTGGGTGAAAGTGAGGCATATTTATTTTGTGTCAAAAGGAAAAACATCCATAGAGGGATGCAACACCCTCTTCACTATTCAGGGTTGCAATTGTAAGGGAATACTGGGAAATGTCAGGGAATTTTAAAAAGTCAGGGATAACCTGGAATTGTCAGGGAAAGTAAAGAAAATGTCAGATAAAAATCGTAAAGTCACTTTTATTTGCTTCCTCGAGTAGGTTTTGAACCACAAATTTTGCCCTTAAACTATTTCTAACTATGGTGAAAGCTCGCTAAGTCAAATTGTGTAGGGACTGACAAAAAATTCGACTTGAGCGGAAATTTGTCCTAACGGTTTCTCTACTTAACTTTAGATGTGTCTAGGGACCAACAAAAAATTCAACTTAATCGGCATTTCGTCTTAAGCATAGTTCGACTCAGTGAGCTTTTACTGGATGTCTTTTTAACAATCTGGCATTTATTCAATTGACAGGGAATTTCACCAAAATGTGTCAGGAAAATCAGGCAATTTAATGTCAGAAAATTTAATTTTCCAAATTTTGTGGCAACCCTGCCATCGTTTTTTTTTTAATACTGCCGCCCGGTTTTGTTTGTTGATAAGAGATTCACATCAACGTTGTCGCATTTGGCCGAGTTCTGCCCGCATTCCTCGCAACGTATGTACGGATACGGATTTTTCCTTGTAGGTTGACTGTCAGCAACACCGCAACGCCGAACCTCAATGAGGCGTAGACCCGTGATCATCAGAAATTGACAAGATAGTATCTAGCCGCCACCCCCCCCCACCCCTGCATCTTGATCGATGGATGATAAAATATGATATTTGTCAGAATCAGAAGAGATGACCATGTGGGGGAAATATCGTTCTTTTGGGCAAAAGACGATTCATTGCAGATTTGAGTCAATATCGTGAATAATTATTATTGTCAGAGTTAAAGTCAAAGCCTTATCACAGGTCAAACATCCAAAAATAAATTAATAAAGAAATCAATAATCTCAGCTGGGTGGGTGTCATTCTCGACGAATTTTCTATTTCAATGAAATGAAAGCGGCTTTTTGCTATTATCGCTTTACAATGGCCTGAGAGTTGAACTACAGCAATTAAAATTGTTTGTATACCTGCCTACTTGAGTCTTGAATTTCATTTTAACAAATATGTCACTGTCATTCTTCACCCTCAAAAATTATCTAAGAAGCCAAAATAATTTATTAATTTGTGTGAATCCTTCCTGGCTTTCTAGTTAGCATGGTAGGCATTTTAACTGGAAATTACGATGGTAAAGATTTCAGGTATTAGAATGGCAAAATTTCAAGCTTGCTCCTGTATGAGGTCTTAGAAAATCAGTGCCAAAGGTGGTTCCAAAATACTTTTACTGTTAATCATTAGAGCTCAAAAAAAAAAAAAAAAAAAATTTGGCTCTAATTGAAATTTTTGGAACTTCTTGGCTTTGTTTTCCCCGCGAAATGGTGTGGACCCAGCCCCATTTCTCCACCTTGTTACACACTTTTTTGTCGAGTACTAATGCCAATTGAAAGTAAGTCCCAATTGAATGTATTTATGCCAAAAGGAGCTATATGAAGATAAAATAGTTATAAAGAACTGTAGACAACACAATGCCTATGCACATATTGATGGGGAAAGTGCAAAACCATGTGTCTTTGTTTGCGATGCAGCAAAATTCCTGTTGCACATTATTTTACTGTCAGAAAACTATTCCAAGTAATTTCTCGAAAACTTCCTCGAGTTCTCTTCTCTGTTAGCAGAATAATCTGTTTAAATGTCAAGCTACATATAAAGTTAGCTTGTTGCTCTTCGAGAAAATATTGTAGGAGTGGAAATTTTGAAACAATGCAATGGAGATTTGTAGTTTTGCACTTTGGTGATCGATATATTTCCTTTTGGTTTAATTGGTTTATGCATACTTCTTTTTAGCATAAGTAAGCCCAATTGCACTAAATTTATGTAAATGTTTTTCAGTTGAAGATCAAAGAAACAGAGCTTTTGAAGTGTTAAAGAAAATGAACATCTAGGTGCCTTGGTCATGCATGCTTGGATGAAGTTAGTTTTGACTGTACATGCAAGCTACTTTCTTCTCCTTCTCGCAGTATAAATTTACCTTTTCTGTTCATAAATGTCCGATCTAGCTGTAAGTTAACCGTAAGTGCAAGTTGTAAAGTCTACTATCTTTGGTTATTAAATGAAAGTTTTGTTTTCTAAATCGATCTCTTCATTTATGCTGCCAGTCTGTTCCTTTTAAGTTTGTCCCTATCTTGGGGATTTCAATGTTCAGATGGAACCGAAGCTTTAGTACTGTCAAAATTATAATTATCTTCATTATCTGGCAGCTCTACGCTGTTTCAAATATGTCAGTAGCCAAATCAAAGTTCATGTTCTTGAAAGTTTAAAGTTCCTTCCAAAAATGTATCATGTTTTGAAAAATTGATTGCACATTTCACTTTTCAAAATTTCTAAGACTATTTGGTGAACAATGAAACACTCATTAAATAATGAATAATCTTTGTTTAGTCCTCTTTACAAAATATGTCAAGATGAAGGTGTTTTAACAGAGGTATGAACGAATTTGGATGGTGTTTTTTTCTTGACCCTCTTGAGAAAATTGGCCATAATTGAAAACCTGTCAATGTGACTATTTTTTTTGTCAATGACTTCACTCCACTGTTACTGAAACAAGCAAAGGAGAGGCTTCAAGTAAATATACGGAGAAACTACAACCTAGAATGGGATTAATTTATTTTGAAATTTAAATAATGTAGATTTGACAGGAATATGCATTTGGAAGAACAAGTAACAAATCCTTAGAACAGGACAAATCAGTTTAAAGTTACATCTAAGCTAAAATATGAGGATCATTAAACTCAACAGAGAATTGGGAAAATGGTCAGATCGAATTCTCTGCACTGGAACTACATAACATGACAATGAATGAAAAAAAAAAAAATAATAACTATTGAAGATCACATGATTATATGGACATGGTTTTCTGGAATACATTCTGAGGGATGGCACTAATCAGGTTCACTTGAATATATTATGAAAATAATTTTTAACATAAATTATGAGTATTATAAAGAGCTTGTTTCTAAATCGACATTTTCTATTCCTCCCTCCCTTGAATATAGACCAATTTTTAGGTGATATTCATAATATGAGAATATTCCTTTCTTGAAAATTTCAAGGCTTAAATTGATGCTTGCTTATCCATGCACCAACGTTGCCCTGTGAAAATCTCGAAAATTCCAATTTTTCAATTAAAAATGAAGGCTTCATTTGCAGTAAATATTTTGAAAACAAGTTTTTTTTTTATATGTAAACTAAAAATACGAATGTTTGGTCAATTGGTCATTGTAATTTTTTAACTCTTTTGACTGTTATTTTTAAAAATTATGGTGGAACTGAAAATGAAGATTTTTCCTGCTAGCATAGACCCTTGGGTTTATTTTTTGTCTTTTCCCATTTTTTAGAAATATTCATAGCGTACATTACAGTCGCTATGCACTGGAGCGCTGCTGAAGGCAATCTTCAAACCGTCGTTTTCTATCCTTCTGTCAGCAGAGCGTTGGGATCCAGCTGGGATCAACTTTTCATACAGCAATTTTAACATGGCAGGTTGTGGAGAAATCGGGGGTTGCAAGTGTTTTCCAAAGTTAGTTGATTTAATTCATGGTGATTATCAAAAATTTTGAGTAAAAACGTTAACTGACCCTATAGTTAAAAAATTTACCGATCTCTCAGTTTTAATGTTATACATTTTCACCTGAACACTTTTTTGGATGGAACTCAGTATCAGAAGCGTATCACCAATCGTCCTACCTTGCTCTGGAGTGCTTGACAGTTTCAAAATATGACTTAATTCATTTCCAGTACATATTAACTTTAATGTCCGCTAGGGAAATATTGTACTTGTGGAGGAATCAATTGTTCATTTATCCATATTTAAAATTAGGAAGACTACATTTCCCTACAAAAATGATGATGCATTTCTGGAAGAATAAGTTAGTACAGAGACCTACAGCCAAATATGGCACATCATTGCCCAAAATAAATTCATTCTAGCAAATGCTATGTTCTGCCAGGCAGGTTGACCTCAGCAGCGAAAGTAATTTGCTTAAAAAAACGGTACCTAGGGCACAAATGGTGCGTTTAGGATCTATTTCTGCACACATACAATAATGGCATGGAGTATTTCAACCTCTAATCTAACTTCACTGGGCATGATGCACCCGAAAAATTAGTGCACCCTTGATTTTTGTTACAACCTTGCTCTGAGCAAAGTTTCTTGATTCATGATCAAGAATCTTCAAGACCCCTAGAAATTCGGGGATGATACATAATGGCTTTTTGGCCAAAAAGCTCCTAAAATTTTAAGGTGAGGTTAGAACACTTATTTTAACCAACTATATTCAAAATAGGCCTGCTTTTGCTTGTATTTCGATTTCACACTTTTATCTTTTCATGATTCACTGGAGGACACTTAGCTTTGTCAACATTAAATAAAACCAAATAGTTTTCTCCTATCTCAAAAATAGGCATAAAATATTCAAATTCTCTGGATTCTGGATTTCTATAATCTCGAAGAACATTGAAAGTAATGGTAAGACAAGAAAATATTAAAACAACGACGATGGTAACAGTCAATGAGGATAACCAGGCATACACCTCACAAATCACAGTTCATCAAAAGTTTGGAAACGTTCTTTTCGACTGCTTAGTTTTATCGATTCAGATAGTTGAGAATCGTTTTTCTTGTAGAACTCATTGAAATCGATCCGACTACTGAGCATTTGCACTTCAATCAATGGATGTTTCGACAGATCAAGAAGTAATTTTCGCAGAAATTCCTGAAAAATAATAAGAGAACTCTAAAAAATCGAGCACAACAGAAAGAAATGACATAATTCATTTGAGGACAGGAACACACATTTTTTAATTTTCTACGATAAACATCCCTCGAGCTTAGCTGAATGAATTAGCGTTTAGCACATAAGGTGTGACCGTTCACGGTCCATACTTACTACAGACTCTTTTGGAAGAGCTAAAAAAAGAGAAAGAAACAATTTCTTGAGGATAATTTGCTGTCCGTTTGCTTAATTTATTTACCAATCATAGACATCAAACTGCATTTAAATTTAACAATTTTAAGCCCCTAACAAGGTAGATCAGAACTTCCGATTGCTTTTTCAAAAAATTAAGATATTTAAACGACAAACTTCAAATCATCATAACTTTGATTTGGTTTAAAGTTACACACACTGCACCATCATCAGATGCACCACTACTGGATAATGCATTTTACACTACTTGGACACCCCAAGCAGAGCTATAGCTTAGGATACAATTTAGGGCTGTGCCGATATTCTCTTCGTCTGACTTGTGCACTATTCGCAAATTGCAAATAGTGAATTTTAGAATCAACATTTTCAAATATTAACGCCGCCTGGAATAACAAATTTTCAAATATTCGCGCCGTCAAAAATAACGAATTTTCGAGTGGTAATCGTGAAACTGTGCGAGGACCTGAGCAAGGCCTACATCCGAGACATCGCAAACAGCAGATCTCCTTTGATCTTTATTGACTTTGCCGAGTTTACCAACAGCGCGCGCGATTGCGAATGGCCCGCGTATCTTGGTTGCTCCACGAGTAACACATTGAAAGTTAAATAACCAAGACGGAAAAGTTCATGAACACATTTTCATCAACACTGAAAAAAATAAAATACTAAAAATGTGTCTGGTGATCCTTATATACTAGCTTTACTGCCCGCGCAGTTACTTTCAAATCTTGGGAATGCATACATAACTGCAGGAACAGTCAAGCCAGCATCCAGGAATATTCTAACTCATTCTTAACAGCCTATGCTAGGTTCTGCCACAGTATTTTATTGTTTTCTGTGCAGGTGTATGAGCAAATGGAAAATTCTTAAAAAAATTAATCACACTTATCGTTCAAGTTTTGTAATATTTGTGAATTTTCGCACTTGAAAAAGTCATTTTAAATTATTCATTTTACTATTCGTAGTTGAGAATGATTGAAGTTAATTATTCGTTATTCGCTTCGTTTGAAAAATTCACTATTCGCACAACCCCAATACAATTTAAAAAAAAAAATGCAAATAATTAAGAGTTCCAACATAAATTAGTGTCAAATTTTGTGGTTTTTTAAAATGAAAATTTAAGCATAAGAGATTATAACTTGCAGTATTTACCTGATAACTTTTCGAAATAATAGAAAATTGTGCTTTGATTGACTTGAGTTTATCTACGAATTCGCATAAACACTTGTCA
The DNA here is from genome assembly GCF_001854935.1 of Bemisia tabaci. Taxonomy (NCBI): domain Eukaryota; kingdom Metazoa; phylum Arthropoda; class Insecta; order Hemiptera; family Aleyrodidae; genus Bemisia; species Bemisia tabaci. Next base: position 4,022,919 of record NW_017547115.1, read on the forward strand.
TTGTGCATTTCTTCTTCTATGCTTGTTCCTACTTCCGCAACAATCCTTTGTCTTTCTAAACGCCTTTCAGTCTCATCAGAAACCAGTTCTATGAACCTAGATTGGACAGTTTTCACTTCTAAAATCTGATCTTTTACTAGTGACATGTGTAAATTAAAACTCTGAAACAAATGAAAATAATTTCGTTACATCAAAATAATATTGAAGAATTATTGGAAGAGTGAAATTCAGGGCATTTTGATGAAGAACCACAAAAAAATAATTTTTGCTGAGGAAATACCCATGGAGATTTCTGCTTTTTTTCTGCCAGTGGAGTGGTCAATTTTCGATTTAATTTTTTTGTAAATATGTGACTTCAGGAGAAACAGGATTAGCGGCTGCGGCAGTAGTTTTAATCTAGATATGTTACTGCTGGTTATGTATTTCGTTTCAACATTCTATTGACAAGTAAAAACAAGCAGGAAAGCTCTAATACGTTTTTATTATGGAGGCGCTCAGCAGTTTTATACGCAGGTGCGTTTTTAAGTTCCCTTAAGAAGATGTGCACCATTGAGATGAAAGAACTCGTTCACCAAAATTTCAACTATCAATTTTGAGAAAACTCTACTACCGCGAAAAAAATAAATTATAGAAAGACGATTAACGTCCTCCTTGCTTTGAAATCAGAAGCATTAAATAAAGGTATCACTGATTAATTTATTTTAAATATGTTAGACCCCTCTTCGCCATCTTGTTGATGGGGTGGTGCTCCACTTGACTGCATTGCCCCTAGTATACTAGAATTCTAGAGGCAGGTTGAAATGAAAAAGTGCTCCCTATTGGCTAAGCGCTTAAAATCCTAAATTTCAATAATTGATGTCTCTATTTGAAGACTTGAGAACTCATATACTTGAGAGAGATATAAGAACGTTTCTCATTTTAGATGTAATGCTGAAATAGTTGAGCATCTTTCATTTTGACCCTTGTAATGCAAAAAATCATAGAAGCTGATTATGTTAGTGGAGAGTGAGATAAAATTTCACATGAGCCCCCAAATGATAAAATATTTATTTATTAGAACAATTTTGGGTACTTTTTTTGTAAAATATTCCTAGAATTTTACCTACTGTGCGCCAAAGAAGGTCTTTACCAATTTTTCTTGAAAGTAAATATTTCATTCCAAGAAATGTAGGGATGATCTCCCATGGCAGCAACCTCCAACGTATAAGCCTATGAGGCATGATGCTTTGCATTTCAAACTTCTTTAATGTTTTACAAATCAAATAAAAAAAAAAAAAAAAAAAAAAAAAAAAAAAAAAAAAAAAATGAGAAGAGAACTAAAACTTACGATAGATTTTGCCAACTACCAAAATTTGCTTTTGTCATTTTAATGACCAAACTGAAGGATGAATTTAGTTCTCCATCTTTAGAAAAATTGTACCTAGACCAAGAGCCTCTTGGGATTATTGTACAGTGCAGAAAGGACACTTCTACAAAAACCTTGTTTCAATATACAAGCAAATGAAAGTTTGAATGTGGTTCCTGTTCCTTTTTCACTCCTGAAAGTATTTCAGAACAAGTCTTTTAAACAAGTACTCACCCCTGAATTCCTATCTTGGAGCAGACCACTTTTGATTTTGCGCAGGAAAAGATCATGTGCTTCCACAACCTCTTCTAGCGACCCTGCTTTGTTGACAACTTGCTCGAATTCGTGCCACTGAGTCTCGAGCACCTCCGTCAGGAAGTAGTATTGAAGTTGATGGATGAAATGGACCATCTCGCTGATCAAAGAACAGCTCAAAACGAAAACAGACTTCAATTCTGTAACAAGAAGCATTCCTGTTACAAGAGATTCAAATTACAGCCAAAGGCTCTAGAGTTGTAGATGGCCTCACCTAGAATTGATGTTCTTGATGGATTTAAATAGAGCAAAATCAGTGTTGTCAACTGGAAAGCAGCACTACTGTGATAAGCCGACATACTACCTGCAAAATTCTCTGATTTTTTCTTCCGACTTCCTGACTTTTCTGGACAGCTGAGAACGCTACCGCTTCAACAAAACATTGGACACAAAATCATCAATCATCATTATAAAAAGATGGTACTGCCCAAAAAAAATTAAGAAAATTATGGATTACCAGAAAAATTTCTGACTCTTATTAATTGGATCGCTTAGAGGTTCGGTCTTGCCAGGGTGGTTCTTGCAAGTCTTAACATTTGCTACTATCTCAATACAAAGCTCTGAGTCCAAATGCCCTCTTCAAACATTTTGGGGAGAAAAGTAGTTTACTTACCAGTGAGCAAAATGGAAGATTTATTGATAAGGCTTTGATTGCGCCACAATTTGGATAAAACATACTCAAGCCTCTTTATATTCCAAAGAAAATTGAATAACTGGCTGTACTCCACTTCATTTTTCTTGAAAATCTGTAAATTTATAAACCAAAGATTAATTCAGCAGCAAGGACAGAGAGATGGAAGATAGAAAGACAGAATCTGTAGATTGTTCAACATGATAGAAACAAAGTGTCTTCATTCATTTTCTTTTTTGATTGTAAGAATGCAGTTGTAAAATAAAATCTTATCCAACAGCCCAATAAATGAAAAAATGTGTGATTCAAAAAAAGAAAAGAAAAAAAAAAAGAGCGAGAGAGAAAACTGGCTGTGTCCCACAAATTATGAGATGGTGAAAAGTTAGCTCCTTTCTTTGAAAAATAAAACGAAGTAGGTAAAAATATGTTATTGACCATTAGCTTTGAAATTAAGATTCTTTAATTGGTTGCATTCATCATTTTTCATCCTACTATTGTGCTAAGGTTAGGATTCTGTCACATTTCATCCTTCTTCTAATGTGGGGACGTACCTTGTTTTCTGCATGAGCCCCAGAAAGTATAAGTTTTTGGGTAAAAAAGGGCTCACAAAGAAACTGAGATACGCCCTTATATCAGAAAAGCGGCGATTTTACTGAGTCGAAGAAAAGCAAGAAAACAAACTTAGCAACTCACAGTTGCCAGAGGACCATTCAACTCGTACTCCAGACGGAAAACATCCCAACCAAAATCTCCGTCATTTGGAGTCATTATTTTGACAATGAGGCTGTTCAGAATGACTATGTTGTCAAATTGAGCATTGGTTGATCGTATAGCTGTTTCTAAAATACTTTGTAAATTGTGTTGATACAAAATGTGCGCTGATCCATCCAATTTGTGCCTGAAAACAAAATGAAGCAACCATTAAGAAAAAAGTTAAAAGGAAACAGAAAATGAGCTAGAAGATCACCCAAGAAAGATGAGGAGTATAACCAAAGGATAATAAAAAGAGTCTTCAGAAGTCTCCACCTAATCACGACTAGTTGGGACTTTAATATTTATGATCTCTTAGATCTTCTTCTCCTCTCGAGTTTTCCAAAGATGCCACAGAATGCGTTCAAAATTAGTTGAATGAGTTTTAGTTACTGTTGGTAATGATAAGTGAAAGCTTTTTAGTTGAAAAATGTAAAATAAAATGGAAAAAAAGTATATATTTCTCAGTTTATTTTACAAAAATAAAGTGCTGCTACAAAAAGCTTTCTTCTTACATAAAGCCATGCTGAACATCACTGTCTGTAATGCTGCATAATAATGGCAAAAAGACTACTAAGTTATGCTACAAACGAAGGATGTTTCAAATTTATCTCTGATTGAGTATTTATTCTTGGAAAGCATTATAAATATGGTTTTTTTGAAATGTTCAGATACTGAAGATAAAACTGCTTAAAAACTCTCTGAAAATCTCAAAGTGAAAAATTCAGTTTCCAGAAAATTTGTTTTTGTCAAAGAAAATTTATGAACATTCAAACGCTAGCACAACTTTACTCTTGAACAGAGCAGTGCTCAGTGCTCACCCCTGAGGTTTCACACCCTTCACGGATGGTTAGGATCTTCTGAATAAATGTTAAGTCCAATTTATAGCAATCCAATGTGCTATCCTTGGTTTAAAGGTCACTGTTATTTAATTACAGTTGTATCTTGTTATGACATTTCTTGAAGTAAAGTTTTCCCGGAAACAACATTCATTTTCTCAAGTCCCTGCTAGCCATTTCTCATTAAAGTGTTGCTTCAGAGAAATTTTCTTCTGAAAATACTGAAAATGGCGTTCTACTGTTGATTCCCTGTTGAAAACGATACAACAACGAAACAAAACAAGATATGCGTGTGCATCCTCTCATGATTCAATGGCAACTTTTCTTTACTTACTCGATCATTTCCATCAAATACCGAATGAAGTCTCCTTGGCCGAGCAGCATGTATTTGCGCAAACCATGAAGATGCTCATATAGGTTGAATTTCTGGCACAAAATATCTAAGACTAACTTTGAGGATTCTTCATGAGCTCTTTCTATCAATTCTGTGATAGAGTTGAACGGCTCCATCATTGGTAAAAGGTCACCTGTTGGGTAGAGAAGGAAATTGATATCATCATGTCAATGGGTCAGTGGCATAACATTTCTACAGAGTGTGTACATGACAGGTGCTTCTCATGTACTATTCCATTAAAAAATCAAAAAGTCTGTTTAAAAATCCAAAAAAGGACTTTCAAAAGGGGAAAACCTGACCAAATCTGACTGACCAGAGGCTGACAATCGTGATGACATAATGGAGTAAAACATTACCTTTGGTTGGCATTGGTTTACGAAGGTTTGAACTTTTTGTTTGCACTACGAAAAAGCATAAGGTTGATAAAGAGCTCCTGAGCACAGAGACAAAAAATTGAAGGTACATAGTAACAATGACTAGATGACGAAGACTTACCACCGCTATTTTCAAGTTGTTGAAAGGATCTCCGAGCTTTGGACACTTCCGTCTTTTCATTACAGATTTCATTCAAGAAATATATGCAACGACCGGCTTGCAAAACGTAAGCTGCCTCCTCTTTAGATATAAAGTCTGGTATCATTTCCTCCCTGGTGCACAAAAACGTACAATTTAGACTATATGTTTTGCGAGAGGTGATGGATAACAGAGGCAAGGCATGAGTGGAAACTTTGAGGGACAAAATTTGGAAAAATGAGACCGAGGGATAGGGAGGAGGGCCCCTCCGACGATGGGAAACCTCTGCAGGACAAACGTTGAAAATTAGTCACCATTAGAACAACATTTTCAGTTTTCTTCCTGGTAAAATTGTTAACATTCTGAGACTTTGAGGGGGCAGCCGCTCTTTCTTGCCTTTTGCATGTGCTGCTACTGGAAAATAAAAAGAATGATAGTTTCATCCTTTTTCCTTTTTTGAGAAAATTATTGTTTCCTAGTGAGGGGGAAAAAACAAGATAAAAACAAGCAACGTTAGTTGACACCATAAATAGTTGGAGTGGAGCACTTTGTTCATGAGATGAAAACCCTCCTGAACTGGAAGCTCTGGATATTTTTTGAATACTCTAAGCCTTGTAATTATGCAAAAATCCTGATTACAAACCTGAGGATGAATTGAGAATCCCAAGATGAAACACCCTGACTTAATTTATTGTGGGCTACAAAAAATTCATCAAACGGATCGAACAAGGTACCATCGACGATCCAATGGCTCATCAAAACAAGCAGTGAATGAGTTGTCTGAAAAAACGTGAACAGTAGTTTGAAAATAAGTATGCACAAGAATTTACAGGTCAACTGTCAAATGAAACTCCTGAAACATAAAACATTTAAAATATTCCTGAGGATCCAGGTATTTTTTTCAGTACAAGTTGAACTCATATTAATTTAAAACTGGATGAAGGAAAAAAATGTAAGATTAGGCACTGTTTGTGCCTTGGATCAAAGTAAGTCTTGAATTTGAGGAAAACGCAAGAATATGTGGGAAGATTATGAAAACTTTCTTTTAAAGTCCAAGATTCTTAATATGGCACACTTTTCAAATGTGTGCCAAATTTTTGACCTTTAAAACACAGAGAGCTTACTATAACATTGCCGAGGGATATAATACGTCCCATCTTCGAATTTCATATCTAATTTTGAATACCCAGGCAAAATTTTATTTTTTTGTTATATTTCCAAATATTTAGCTCAAAGAGTCCTTTACTCAGAGTACCTTAACTTTTACCTTGAAAATTCAACCTTGTAGAGGCTCTGATGTTTAACATTCTCTCAACACCACAAACTCTTACCGTATGTAAAAGGCGGGAGAAAACCGGTGTAAGCTCAGGGTATCCATAATGTGAGAATCTGTGGATGACAGAGATTATTTTCCCACCATGACACTTTTTCAACTCCTCAATGAGGTCAACAAGGATCATGAGCCTTAAGAATGCCGCATCTGTTCGAAGGAGGAGCCTACGTAGAGTCAGACTTTCCAAATGCGGTGTACGCGCCACGCGCAAGTTCTCCTCACTCATTGGAGTGTCTGCCACCAGAATTTCTTCATCTTGAGTGACCTGTGGATTATTTTTAAAATAAAAACCAAATACTGAGTAAACACAGAGAAGTTTTACAGTTTAGCTCCCACCATATCCCTCAAATAAGAAAATTGTGCTTCAATAAGCTTTTCCTCTCTTTAATGAAAATTTCCATCTGCTGAAACAAATTGTAAGTCTGATCGCAAAAGTTTGTGGTCAATTGATGATTAGGATTGAATGATCGATAGAATTTTAAACATTTTTTTATAAGAACCCTTGAAACATCCATAATTTTGTAGGTAACTTTTTAAATTCTAATGATTTTTTAGCACCACATTGGGACAGAAAAACCTCTCAACTATGAGCTTGGCCTGCTTGCTTGAAATGGAGGAACCTTTAAGTGAAACAGGGGAAGCCCACTGGATTTTTTTGGAAGTCCTCTGAGCTTTCTGCATCCCTGGTAACCACCTCATCAATAAACATGCGAAGAGTAATCAGTGTGTAATAACTCCAAATATATCATCCAAGTAAATATCGTGAATCCTTATGTCTCTGTATTCGCCATTTTCACTTAAGACACAGTATCCAAGATTTTTTAAATTATCTAATAACCAAATTTTGCCTATTAATACGTAACACACAACAGAATGGCTTCAATTTCGGATATTAAAAGTATCTTAAAAAGAGAAGTCTTGAAAATCAAAGAGATGGCATAACGCAGAGGTAAAGTTGTTCAACCACCTTAATGACACTCGTACATTGTCGTCTTCTGCATGAAGGAATGTACCTCGATTACGCTATTTTAGTATTCCTTACTGACATTTAATTTTTTTAAAGGAGGATTGTCACATGAATTTGCTTAAAATTTTCAATGATTTTTTCTCTACACTTATGCTTCACACCTTTCACTTACTCCCATGAAAAAATAAAATGTTCATAGGGAAGAGCCAGGTAATGAGAGACGAACAGAGTAAGGAGAGACATACCCCCCTGTTTCTGAGCTCCCTGTTTGAGTTTACAAATTGAGAAAATCAGGGTACATTAGTTACCTTATGAGAACTTATTACCCAAAGTTTCATCTCTATCACTGCAACAGAAAGTATTTTTTTAAATTTTTTTTCTTTTTCTCATTTTTCATGTCTCTCTTCACCATTACGGTGTAAAGAGAGACGTGGTCTGGATTGCCCTTTACATTGCACTGGAAAAATATGGCAGGGCAATGAGAGTGTTCTACTAATAGAGTTTGATTACCATTTCAAATTTCAGGTCAATCGGACAAAATGTGAATGAGTTACGGGGTTTTGAAATTGGACTACGGGAAGTTCACACAATCTCTCATTACCCTCCTGGAGAAAAAAAATCCCAAGTCTCTCTTTGTCCTGGAAAAAGTACGATCCGGGATAAAGAGAGACTTTTGCTGCTAGACTTGTAAATTTGTGAATAGCATAAAACAAAAAATATAGCCATCTAGTACATATCCTAAGCTACAAAATGGTATAATTTTTTTTTTTTTTAGTAAAATTTACTTTCCAAAATCCATGAAAACTGCAGCACGAGACGAACTTAGAAACACAGTTCAAAAAAGAGGTTATGTTTACATGCACTTCTCGCGGTCCATTGTTGTCCGATCCAGTCCAGAATATGTACAAGAACGTAGAAATGGACCAAGAGTCCATTCCTTCTTGTCTCATTACTTAAATCTCAAATAGGCAGCAGCAGGAGCAAAAGTTTCCCATTACCCCAGTCTCTCTTTACCTGATTCTCCCCTATTTGTACAGAAACGGCGCTGACAAGATACCTTCCTTTTTGCTAGGAACGACAAAATAAATTGATTAATTTAACAATTTACAAACCTCTGAGTGAAGCCTTGAGACAAGTTTATAAAATTCCATCAATTCTTCACGGAGTGACATCACTAGACCTCGCTGAATAGATGATTTCCCTTGCGAGGACTCCACAAATTTTTTAATTACATTGTGCAGGTAGCCAAGCTCCATCAAGCGTAAAACTGCTACTACATTAGTGACTTTAGCCTGGAAAAAAAAAGGCTCCAGTAAATCTAGCAATATAAGTTCTTCAGATTTGAATAAAAAGTTCAGACACTGTCTAAGAAAACATCAGCTGAAAACTGGATAATTTATCAAGTTTAGGTAGTTCTCAAAGTTGAACATTAATTTTTGTATTATGCAAAATATAAAAAAAATTTTGGGTTGGAAAATAATTGTGATGAAATTTTTGGCGAACCTGACTTATTGTTAGCAATAATAATATTCATTGTGCAATGAAACAAACAACTTGATTGTCCTTCAGGAAGTGGAATTTCACCAGGGTTTGCCCGAGTAGCAATTAAAGACTTAGTCGTCCTCAACTGACTCTTCATTCTAACTGTTCAAATAGGAGCTGTGGCTCCTCCTTTGGGAAATTTTAGGAATTCCACTTTGGTGGTATTGATTTTGAAGCAAAAATATCCATGACATTTACATTTGGACTACATTTTGCAATTTGGACCTATAAATTCCGGCCCGGTTTAAAAGCAATGTATGTGCCATTAGAGTCTCTATGCACATACGTGTTTTTTCTGATGAGCCAGAATTTATAGGTCCAAATTGCAAAATGCAGTCCATTTAACCATAACAGTATAACCTCTATTATTCAAGGAAGTCATCCCATGTTTTCTTATGCAAATTTTTGGCATGAAGCTGCAATTTCAACCAAGGAGATTATTTGTCCATGACAAGGTCTGCAATCAGGAAGAGTTGAAGTAGCGCTGCAAGGTTCTTCAATCCACCAAGCTCTATTTTGATGATTAATAGAGGAAATACAGCTTAAATCTGATTATTGCGAATGATAGGTGCAACAATGAGCCTGTTACAAACTTTTGCTAGAGCAAAAATAAGAGTTGTTACTCATAAAAAATGTCTCAACAATCACAATGAGCGCATCAGCACAGTCTGAAATGGACTCCTTGTTTCACAATTTGCATTACAAATTTCCGTTTTTTCGAGCTTCCCGCCTTAACAACGATACCACAGCACAGGTGAACATTTTGATAGAGGAGTCATTCCATCCAACCCCTGCTCACAAGGATACTACGCAATATTCAACAAAACCAATGCCAATCTGCCAAAACACATGTGACAGGACAATGATTCTAACCACCTGATAAAAATTGGCGTTTTTACATTCTCATTTTTCTCCTGTTGATAGATATCTGCCTTGCTTGGCTTCGTGCTCTCCTCAACCTACGAGCGGATGCGTCGGCCATAATGAGCAGGAATTGAATGGAACAACTCCTCTAACGAAATGTTCACCTGTGCTGCAGTATCCTTTTTTGCGTTTTTTTTAAGCAGGAAGCTTAAAAAAACGCAATTTTTTTACGCAGATTGTGAAGTTAGGAGTGCATTCCAGAGTTTGCCGATGCGCTCATTGAGATTTTTGAGACATTATCCATGAGGAACAACTCTTATTTTTACTCTAGCAAAAGTNGAAACCATGATATCTCATACTGAAATTTTAGGCCTTTAAGGCCACTATGGAATGGGAGGGGGTCAATTTTATGCGGCGAAATTTCTTGTACGTCATATTGGACCCATTTGACAACTTTTTTTCAATGAGACCCGCTCCTCCCGCGAAATTCGATTTTTTCGCTCCACCCTACTGGATAATCAAGGCTCTACTGCATTCACAGAATATATAGGCTAACGCCAACAAACGGTTCACTCCCGGCACTTCCATGTTGAAGCAGAAGAACCCAGCTAGAAAGCATTATTTACATTTTCGGTATTGTCCTGAGTCTTGGGCAGCCTTCGATGTCGGTTTCTTTGGCAGAACAGACTCTTTCCTACCCCTACTTTTTTACTTGAATGCATTTATTTGGCAATAATGCAATGACCTGGGAAGTACCAAATGCGATATATTGGAGTAAAGAGGAGTGGACCTTCTGTTGGTGTAGCCTATAAATTCTGTGCTGTATTGGTGTAAGTTGAAACTCAGTTAGAATCAAACTTTATTTCATGTGTGTCTCAATTACTGTGTATCTTCTACTGAGACAGCTGATGGAGAAATATACTAAAATCTTTTTTCATGATACACATTTTATTAGAATATCATTGATTATAATCACTGAATATCGTAGTCAGAAAAGAAAATCTTGAGAATTTACCTTAGGATCGATGATATATCCTTCAGAGGATGGATCATGTTTGATGACTTGCCCTTCAATGCCTTGAAAGCAAAATATCAGTTCTTTGATGATCACTGCTTCCGGAACATCTGTTTTATCTGTGCAGAATAATGAGCAATTGCGAGTCTTTAAAAATGTATGTAGTTGCTCTAATAATACAAATATGAAATTTGCCCATTTGGACTACGGTGATAGGGAACCACTATTTCTAGCCTATCCATGAAAGCACCTATTTACATATTGAAACTAATGCAATAAGTGTTGTTTCTGAAATGAGAACGATGTAATCATCCTTTGCTGCAAAACTAAGTATGTATATATCAAGCCACTACCTCAGCGCACTAGAGCGCTCTGCGACTCCAAATCGCCATCGGAATCGATCCTCCCACAAATCATCAGGCAGATTACACCGTCTGATCTCCCCCTCCACCCCCTCCTGCCAACCTTTTACTGGACGTCCACGCTGCCTTCCTCCGGGAGGAACCCAATCAAATACCTTTCTGGGCAACCTACTATCTGCCATTCTTCGCACGTGTCCATACCAAACCAGCTGCCTGGTTTTGATATCGTGCACAATATCTTCCTCAACTCCCATTATTCCTTGCACTCGTTCATTACGAACGCCCTCTTTCCGCAAGATCCCTGCAGACCTTTGCCAAAAGTCCATTTCGGTTGCCCGTAAGATATCCTCGGATCTTTTCCAAAACTAAGTCCATTTGTGACTTTTACTGAGCAACAGAACCTTGTTGCCAAAAGAACTTAAAATTGAGATATTGGTACCACTGTTGGACAAGTACTTCATCATTTTTGTAGTACGGGAAATTTCAAAAAATGTCAACAGAATTGAACAGTTTCTTATCATGAGAAATATTTTCTTCCCCGAGAACTGATATTTCCAAAGAGAATTTAGCAAGTTTCTAGAACACACTGGGTTTTGGCAGAGGGATCAAGCGCGTGATAGCGCTTCCATAAAATCGGCAAGGGCTTCCAGAATTTCATGCAAAAGTTTTTCGTGTGATCTAGAATAATGTGCACCCCCTGGGTGACTTGTCAGTTGTGCACACAATGCATAATCTGGGATGGATTTTTGAGTGTCCCTAAAATCCCATCACCAAATTAGGAATTGAACTTGGGACCTCAGTGCTGGTAACAAACTGCCTTGACCAATAAAGTGATATGGGTGGCTCCCTGGAAAAGATTACTCAGAAAATTACAGCGTTCAGAACTCACAAGAAACGGAGTGATTCACAGGTAGGTTGTTCACCAAACAGACAGAGCGCACCCCAGCATTTAGGTCCAGCGAGATGGGTGTTTTTTTCTTTGTCCTGTCAGGCAATAGAATGTTTCTAGAAGATGTTGTGTTTTTTATGTTAGAAACCTTCCAGGGTTCTTGTGAGCTAGAACACAAAATGTCTTGTTTACTTATTATCTTACCAAAAAAAAAAAAAAAAAACACTAAAGAATTGATCCAAGCTGTGAGTAAAAGCATGGTAGAATAGTATGGGTAAACATACACTACATATCCTGCAGGGAAATCAATCGTTTATTGAAGTTTAAAAATATGAAAAATTAAGTAAAGTATAAAATTTGAGTGAATTATAAGAATTAAATGAAATATAAAAATTATCTTTAATCTGATCAATTAGAGAATCCTCCTTAGAGTTCAAATTTCTGACTCTAGTGAACATTTTTTGAATTATTTTGACCATGATTATCTGGAAGAATAGCGTGGCCCCAACATAGTTCTACCATCCTGTTACTTATTACCTGTTTTATTTGTTCACCAGGAGAAAAATTCTGGAGAGGCAAGAGTTACGGGGATCTAACGCTAACAGCTGACTCTAATTCTAATGGCAGCTCATTTCTTCAGACTCGGATTTATAAGGGTCATTCCATGCCAAATCAGGCCAAAATAGAGATTTTTTTGTCCTGATCTTCTCCGATTTTAATTAGACTTAGTGTATTTATTCTCTTGACGAAACATTGCAAAGAGCCAACAATTTTAAATTTTTCTTACCATCTGATAAAATTTTATAGGGGTTTGATTTTCTGAAAATTGCCAGTATTCATAAGGATGACCAACGTCTTCGCTAATATTTGTCCTGGAACGTTCTGGTGCTGTTAGAAAGCTTATTGGAGACAATAAACTCAGGGCTGTCTATGTAAGAGTAAAAAGAACCTAATTTCTGATTGTTAAAATTTGGATCTCTCAAAACTAAAAATTGAGTAAGACTGTGTAAGTACCTCTGCTTGCCAGCAATGACAGTGGATGAGGCAATTGGCTGAACATTACTGCTTGAAAAACTTAAAGGAGCAGTTGAAGGGTAGTTGATGGCTGGTGAGTTCCGACTCAGCCAATTGTGTGGGAGGTCCTTCATCAGTCGTTTTTGGGTCGTGTGCACCTTGTTTCGAAAATCTAGACTACTGTCCGAGTGGCTAGCTTCTTGCTCAGCTTCGATCAATTCACTCAATTTTAGGAGAAATGCAAGCACAGCTTGCTTATCAGAACTCTGTAGACACATAATTTTGGATGAAAGTAAAAATAGCGTATGGTGCATCAGTTATTGGTAAATGATGCTTTATCTTTTGATTTCAGCAGCAATTCTTTGAAAAAGCTACAAATAAAGTTACGATTTCAAATATTTGAAGTAAGTATTTTAGGAGTTCTATACATGAGGCAAATAAATACAGGGGTACAAAAATACTTGAGCACGCAAGGCATGAGGAAATCTGTAAGCGCGTGAGGAAATTTGAAATTTTTTTTTTATCAAGCATTCATTGTGATCTTCTCCATATAAGAATTTTACACGTTGTAACTAATTTTGAATAAAGTGGATGTTGCAAACGACAGAGTAGTTTAAATCATTTATAAGAGATTTTAGTTTTGACCTACAACTATTGGCTCAGACCTGGGGGCTCATCAATTTCCAGGGCTTCATCCTCATGAGGCGTCTCAGTTCTGTGGAAATTTGATAATAATATTCATTTCTTTTTAAATTTGATAATTCAGTTATAAACCTATGAAAAATTATGTTCAAATCTCTAATTGCTTGTCTTCTTTTGATGGTAAAAACAAGTCGCAACACAGTAGATTTACTGGAAAGTAATTTTAGAGTAGGTAAATTGTTTTGAATTAGTGACGTTAACTTTTGAAGAAATTATTAATTCTATTCAAGTGATAAAGGCTTGGTCTTGAGGTTTATTTTATTCTATTTTCTACTGCTTTATTAAGGTTTATTAGATGATATGTTTCAGGTCTTGAATCTGTCGGTTAGAAAACAACCCACCTCTGCACAGTTAAATTCTAAATTGAACAATAAAAACAGCATGATAGCAAAACATGTCATGATCTAGACCTGAACAAATAAACTATGGACTTCAATATAGAGGTAAAATTATTTGCCTTCGTTTTTAAATTGCTCACAGAATATGTTCTGTGATGAGTTTAACTTGTGAGAGCAAACATCTAAATTTCTTTTAAAAATGTCACTTACTTCCTTCATTCATGTTACCTTTCAATTTCAAAAGAGATGACGATTTTGGAGGTAATAAGGTTAAGTTTTGAAATCAACTTACATCAACCTTCGAAAGTTTCCTGAAGAGAGTTTCAAATTCATTTATTGCATTATCAGCATCACTGTGAATGAGAGACAGTTGTTTTTTACTTTTTTCAAAAATTGCAGTGCAGCACGATGTGGAGATTTCCTCTGTCTTCAAATGTAAAGCTAGAGTGAGGATGAATTTTTTGAAAATTTCATCATCTGCAACAAAAGAAAAGTACTTAAGAGCTTGCAACCGCCAAAGTTTGACCATCAGATTTTTTTTTAACACGCAGAGAACTAGAGTTAAATTAGCCGAAATTGTACTGATTCACAAACTGGGTACGTTGTACAGCTGCAGATAAAAACTTGCCGTTATGCCTTACTTTTTTTTCAAATGCGTTAGCATTTATCAGTGTCATTGATTAGATATCATTGATTGAGTAGTTGGGTCTACTTGTTGTGATTATGTAAATGCCAGCTCCTCGCCGGTCAGTGATTAAAAAATTCCAAGCTTTGTTCGCATAGACTCTTGTATTATTACCATGTAATAGTGTTTAGTGCATGTATCTTCTGTTTGTTAAATGCTCTGAAGATGGGAGAACTCCCGAAACGCGTAAGCATGTATAAATAAATTGTTTATTGTCAATGTAAATACAGTGCTTTGGCTAAATGAGTTTGAAATTGTAACCTTACTTTTTTCACCATTGAGTAAGATTTCAGGTTTTTACACGTACATCACATTTCAAATTGAGATCTACTTATTTGAGTAAACTTGATGGACAAACATTCGTAGCTGTGGACACTATTGATGCAGATCAGCCATTCTTCAAGAAAGATACTTAGCATCTGGCATTTCTCCTGAAAATCTTTGCTACAAGTATTTCTGTAAATTAATTACTTAAGCTAAGTAGCAGGAAACTAGTGTTTGTAGTGCGATATTTTGACTAGGAAAGCAGGTTTGTTTTAATCGCAGGAAAACATGTGAGCCAATGATGAGATATTTATCAGTTAGAAGTTTATGTAAGCATGTCGGAAAAACAGTAGAAAAAAAAGGACATCCGCTGGGTCTACAGAGGAAGAATAAAATTGAGGAATTACTAACCTTTCTTGTTGGTGAGTAAGAAACATAATTGCTTCGATAAAGCTGTAGTTTGAGATCTTCTGACTGGGTCTGTGGGTTGAGACATTAGGAGGGTCCAAGACTATTCTGATACTTAATTATCAAAAGACGAAAAATTAGAGATTGGAAAACTTTCGATAGATCAACTAAAAAAGTAGATGATGTCTGCACGGCACATAGTAATTCACTTTGAATTGAGTTACAGAAAATTAAAAGGAAAACCAGGTAGGTGAATGTGCATGATAACAATGGAAAATCGATCCCGCCATGATCATTGAAGTTTTTGTTTAGACTGATAAGCTTTCTGTATACACCATCCATCGATGTTGTTGACTGGCGAGATAAACAAAACACTGATAAGTAGAAAAATAGAATGATAAGAGCAAAACTGGAGCAAAAAGCGTTTTCTTTCTGCAATTTCTGCATCTGCACTGTGCAACCAATATAGTTTTTAGACGACTTGACTTGCTGAAAGTGTAAATTATATTATTTTAAGCAAAAATTATGATAGCCCATCACAAATTTATTAGCTGTTTAATTTTTACATCGTAATTTTATCTGTGAAAACTACTCTATTAAATGATGTACCTCTTCTTAGCAGCAACAGGTCTGAGCTTTCTGAGTGTGTTTCATTCAGCTCTTTTGGAATGGGTAAATAAATCTTATCTTTGCATTTTCTATTTTGTCTTCTGATTCTTTTGATTCATCTCCTTCCATCAGATTTTCAGGCTGCCATTTAAACCGGAGATCTACCGAGTAAAGCTCAACTTTCAAATTTAATACCTACGAACTTTGAGACATCCTTATGTTGTCTATATTATGATATTTTGATACCGTGGTTAGTAGGTAGCGAACTAAAGTGGTCATAGTTTGTTGTATGTCTAGGGTGACTTTTCCTACTGTGTCATCACTGAATACATCCTTGCAGAACTCTCTGATGAAAGTTGGATTGTGATGAAGAATATATCAATTAATGGATTGTGAATTGGTAAGTACGCAATGTGAATAGGTTGTGTAGTAGGTGTCCGAATCATTCATCTAAAAATCTTTCCACGTATGATTGTTTTTCTCGTACACTGATATCTTCTCTCTCAAATTTCAGATCCTGAATGTATGCTTTCCCAAACCTGTAAATGCACCAATCAGAGCTGAAATCAACGCAATCAAAGCAGAGTTACAAACGGTTTCCATGGTAGACGAATTTCCAAAGTATGCTAGGTTGCAGCGGAAGTTAAATGCTCTTAAAGAGCAGCTCTCAACCAGTAAGTTATCTGTCTTAATTTTGCTGTGAGAATCCCAGAGTGGGTGATAAGAGTTAAGAAAGCCCTACTCTCTGAGATGTTGATTAACAATGTTCCTCTTGTTTTTTCAGCTCCAAATAAAATAACTGTTGCCATGAATCGCATGATGGTGGACCTGTTACTTCAAGGCAGCTTCGTAAGTAAAATCTTTTCAGTTTTCAAAATTCTTCAACCTCCCTAGCGAGTGCCTAGGTTTTAAAAATCATTTGCAATAATGATTTTTTTCAAAATTCGAAAATTTAAAAACAGGTTTTGTCTATGTTGAATTATCGCCTCTGATGTGATCATCAATTTTTTGAACATGAAATTTTGTTTTTCCCTAATATCAAGCAAAATTAGATGACAGAAAACTAGGTTGAAGTTTCCATTGAAGAAAAAATCATGAACATGTTGCAGCCAGAGGATGAATAGAAACAGTTCTTACCATGAAATTAAATCCACTGGTCTGGTAGATACCTCCAAGTGGACATCATAGAGAAAAAAGAAGAAATGTTCGCACAGGTATTGGGTTTCTTGGAAAGAGATTAATGACATAAGTGAATACAGAAACCTTTTTCATTGCGATATTCTTAATCTAATGTGGTTGTCTGAAAAAATTCTTACTCTAAAAGGTGCTCATATACCTACTTATATTTAGCGTTGAATTATGGCTGAACAGCTACCATTGCAGTCCGTTTTCCATACTTTGAATTTGTATTTTGGAAGGACATTGGTGCCAGATTGCACCCATCTACGTCACAGTGCAAACACATCTGAAACTGCCATCACTTTGATTATCCTTATGAAGTGCCTTAAAAGAAGTGATTACTGATACTGATAATGTTGAGCATTACTTGTTTTATAAACTTCAAGTATTCAATTTTTGGCATAAAAATATGTGCAAACACTCATATTGGGTCATATTATCCAATGCAGATTCTAAACTTCAACATTTTTTTCCTAGGAAACATGAAATGTTAGTTACTTACCTCTTTTATTCATGAAAGGTTTTAATTTATCTCTTTTAATTATTTGTATGATAAAACTGTGACTTAAGTTAAATTCAAAAGATGTTTTTTTCTGAATTTTTTCCTTATGGCTACACATATTCCTGTATTAACAAATTTCTGTTAAGTTAAAAGAAAAGCGGCTGATCTCTCCTCAATGTGGGAGTCACTTGATTAATCCCAGGGTCTGGTTTTGGTTCAACCAGTAAATTAATCGCATTAATCAGATTCAAAATGTGTGCGATCTTTTGAGTTCCATGCACAAAAAAAAAGATTGCTCCTCAGTTTAACTGTAATAATTTGCATTTAAAGTATTTCAACATTCACAGAGATGTAACTAAACGAAATTCTCTTGTGTAAAAAGTATCATATTTCTTCTAGCAATTTATTAAGATGTGAAGCCTGTCTTAATTTTTTCCTCAAATTCTATAAGTTTTTAAACTCTTGGACAAGAGCATTCATATCTCCTTTACCTAGACTTCGGACCCATTCATTAGGACAGATGATGACTGGTTTGACCACAGCTGGATTGCAGTTAATGGATCCGTCAGGAGACTCTGTAAGAGTATAATCTTGATTACAATAATTTAAATATTTTGAACGCTAGCATGGGAGGATTTGCTCATCATTCTCCTCTCTTTCATGGCAATAGACTTACATGCACAAATGTGTCGAAGCAAAGAGGAACAATTTAAATTTTTGTACCTCTCATGTGCTGAAATTTATAGATATTATCATTTTTTTGTTTCAGGTGTGCCTGAATCTTTTTTGCTTCTACATGTATCGTTCAGTTTCTGTCTTTAAACTTCCAGCAGAGTGGTTGGAGCCACATCCGATCCCGCGTCTTGTCAGCTGGCCGTCAAACGAAGCAGGTGGGATCAGCTTCCTCTTTTGGTTTACAGTTTCTAGCCAAGTTTTTCGGCTTCTAAAAACTCGGTGAAAGTGAGTATATGTCCAGTCTTGGACTCTGGAATGTCCAGCACTATCTCAAAGCCTTAAAAGATCCTTTTGGCTTCTGTCAGATAGAGATTTGCAATCAAGGCTTGTGCAGAACTGTTCCTCCCATGATGTCAACTGTTGCGTACATGTAAGTAACGATTAATTGATTTCAATACAGCATTTATTTGAGGAACAGAATATAAGAATCCAATGATTATTGTAAATGATGCCTCAGAGAAAATCCCAATAAATCTTTTGATGCTACCAAATCTCTTCGGATGAAGTATGAACCCTCTGGTAAAGTTGTCTCAGTTTATTGTATCTAGAAATTGTTTACGAAAATATGAGCACTATTAGGTTTCCCAAGAATTAAATATCAGTTAAAGTTTGGCACAAATTGGGTTTTCAGCAGTATAGAAGTCTTGAATATTTTCCATTCTGACCCTAAAACTCAAGGAGGAAATATATAACGAAGAAAAGGCTGCATTTACAGATTGTAGTGTGGCTAAAGATCCGCAGGAGAGTCATTGCGCTTTTTCTCACTTTCTTAGTTCTTCATCGGTCTATTTCAAAGGAGAAAACAAATAGAGGAGATGCCGAAGCACCAAAAGCCAAAGTTTTAATACCTGAAGCCTCTCATATGCTCTCTATTTTTTGTCTGTGTCCACATGAGATTTGCTCTGAGCATTTAGCTCTGATTGTTAATCTTTCAGTAAAATTTAAGTGTACTGTGATCAACTATTATTTTTAGGGTGGTACAAGTATCGTGTTCTAACATGATGAGATTCGTTTAGTTCAGTTGCTGCAGGTATCAAGCCCTCGAGAGCTTTGATATTTGCCTTGAAATCAGTTACACTCAGGTTCTCAACTATCTGCACTTATACACATTAATATTGTTTTTGTTCTTGAATCATTTTTATGTGGAAGAAACAAAAACCCAGTGACCAACACTCAATTTCAATAAGGGAAAGAAAAATAGAATAACCAAAGTATAAAATTTTATTTCATTATAATATAATAAAATACATAATTAAAGTTCATTCAACATGAAGTTGTTTGCGCAGTATTCTCATCCTTGAGTGTGCTAAGTCCCAATCCATGTATCCACCCTCTAGAATCCGTGAGTCATTGAAAGCTGTTCGTCCATGAACAAGGCGTGTGTTATCGAATACCAGAATATCACCTGTTGACAAATTGAATGTTAGACTTGCATGTGAAAGTTCCTCCAGAACTTTGTAAAAATTTCCTTTTTACCTTTTCATAGAATGAATTTTTATTTTCTCTGAATTCTTTCTGATTCTGTATCAAGCATAATATTGCAAATGAAGTCTGTTTAAGAAACAGAAAAATCACTGTTCTCATTCGTGACTAACATGTTTGAATTTTTATTTATAAATGTCTTTTTTTACTAAACCTGGAGGGGCCTGAGGAGTTAGTCAACTTGATACGTCGACTTTAAAGCTCAAAAATAATGTTGAGCAGCACTAAAAAATGTTGATTTTTAATTTAACAATCTTGAAATTTCTATTTCAAATATTTTGAAGTTTTCAGTGGTTTTTTCCAGCTTCTTCAAATTTCTCAGCTTTAAGATAGTTACCTAAAAATTTCAAACATTTTTTTACATTTTTATTGATATGAAGATATTACATAAACTTTTTTTTTATAAAATCAAATCTATACAGCTTTTATTTTCTCACCTTCAGTCAGCCTAAACAATGCTCTGTTCTCAGAATTATGAACCTGTTGTACAAACAAGCTCCATGCTTCATACCATGAGTCAACGTCCTCGGCAGGAATGTTGAAATGATTATCTCTTTGCGGTTGACTAAAATTTACACGCCTTATTTCTCCGTCTTTATTTTCACTGAAATCAGTTTTATTACAAAATTAGATCTACAAACCAGGTACATATGTTTTACGTGAAAGTAGAAGTTCAAAAAAGGAATTATATTACAGGGGCAACCAACTCAGTGATGTCCCATTGGTGATTAACTCAGAAATGAAAAATTGAAATTGAAATTGAAAATGAAAAACCCTCTTAGAAATGAAATATTAATATTCTCATCACTCTACACATACTTTGCCTCAACTCACATAGCAGATTTCATACCCGCATAATATTAATGTGATTTATTTATCAGTGTCATAATATTGCTTGCCACTTTAAGAGGGAACCCTTACCCAGTCACCTGTTATAGTCTAGATTTCTGCTATGTCCTCGCGCTTTGAAGAATTCCATTCTACAGGATGGTTGAGTCGGATATCTTGTTTCTTCCCTAAAATTATATTTGCTGAACACGACATGACTCTTAAAATTTCAGGGGAGAGGTCAGGACACATTCTCCAATATTGAAGTATTACCTACTCAGCATTATTCAAATTAGTATTAGTTTGACTTACCTAGTATTAGTTAGATTCAGTATTACTTTGTTTTCTTTTGATTATTTGCTCTCTTTGTATGTCTGGTCTGGTTGAAAATGCAGGTGTAAGAACTGCGAAACATCACGGTTTTTTATTTTATGTTTTATTTTGCGGCCTTAGTGTCATTTTATGTTGAGTTTGTATTTCTCCAATAGTAAATATTGAGAACAGCAATGAAAAAGGAAAATTTGATATCAAATTTACTCCTCTCAATTGCTTCGCAAAGAAAGAATGAGGTAACAGATAATCATAAATGAGAAGAACAGACAAAATAAAGCAGTTTAAAAGGAACACAAAAGCTTCTATAGTCTATGACATGAAAAGTAGCAGCTGAGGGGCAGAGCGATAGTGACTGGCTCGAGGTATTATTTAAGAGTTTAAACGAAGGTAAATTATGACTCATGCAGAGGACTTAGTCTTGACGAAGCATGTGAACCCCTAAATAATACTGCCGTTCCAAGAAAGAATATAATAAGCCTTCAGGCGTCGCCAAATCTCCTTTAACAAATCACAAAGAAAATTTGTGAATATTTCTTTTCCGATTTTTCAGACAATTTCGTTTGTAATTTGATCTAAAAAGTCCGAAAATTTCAAGGGGAAACTTTTCCTAAGTTTCTTCAAAAGTAAGTATTTTCTGAAAGGAAATTTGGCAGTATTCCACTGCTCATGCGGCTTTTATACCTAGCACCGAATAGATCAAGCCCCTTACCTGACTCCGCCTCTAAGCTGCCTCTTTTCGTGTCGTAGACTAGGTATTAGTAAATTATATCATTTGAGAAGAAACTAACTGGATACTGACCATACAACCGGTTCTCTGTGAATTGCATGAAACTCATAACCGCTGTCTTCACCAATATCCGACCAATCAACCTCAACCGACCTCAGTATATCATACATTTTTGGATGACTTGCTTTCATTTCCTGTCCCACATGCAGACAGTCTGTCAGGTGGCTTTCTCCTCCTTCTTTCTGCTTTGATTGAAGAATGCAATGAAGGAAGAGTATCTAAACATAAATAGATTTTGCTACTACAACACACATGAAAAAACTGATTCTCCGAAATTTGTCAATCACAATAATATCAGGGTATGGCCCCAGTCAGGGGGAGAGGAAGAAAGTCTGGGAAGAATATTAATGTGACCCAAAACTCAGGGGAACTTTGTATCTCAGAAAAAGGGGATTTTCATGTATCATGTCTCTAATTGCGGCTTTTCTAGAATCTAGATTAGAAATTATTTAAATGGAGCAATGGCATGGAATTTTTGTAGGGTTGCTGCTGAGTTTCTCTGACATCAAATTTTAAGAGCAAACCGACAAGTTCATTGAAAAAACGAAAAAAAGAATTTCTGAGGGGAGGAAAATAAGTCAATCAAACTCGAACCAATCAAAAGGCAACGGTCGAGTTGACGTGGCAAGGGGATGCCTGAGGTTGAGTTCAGCCAATCAGCAAACGCTGTTCCCCCTGCCTGGCTTTGTCATCAGAGCCTGCCTGAAATATTATTTCAAAGGGATCCTATATTTTTTATTTGTAAAACGGGGTACCTTTGCCATTTTGAGTGAAACAAATCTGAAAAAATTCCTAGAAGCTTAGTTCAATCCTTACTTTCAGAAAATGAGTCGAAAAATAGTGTACGCCCGTCGAAAAATAAATTAGAAAACGGATGCCATGTACGTACTGACCCATTATTATGTTTCATCTCGAAAATTTGACGAAATTGGTCTGAGTGAACCTGTAAATTTCAGGAAGTTCCAGTTCGAAATTTCTGTGGCCACTTTTCTTAGTAGCAACTACTGTAAATAACTTTTAAATTCACAAATTTCAAGAAGGCAACTCTTTAAAAAAAAACTGTTAAAATGTTCATATTAGGAAACCCTTTTTAGCTATTTTTTTTTAAAAGTAAAATTTTAGAGAAGTAAAACTTAAGTAAAAAAGCGTTAAAAAACTCTCAAAATATCAACTGTAGAGCAAACAACAATAAATTCAAGGATTTTTCAATTTTTCATGGATTCATTTCATTTATAGAATAAATTCTTAGGCAGCGATCGCTGCCTAGCTGCCTTAGCCAGTCCGGCCCTGGAAAACACAAAATTATCTTCGTGTTTACAAAATTTGGACCATTGCCTCTCACACACTTTGTCCTTCTGGGACAAGTCACACAGTAGCCCAGCATTTATTTTAAATTGATGAAATGAGGAGGAGTTATAAGATTCGCTCCATGTTTTCCTCGAATGGACCACTAGACAAGGTACGAATTTAAGAACTCTGTTAAATGTTACCCTATCAAAATTTCACCCAGAACAAGTGCTTGGCACGATCGGTATTCACAATAAAAATTCAGCATAAAACTTTCTCTGCGCTGAAATCTCGCACGAGGACAAACGATTGATTGGTTCACTTTAAATTGATGAACGCAAGAAAAGCCAACATCTCTTGTCGCGTTGGCGGATGACTATCCCTGGAGACTTGAACGCTCGGGTAGGAAAAACAACTAATCGCGTTCCCGCAGTCGGATGAGCCCGGCATCTGCAATTTTTCGAACACGGAAAAAATTAAATTGCTGATTTGACAATTCAATCGCTAAAAAACATGACTGCAATGTTTCAATGTAGAATTTACAAAAAAAAATTGCCACTTTAACCGCGAGGTTGGTTAAAGCGGCAATTTTTTGTTGTGAAATCTACGTTGAAATAATGTAGTCACTTTTTTTTAGCAATTTTATCGTTAAATCAACAATTTAATTTTTTCCGTGAATGGGCCGTTGAACAAGGCGCCAATTGAAACATCGTGACTTTGATTTCTCATCAAAATTTCACGTAGACCTTGATTTGTATAACCAAATTGACTGAAATGAACTCATAACTGAAATATTCAACATTTTTCGATGTGTAAATCGAACCTCCGCTCTCAGAAAAACAACAATATCTTCTTGAGTTAAATTGCACACCGTAAGATTCTCTGCGGTATGAAAGTATGGCATACCAATCTCGGCCCTTCGGCTCAGCTATTACATGTTGCTTATACTTTCAACAACATAGAATGGGAAAGGAACACTGCTTCATTGAGAAGCCTCGTCAAACCCGTTAGTGCGCAATTCGATTTAAGTAGACTCTGGTTTTCAGCTAAGAGGAAAATTTGAATAATTCGTAACCAATGCCCTGCAAAAACCCTCATACCTTTGTTTTGAGTTAATTTCAGGAATATTCCTTGTGTGAAACGCGTTTTACGTAAAATTTTGATGACGAACCTCATATCAGAATGCTTTTTGTGCTTACCTTGCCTAGTGGTCCAATGTAAGTTTTTTTTATTTAAAAGACACACACATGTGGCCTTTTGAACTGTAGAAAAGGTTTGAGGTAGCACTTACCTCTGGCATGTAACGATTGTATGGCAAGTCCACATGAAGTTGCAAAGCTGCTGCTTTATATGCAGAATTCGTTGCACCCTCTTTAGCCTCAACGTAGAACGTCTCTCTATGGACAGACGGAAGCAGTATTACCTATTTTTTGACTCCACAAGTAGACGCAACACAGTCTCAATACCTTTACATGCTCAAAAAAATTTTGTATGTAATTTAAAGCCTTGCCTGAAAATAATTGCTACAGAGAAGGGGCTTGCATTACGTAACGCTCTAGGGTGGGTGGGTAGGGCCGGATTTAGGGGGTGGCCCATGGCGGCAAAGTTAGGGGGCCGCAAATTTTGCAATTTTTTTAAATGTAGGTATAAAGAAAAATCGGATTCAGAAAAAAAAATGCAAACGGGAAAATGTGACAAAATCTCTCATTTCCTGAGAGTATATCTCTAATTTTGTCGTCTTTCTGTGATACAATAGACAGCACGTCGAGTTAAGACTAAGAGAGAAACCGAGCATGGAACTTGGCCTGGAACGGCGCGGCGCAGAGAGCAATGATGACGAGAACTTGAGATGAAAAGGAGAAACCCTCGGCGCGGCGGCGGTCGGCATGTACGAACTCGAGGTTCATTCGTATCAGCGCCTACGAGACTGCATGAATACTTCACGCATTGCACCAAAGACAGTGCGGTCGCTGCGGTCAGCAGCGGGCGGCGTGAAACGCATAGCGCCTATAAGACTGCATTAATACTTCACGCATTGCATCAAACACACTGCGGTCAGCGAGGCGCGGCGCGGCGGAAGTTAAAATTATTAAACCACATTTATGTTTGTCCTTCATAATTTTTTCGTTCATTTCATATGAATGGAAGGCCTTGTCCACACAGAGATAGATTTAAGGAACTTAACTTTCGCGCCAAGTTTCGTGAACTTTCGCTAGTAGTGTTGACAGGGCTTTCGCAAAAATGTGTCCAACACGAGAAGACGCGTCTTATGCATCCCTCCCCCTCCGGCACGTTCACTTGATGGTTTTTATTGATGTTTCAAAACGAATGAGAAGGGGGCGGCAAAATACAGGCGGCTCGTGGGCGGCAAGTAAGTAAATCCGGCCCTGTGGGTGGGTCTTCATAATTTTGTGACCCAGCATGACGATGGGTGTTAGGGTGTCACGTTCAACGCCACGTAATAGCACATACTTAATTCCAACTTGTTTTCTTTTTAAGTTTTATATGCTATTTTTTTGCAATATTCTTTCTTGTTTCCGTAAATTCAGAGCCAGAACATGAACAGTAGCAGAGGCTATGCTCTCCCCCACTTTTTAGAGAAAAAATTTCTCTTGAATTTTTTTTTTTGTTGAAAGAGGAGGGTTTTCGAAGCAAACATTGTGTGATTGTTTTGGGGGTGTCTGATCCAGCATCACGATTGCGTTAAAAGGGGTGAATGGGTGTCACATAATCGCGTGACGTAATTTATGAACAGCCCCGAAAATACCTAAGTACCTATTTATATGTTTTTTTTTTGTTTTTTTTTTCATCATTTTTCTTTATTTGCATCTTATCAAAAATAATAGAAACATGAAGTAAAAACTATTGATTCGTCAAAATTGAATCATAACTTGTTCGGGTGACTATAAGAGGCAAATAAGCTGAGGCATCAGGCTGACAATGAGCATGGACTGAGGAATGAAGTTAATCTATACTTCTATACTATAAGCTCCAAGACCTCCTAATTTTGCGAAACTGGTGACGCTTAGTTCCAGCGTTCTACCGGGCCGATTTTCATGATTTTTGCGGCTATCGACGGGCAATTGTCTCTAGATAAGCCAACTCTTTTCAGATTTTCAAAATATGGCCCAGGTTTTTTTATATCAAGTGGTAAAGTTGCGAATTCTCCCATTTAAACAATGTTAATTTATACTTTTTGTCATAGTTCGTTTGAGCGTTCTACCGGGCCGATTTCCAAGTTTTTTGCGGTAATCGACGGGTAATTGGCCCTAGATGAGCCCGCTCTATTTAGAATTTGGAAATAGGACCCAGGTTTTTTTACAATCACGTTATAAAAGTGAGTGAATTTTCAGAATGCTCCGAGACTGCTACCGCTATGCGCGGGAGGATGCACAGTGGTCGAGGAGGTTGCGCAGTAGCTGTGTAGCCTGCGCATCAGCTCTACACTTATCTACACAAGATTCGCACCACTTTCCTCTAGACGAACGGTGGCCGAGTCGTCAAAGACGTCGGAAGCGTCCTTTCAGCGCAAGGTGTGGGTTCGATTCCCGTCTCCCGAAACACTTAATTATTACCTGATTATCAATATTCGTTGTTTTACTGCAATATTTCATCAAACAGTCATTACAAATCGCGCCCTTTAGACTAAAAAAAAAATGTTTGTTTCTTTATTCATCAAAACCAAAAATTATTTCATTCTAAAAGTAAAGTATACCTCATATCGTAATTTTTTAGGGGAAATATAAATAAAACTAACACCGATAGGAGGGTAAAAATAGGGCCGCGAAGCGGCCCATTGATGGCGCGGAGCGCCCTCAGGGGGTTGGGCCGCGTAGCGGCCAGGGGGCGTAGCCCCCTAGTATAATTCTAAAGCTCAAAACACAAATTCAACAATTGATGTAGTAATATTACCCGTATTGTGTCCTCCTCAGAAATGCAACCCTTCTCGCAAGGATTTTTATAGTGCCCAGCTCAACTCCAGAATTTTCTATGAGAGCCACCCCGTATGTAATAAGATGAGTTAGCCAGTCAAGTAATACTCGATCGCTAAAAATCAAACAGGCAAAATCCAAAGCAGAGATTTACAAAAAAAATCAAAATGAAAAATTGCAGTTAGGTAATTTTTAAGCCTTAAACTCTTTCAGTTCCGTTGCGCGTCATGCTGTGTAGTCATAACTCCTGAAGTTTAAGGATTCGCAGTTCATACATCCTGTTTGCAGTGGTGTCATGACAAAGCAGACCCTAAAAGTCAATTTAACCGACGCCAACACGGTAGCCCGCTCTTCGCTCTACCTCGCCAAAGAAAAACGCCTTTTAAACGCATGAATAGTGGTGCCGACTTGACAAAGACCACATTTTCTTGATAATTTTCTCGATATAATTTCATGTAGCACATCATTTTTTCCATAATTCAACCTAATATGTCGAATAATTTCAAAGGAACATGTTCGACAGAATCCTGAATAATTAATATTTTGTCGCAAGAAATTTGGCAACGCCCGAAAGTTCATAGGGCGTCTAGCAGCGAAAGCAGCTTGTTATGCTCATTATACTTAAGAATGGAGATGTTGCATGTGTGAGGAATTTGCGATTTGACTGTTGATTCATAAGTAAAAGCTCGCGAGAAACACGATGGTGCCACTGGGTTTCTCTGAAATTAACTCCCAAGCTCAAAAAAAAAAAGCTCTCAAGTCGAGACCAAAATGGAGTGGATATCTCACGCTATCCTGAGAGTCCACCTCTACATCAAGACAAACTCTCCATGCAAAGATAGGGAGCAAATACATTGACAGGGCTGCCACTTTATTTGGGGACTCCAAAACTGAAAACACGGCATCACTGCTAATGTATTTGCTCCCTATCTTTGCATGGAGAGGTGAATCCTCAGGATAGCGTGGGATATCCCCTCCATTTTGGCCTCAACTTGAGATCTTTTTATGAGCTTGGCAGTTGATTTCAGAGAAAACCAGTGGCACATCGTGTTTCTCGCGAACTTTTACATATGAATCAATAGTCAAATCGCAAATTCCTCACACATGCAACATCTCCATTGCCAGCGACTAGCAACATTGTCATAAGCGCGAGCAAAATCAAAACGCCTTCATTTTTCCGTGTATGCAACACGGACAGCCTAAGAGCACGTATAGTTGTATTCGTCCTCTTAACGCTAACGACGCGGCGCGACGTGACACGTTCCCTCGCAGTAATCGCTGATCGCAATTTCTTTCCGCCCATTTCAAACATGAAGTGAACGGCCATTTCGAAAAGAGGCACAAGTCACAAGTCACATTTTTTCCAAATCGATTTTTTGACGGATTTCAACTCTAACTGCAGGGACATGTACCATTAAGTTCGATAGCTGAAGTAAAAAATGCCAATCTTCCATTATGACTTTAAAGACCGTTTTTGATGGCTTATGTTTCTACAGAGATCGAAGCAACAATTTTTTTTTCATTATTTTCTGTGAATTTTCTTCTTTCTGTAAAATGTATCCACAGAAGATTTCAAGCTCTCTTTACACAAAATGTAACATGAATCGGCTCAGTCATCAGATTTTGAAACCCTGTAGTGGTGAATGCATAGCTGAAGTGCGCTCCAGCTAGAATTGTATTTAGCAAATGTGTGGTTTCTATATACGAGGATTAAAAATAAACAGGTAGTACGGAATATATCAAAAGAATATGAACTATGCAAAACGATATTCCGGGTATCGGAACTTGGCTGATTTCAAAACGCCTTCAAATGCGGCGTGATACCTCACGCATTCCGGAGAGTTCCAATAGTTGTATCATTGCGCCTTAGGAATGCGACGGAGAATTACAATTGAAATAGGCTCCATGCACGCTGGGCTTGTCGATTTCCTTTGACATTTTTGCAGTGGTGAATGCATAGCTGAAGTGCGCTCCAGCTAGAATTGTATTTAACAAATGGGTGGTTTTTATACGAGGATTAAAAATAAACAGGTAGTACGGAATATATCAAAAGAATATGAACTATGCAAAACGATAATCCGGGTATCGGAACTTGCCTGATTTCAAAACGCCTTCAAATGCGGCGTGATACCTCACGCATTCCGGAGAGTTCATATAGTTGTATCATTGCGCCGTAAGAATGTGACGGAAGATTAAAATGGAAATAGGCTCCTTGGCAAATCTTATAGTCGCGCTCCTCACGTGGGGAGTCATGGGAGGTACCCCCCAGCCAAAAGGGGGGTTCGGGGGACCTTCCCCGGGAATTTTTTAAAGTCGGGCATTTGATTATCGCAATTTAAAGCTACTTTAAGGTTATTTAAGAGAAAAATTTGCTGGCTGAGATAACTCTTGTGCTACCATAATTTTCAAAAGATATAGGGCATTAAAACAAAGCAAAACTGAACAAATGCGAGAAAAGGTTGGAAAAAGTAAAAAGAAAATTTTACTCATTTATGCAGAGGGGGCGCGGGTTTTACGAACCTTATTAGTAGACAAGGACAGATTCACAGATATTCCTCTTTTTTGTCCTTAATTTTTTTACAGATTTCAATTCTAGAACCCTTAAAAAATTATGCATGTGTCTCAAAATTTTGCGCCCCTCCAAACTTCGCGCCCCTAGGCAGCTGCCTAGGGGCGCCTTGTGGGAAATCCGTCCCTGCCTGTAATGGACATATAGGCACGCATTTCTCGACTTTATCTATGGAAATATTGTGCGTTAATAATCCTTTATGAGAGTAAAAAACGCTGCAAATGGACGACATTCACGTGTATCGGTCTAACCGTACATTTCACGCTGCCTAATTTTCTCTTATATCGTATTTATTCCGCGGCAAACTAAAGAACAAAACATTTTGAAACTTTCTGCTGTGAATTTCCACAGCGGAATTTTGCTCAGTTTTTTGTTTAAAAGAATATAAGGAGGTAGAGCTAGGCAATGCCTGATCTGCCGTGCTAAAGAAAAACGTAGTATATAGTGAATGTTGCCTAATCTCTTCTCAGAAAATGTTTATTTTTAAAGATAGTCATAAATATTTTTACTTGAAATTTTTGGACCCTTTGGATCAAATTACGAACACAATTTTCCGAAACATTCCAAGAGATATATTCATAAGTTTCGTTAAAAATTCGTAATTTGTCAAAGAGTATTTGGCAACGTCTGAAGGTTCATACGGCGTTCCTCTTTAGCGTAGCGCAGTGGCGTAGTTAGATAGCTGATTCTTGTGAAATTCGTCCCAATATCGTCGCTCCTCTGGCTGAAGAGCGTATCTCGATTTCCAGATGAGCCCCAGAAAGCATTAGTTATATGTAAAACAAGGCTCTCAAGGAAATTGAGGTACGCTCTTACGTCAGAGGGGCAACGATATCTGGGCCAATTTGAATCACCAGGGTGTCTAGTCTACTAAAACAGGCCGGTCAAAAATAAGTACTTTTACAGTACTTTTCCTGTATAAGTCGGAATAAGTCACTTAAATTGTCATATATTCGAGAAGATTCGCCACTTTCTCTCCAGGAAGAACTACAAAAAAAAAAAAAAAAAAAAAAATTGTACTTTTTCTGGACATTCTCAAGAAATTCAGTACTTCCTCCAACAGAAAAATTCCGTACTTTCTCAGTACCTCCATTTGACGAAATTCGAAATATTTCAAAAATCTGAAATTGCGACAAAAATGACAAAAAATTGAAAAAATTCCGGACCTTTTTGCGGAATTTTCGCACTTTTCCAGTACTTCCGGATTGCCCTTTTAAAAATCAGTACCATATCCGGACTTTCCGGAAATTCCGGACTCGTAGACACCCTGATCACGATCCCGGTGACTCGGTCGTCGTCTCCGAGCCACAAATTTTGAAAGAATCCGAACTTACTCCTCAATGATCGCTCTGTAGTCGTATTTTTTGAAAATCTCCGGAAAACTTCTCGCCGACCATGGCTTCCTCTCGAATTTGTAGTTTCTTCTGAGGTATGCATTTTGAGTGTCAGGGTCGAAACTGCGTTCTTTGAGCCACTCCAAAGAAAAATCACTGTGATGACCATCCGACCAGGCCACCTTCAACTGCTGTGCGGCTGAGATCTGTTGACATTCCGGAAGAAACACCACATTCACAAACAGTTTCTCCCAGTGGAAAAAATAATTTAGATGATGATATTCATTTTGAAACAAAGGAAAACCGTAGTTCCCGTGGCTCATTAAAACATTCAGTGAATGAAAGAGGGGATGTTTTTGTGATTTCGAGAAAAACGAAAGGTGGAGAGCGTGGATGGATGGAGCACGCTGCTTTGCTAAGGAAAAACGCCGTATGAGCCTTCAGACGTTGCCAAGTTTCCTTCGATAAAAACCGAAATTCCTGGGAAATTTGTAAATATTTTTTACCGAAATTTTCGGACAATTTTTCATGCAATTTGATCTAAAATATCTGAAAATTTCTGGAAAAAATGTGCATGAATGCCGTGAGAAATACATATTTTATTGAGGGAAATTTGGCAACTCTCGAATGTTCTTACGGCGTTTTTCCTTAGCACGGCAGTCCTCCGAGTTTCTACGGGCACCAGATGGCTGTAGGTTTCTAACGGTGTATCGTGTCAAAGTGTTAAAGAAAAAATCGAAAAAAAAGTAATACCTGTATATAATTTTTTGAGGGTCCAGGCACAGACGATATATTCTAGAGACTACGCATTTACACTATCTTCTTATCTATGGTGTAAATTTACTCAAAGAACCTAGTTCTCTGATTCACTTAATGGTGGCTCATCGAATTGGGTCATCTAAAGCTTTTAAACAAGTTTTAAGTATGAATAAACTCTACTGTTGATCTTAATGATCAAGAGCAGGTTCAAAACGCTTATTTCGGAAATTGGATCAGGCAAGATTTTAAGCCTACAGCAATTGTTGCTATGAATATGTTGTGCGTGCTGATCTTAGCTTATCACATACTTGAATCACTTGAATGCGTTTTATATGCGAAAGTAGAGAACCCTGTTGAAGAACAACAGAAGTGAGATTCAATGAATCGCTCAATCCCTACTCCTTTCGTTTTTAGGCACTTGCGCACATAAAACGCCTTCAGAGAGTCGAGTATGTAATGAGCACGCACAATGTACTCGTAACAATAATTGCTGCAAACGCAGCTGAAGGCGAATTGCTTTCGCACATAAAACGCCTTCAGAGAGTCGAGTATGTAATGAGGTGAAATCAGCACGCACAACGTATTCGTAGCAACAATTGCTGCAGACGCAGCAGAAGGCGCACTGTTCAGTTACAATTAAGAGTATGATAGGAAGTCTGCATGCAACGAGATGTATCCGATCGACATGAATTGCACGGAAAATAAACACGTGAATCGATCGCCGTGAGCCGATCGACACGGATTCGA
This sequence comes from Bemisia tabaci, assembly GCF_001854935.1. Lineage (NCBI taxonomy): Eukaryota > Metazoa > Arthropoda > Insecta > Hemiptera > Aleyrodidae > Bemisia > Bemisia tabaci. Next base: position 4,055,172 of record NW_017547115.1, read on the forward strand.
TGGACAATAATTTAAACCGGATCAAAATCAGTAGAAAACTTGCATTTACTAAAAAAAATTCAATTTGCGATCCGTCGAAAATAAGATCGGCGAAGATTTTGATTTTTCGTGATTTTAAGGCTACACGTACCCTAGATTCACCCACTCCAAACTGTTCTCGGGTACACTTTTGTCGCCTTTTTTTTGCTTCAAGATTACTCTGTCGCATGCACAAAAAATGAAGGGGATTTTGCTTTTATACTCGGTGGGAATTCCTCACAATGGTGAACTCATATGAACGCCCACACGCAAGAACAGGAAGAAATAAGGGACTTTCCAAGGAGGTGTCTTTCCTTTGGCGGTCATAAAATCCTGCGCGCTGATTATTGAAATTGATGGACAAAACTATAGATAAAAGGCGACAAATGCGTCATTAACCCAGCCCCTGAAAAATCGCCAAAACATGGAAAATGACAATTCATTTCGCAACAAAATGAAATCTCAAGAAATGAGTGATTGCACGTGAAATTTCATTTTTCATCACTGATCGCAATCAGTGTCAGTTCACTGCTCATATGTATAAGCATCGATCAGCAAGGACAATTCTTTTCACGAAAAATTTACGAGAGGTCAATTTTAAGTGGATACGGTACACGGTCACGGTCACGTGGTACACGGTCTTTATGTCCACTTTATTCACGCCCACAGACTTTTCGCCCACAATTTTTACGTCCACAGTTTTAAAGCCCACACTATTGTTAAGTCCATTACTTAAACGTCCACTAAGTTAAGTCCACAAATGTAAAGTCCACTAAAATCAAATTCAAGCGTCTTATTTTAGTCCGTGTGTAAAATTATATTGACAATATCGAAATGAGAAAATTAAGAGAGAATGATGTGTTGTTATCGTAACTCATATTTTAAATGAAATGATGATTTCTTCTTTTGATTCATCTAATCAAATTATCTTCGGTAAATACTTGGTTTCATTTCTATCCTTGAAATTTCCAATGTAAAATATGCCTTAGTACATTCCTTTTTTTAATGAAATTGATTACTTCATTTTAAAAACATTTACATTTTTAAAACGTGGTAAATATTTGTAAAATCTTTTCCAAGCAATGGCATCGATATGAATCTCAATGAGCCGTAGTTGTGATGAAAGAAACTATACAAAAATTAATAAAAGAGGAAAAAACTAAGAATCACGCAATTTTTTGTGTTTAACTTATTTGTACATCGACCTCCTTGAGTCAAATACGTCCAATTTTAAGCGTTTGGTTGCGCTTATACCATGCTGCAGCACAGCATAAAAGCCCGAAACATAAAAGAATAAATTTGAATGCTTTGGAAATCATTAAATTTGACCCGGAACCACCATTATATTTACAAAAAACACATTATATTTTCCAGTAGTACATATTTCTTTTTCATCAGTTTAAAAGGGAATAATAATCAATGCAGATAGAGTGCAAACATTTCAAAATCATGAGTTGAAAAACGCTGACTCCGCGAGTTTAAACATTAGAGCCCAACACAAAGCGGAGCGGCGTGCTAGCAGCGCAGAACGCGCACTGGCGCCTACAAACCTAACGGGATACTTCACGCATCGCGCAACGCGTGAAGTATCCCGTTAGGTTTGTAGGCGCCTATGCGCGTGTCACGCTGGTCGCCTGCCGCGCCGTAACGCTTTAAGCAACTATTTCGAGACACAGGCGTTGCACAGTATCCTACAAGATTGAAGACGCACGAAATAACTAGTTAAAGAGGACTTTCAATTTTGACTGCATCTATTACTGAAAAATGTTTAATTTGGCATTGGAGCGTTTCCTAGGCTCCCGCTTCGGTTTTCATCTTATCATATCCGTACAGTGTACACATGAACAAATGTTTTTATCTGCTCTTAGAGTCTGTTCTCTTTCATGACTTGGTTCATGAATGAAGGTAGTAGTAGTATGCATTTATTTTTGAGGTGGTTCCTGTCATTTAAATGAGAAGAAAAAAATGTGGACTTAACATGTCCACAATTTGGACAATTTTGGACGTATTCATGGTTGGACATTAAATCATGTGGACTTAATAAAGACTGGACTTAACGTTTAGTGGACATAAATAGCGGTGGACATTTATTGAATGGACGAAAGGTAGGTGGACATAAAGTCCTGGAAGCACAATAATTGTTGGGAAAAAACCCTTAAAACTAATATACTGGGGGCTTAACACTTTTTTACGTTCATTTTATGTTGAAAAATTGTTTTAAAAAATCACGGTTTTTTGAAAGAGTTTTTAAAAACACTTTTTTACTCAAATTTTGCCTCTCGTTAATTTCACGCTAAAAAAGTCCCCAAAAGAGGTGATTTCTCCGTAAATTTCAACAGTTTGATCAAGAGTATTTTAATTAAAATTCACACATTTTTAAGAGATTTTTTACAGTCCCTGCTAACAGGGCTGCCTTAAGAATTGAATGGGTTTCCGTCTTCGTAAAATTACACAGTTTCTTCAAAGTTTTTTTAAAAACGAATTTTAACAGCTATTGCTATAGTAGGGAAGCGAATTTTATAGTGAGAGTTGGGACCAACCTGAGCCTGTTCGGGTTTGACCTTCCAGTCGAAATGCATCATGTCTATAGTCCTGGAGTTGGCTTGAGTGTCGAAGCACCGCGGACACTGGCAATTGTCCCGGAGCCAAATGGACGGGAAAATGAGCCTTTTGGTCTTGGCTCCGAGTTGTGTTGAGTCGAGTCGATTGGTTTCATCGGTGAGCACGATGAAACGGTCCTCCTTCTCGGTGCTCACCGTCCAGCAGCGACGAGAAAAAACACTACCAATGCTACGCATCAAGTTTCGTCCGATGATGCGCGGCTGCATATTGCACCTCGGCGGTCACTGTCGCTCAACCACGGGAGATATTCGCTCCTTGCCGCATCAACGGGAATCCATCACCCACGCTGCAATCAAATTTAGAGTACCTATATAGCGAGAGTATGGACAGATGTGAAACTCCGAAAACCAATCAGGCCTTCAGCCGAAGCCCCAGCCTAGCGTAGCGCGCTAGTCTCATCGTCGCAGTACGACGCGCCTTCAATTGCAGCTAGCGGCAATATGAGTATCACCCGTGGTCGAATAGTTATCTCAAAAACGCCTTCCGTAAATGCAGTCAAATACCGATGGCTACACGCAGAAAAGACTATTTATCTCCAACTGCATCGCTGCACATTCCACGCCGCATGTTTTACATTACTTTAATTTTTTTCTTAACGAAACCACAGGTTTTTTTTTTTAATTTTCTGCGGATTCTCCTAATTTATTTTTAATATACTCACAGAAAATGTCACGGCAATATTTAGGTTGGTTATGTCTCTTATTTACAACAAAAAAAAAAAAAAAAAATGAAAATTGAACCTGGCCCGAGATGTTGAAACGTTGCAATTAAAATACATACTTTGAACGTACCTTTCTCTAGCGGTTCACACCGACTTTTTCCTTTCATTCTGCCTAAAGAAGTGCTAATTGGACGTAGTTCTAGCAAACAGACCTATGTGCAAGTGAGAAATGTGGGGTGTGCTCTTGGAAGCTGGATAAGAAGCAATGTAAAAGTGGGTGTCGTTCCTTTTGAAGAATTGGAAAAGCGGGATGTTGCATTCTATCAAACAGACCTATGTGCCAACTGAATGCGGAACTCATGAGCCGCGGGCATGGCAAGAGAGCGTTGTGGACAGGGCTCACGAGTTACAGCGCCCCGACGACGATCTCCCCGCCGTTAGAGTGCGCACTCATTGCCGCTGACGTCACTGGCGCACAATTATTCCCATTCACTCGCCACGCAAAGAGAACTAACGAGCACACCCCACATTTCTCACTTGCACATAGGTCTCTTTGGTAGAAATACGTCCAATTGTATTTTAAAGTTAGAGATTTTACACAATTTCCAGCTCTCTCACAGGAAGCTTATCATTAAAGTGCCCTTATGATTCCATCGTTCATCTCGCGCGTAGAACATAGCGCGGAACTACGGCAAACATAAGTCACCATCGATGCGCATAAAATCCAAGGTATTTTTAATAAGTTTTTCACCGTGACAAAGCGTCAGGGCACCCAACAAGAGTTGCGAGTCTATTACAGTTTCACGCTTCCAATATTATCACAAATATGAGTAATCCAAGGTGCACAATTTCACGTATCACGTTTTATTGAACTCGCGATATCAAATCGTAAGTTACTGCCCCGATCACAACATTATCTCCACTATTTCACTTCGATCGTAGCCGTCGCTGTAAAAATAAAGCACTGTGTTAGGATTCGGGGAAATGATTTTTGATATGGGATGCACAAGGCACGTGCTTACGACTGCCCGACAAAGAGGCGAGGTTTGTAAAATTTCAAATTAATTCACGAGATCGAAACGTGGCGTCTAATCGTGGTGCAAATGTCAATATTTTTGTCACCTATCCAGAGAGGTCTTGACTTCGATTCGCCGGCCGCGAGACTGGTCACGCGCCCAGCAATTTGACTACAGTCACTGGCCGCACCGACGCCTTCGTTGCCAAATCGCTTGATAATCATGATGGGAAAAAGATGCTCCGATGGAGATGTTGCATGTGTGAGGAATTTGCGATTCGACTATTGATTCTTATGTGAAAGTTTGCGAGAAACACGATGGTGCCACTGGTTTTCTCTGAAATTAACTCCCAGAGAAAATCAGTGGCACCATCGTGTTTCTTGCGAACTTTTACATAAGAATCAACAGTCAAATTGCAAATTCCTCACACATGCAACATCTCCATTCATTACAAGAAAACGTTTTTGGGGTGAATATACCAGCAGTGAAGCGTAAATGATCGATCATCGATATTTCCCCATTTGAGCTATGGTAAAGAATCGATTATTAGGGTGTTCGCTGCAAACACCCTAATAATCGATCCTTTTCCATAGGTTTAAATGGGAGATCAATCGATTTATCGCAAAGCACGCCACGCCACTGCGACGCTCCGATTATCGAGATTTTCCCATTAGATCCTATGGTAAAGAATCGATCAATAAAGTGTTGGATGAATGAAAATGGAATGAAAAAAAAAAATTGTAAAAATAAAGCAGTGGAGATTTTGAAACACCGTAAAGAAGAAACGTGGTTTCGCGCTTCGGTTAGCGATAGGAAGCTATTTACTTAATGCAGTGGTCATATACAAATTGGTTCGGTCAGATAATAGTTTTTATATTTACCTAGTTACACGAGATACTTTGGTATGACTCGCATTATCGAATATCGATGATTGTCCAAGTAATCCAACTTGGAAATGTTGAGCTTTTTATTTTCTGGTCTATCTGGCCGAAGTTGGCAACTACGTAGGTGATTATCGGATTTGTGCCTACTTCTCACATATTTTTACACATGCTATCAAATCTACCTACACCATGAAGTCAGTGGTAATACAGGGTACTGTCTGTCTCGCGCAAATATTTTTCTATACTTTTTTGCAAAAACACCAAAAACCGAAAAATTCGATTAATTTTTCTCGGCGGTGACCAAAGAGGCACTGACAGCAGTTTTTCGTATGCCTTTCTAACGTCACATACAAGGGAGCAACGCTGCAACCAGTGGCGCGGCGTGAATGATGGACTATCGATGTTTCCCCATTTGAAGCTATGGTAATGAATCGATTGTTGAGGTGTTCGTTGCGAACACCCTATTAATCGATCCTTTTCCATAGGTTTAAATGGCAGATCAATCTATATATCGCAAAGCACGCCACGCCACTGGCTGTAACAATATTTCACTAACAAGCCGAGCAACGTGCGTTTCGCCGCGAAGACAAGATGAGCCATAAAAGTGCCTTCAGTATCGTAGATATGCAACACACACATCCGTGAAACACGAATAGTTGTATCCAGGAGCTGACTGCGAGTCATACCGGGCATTTGCGCCTGGTGGTCAAGATACGAATGAAAACGTCTTGGTTTCCAGTTTTCTTTCAAGAGTCTAAAACGCCATAATCTCTTTATATTTCTCCTCTCTTCTTCTTTATTCATTCATTTCTTTCTTTCTTTAGCAGAACAGTTTTACAAATTATTTTTTAGCTTGACATCAACTCTAATTATTTCTATTCAATTTTCTAGCTATGAGGAGATTGAGGTATGATGATAATTTTGAATCAAATAACCAATAAGTACAATCTCTTTGTTTCTTTGTCTTGTCCTTGTAGTTGCCATTTTTTTTTATTTTTAGCATTACTACGTACTTTGATTTTGAATTTATTTGATTTTTTCTTTTTAAACTTTGTTTATGGCAATTTTGGACTTTCGTTTGAATCTAAAAAGTTATTATGCATCCAATTGTACAATGGATCCGTATTTCCCCGGATAAAGAGAACACCAGTACCAAGAGTCACGTTGGGGACAATGAAATCTGCCAGTGATCATGAATAGGTAGGCTAGAAGGTCGGTGTATAATGTCAATTGATGTTTTCGACTGCCCCGTCAAGTGTAGAAGTGAATGGGGAATGTGTGTTGATTTCATGCAAATTAATGCATGATTTCAATTTCCAAAACTCTTTAAGTGATATGAAGAACTCTGCATCAGTGAAAGTCATTTTCCCATCTTTTCATGAATTTCGTCGATATTATTTCTCCAAATGCAACTAAATATAAATCAGCCCAGCAAAGCACTCTTTCGTGTTTTTTTGTCAAAATCTAAAGTTAAACATGCAAATTTATGTCCGTCTTTTTAGTTTGGTTTTTTTTGCCTTTTCACGGCAATTGTATGACGCATCAATGGACTCACATATACTTGCTTTTCTTCTGGTAAAAAATTTCAAATTTTGCAACCTCTGCTTTTTCAAAACTCAAATTCCGACTTTTCAAGCAGACTTGACAGAACTTGCGCCTTTATAAATTTGCTTGCGTGCACGGAGATCCCTTATCAAGGAAACGTTCACATATTAAAAAAAGTTCGGCAAAAAAACATAAAAAGTTATGAACTTAACACTTTTGTCTTTTACTTTGGTTCTCTTGGAAACGTTGTGCGCATTCGTTCTACTCGTGCAGAAACTACTGCCTACTGCACCGAGAAAAAAATATTGGTAGACCTTACCATTCCTTCATGCTGTATTTCACATAGCATTAATTCACAGTCAATTCTGCAAAAAAAAAAAAAAAAAAAAAAAAAAAAAAAAAAAAAAAAAAAAAAAAAAAAAAAAAAGGTAAACGTTACTATATACTGGTACAGGTAACAATTTCTCTGGCAGAATCAACTTTGGATTCACGCTGTGTAAAATACAGCGTGAGGGAATGGTAAATTCTACCAATCTTTTTTTCTCGGTGTGCATTAGCAGCGTAATCAGGTGTACAATATATGTATAGTGTATACGCTGTGAGTCAAGCAAAGAGTATTTTCATGGGTACTGAGGGTTGATTATTGAAAGTGATAGACAAAGCTATGGACAAAAGAAGACAAAGGGCACATCGAGCGATCCTGTTTGGAACGGGTGGTTGTTACCGACTAAAGGGAACAATTCGTCGTTACCCTCACGAAAAAACGTAACTTAATTTCCCGTCGCAAATTGGATATTAATCAGGAGATTCTTGGGCAGTTCTAACTGAAAATGTTCTGATTTGTTCTCAGATTTTATGCAAAAACCAGAAATATGTTGGATAAAAATTACACTGGTACATTTTTGTAAAATAAATTAATTGTTTGAGTCGATTTAAGAACCTTGGAATGGGTTTACGTTCCTTCATCCGGGAGACGACGAATTATGGACGAACTATTGGGTTCTCCGTGTGGTACCATAGTTAGTTATAGTTAGTTAGTTACCTCGTTCGTCCATTGCAACCACCTGCTTTTACAAATAGGATTACTCCATTTCCTCTTTGTCTCCTTTGTTTATGGCTTTTTCTATAAATTTCAATGATCAACTCGCAGCAGATCAGATATTATCAAATGGTGGCCTTTACTCATGGTGACTGTGAAAGTGTGAAAGATTGAAATTGTACTTAAATTGAGCGATGTCAGCTTTGGATAAACTCGCACCTGCCGAGGACTCGACAAGCCAGTGACATTTTCGTAATTTTCCGCGCGAATTCCACTTTCCATGCTCAATATGAATTCATGCATAATTTATGCATCTTTTATGAATAACTTAAGACGGAAATCTTCATACCATCTTTCATGTTCTATTTCGCACCAGAATGTTATCGACTTATATGTATGTATAAACTTTTAATATTCATAGGTAATCAAATTTACAATGTTTGTTTACCAAATTGCTTTAGGGCTTCTAAGAAAAGTTTTGCGCAAAAATAATAAGGCACTTCTTGAATTGTATATCAATCTGTCAGCTTTACTATGTACAAATATGCATAGCATAGTACACGTGTGTGCAGAAGTTTTTTTGCTATCTATAAAAATACAATAGTATATACTTAGAAAAAAGAGAAAAATATTGCACTTAAAATTGCACTCATTTTAAACAAAATTGATGGCAGTCTCTTAAATTAGCGGAATATTTACCTTTCAAATTAAACTTTCTTGCCAAAATGCAAGGGATACGAAATTTTGACGATTTGTCCTCGCCCCTTTGTAAAATAAAAATAGAGTTAAGTTTGATCATTTTTTGCCGATAGAAAGTGGGTAATTGATTCAGTGATTAACATTATGCAACGCAGCATTTATTGCTAGAGGAAAGGTTGGAAAATAAATATTAAAAGAACCAAAATTTTTTTTAGAAGAAATAGTGGATACAGTAACTTTCTTTTTCAATGTGCAACCCCCTAACCCTTCATTTTAATGAAGAAATTTCAGAACCATTTTCAGGAACCTTCTCAAGCGTTTAACGGTTGGAACATGAGGGAATGCAGTAAATATTAGTTTCATTAAACTGTGTTAACTGTGTTTACACAGTTAATTTTTCCCCAAAATGTTATTCTGCCAATGGTATCAGTTCAATAATATATGCATAGACTCTAAAATTTAAAATAATCACTAAATCTAATTTTAGGACTCCATCAATTTAGGTACATCTAGGTAAATTTAAAATTTACTAGGAAATGTATTTCTTGATCGGCTTTCTACAACCTAATATTAGACATGAATATGACCATTTGAAATTAAGAGCGAAATAATTTACATTGAACTTAAGCAGACCATTTTTTATTGAATCAGGAAATGTTAATTTTTCAGTCTTTATCTTTTCGTGAAAGAAGAATAAATGTTCCATCAACGAAACTAGGTATTCCTACACTACCTTAGTAACAGATTTTAGTCTTTGAGTCCTCTCATTTAATTCTAAATTGTAACGCTAAAAAATAATATTAACCAATACGTTTAGAAAAAATGGCAAGATATTTCCTAGAAACAACTGCACTTAGGCACCTATAATAAAAGTCATCAACTGATTATAATTTTACTGCTCAGCTTTCTCAAAAATAAATTTTTCAGTATAGGTGCAGTTGGCTCGCTCCTCATCAAAAACATGAAACCATGAGCGGACATTTTAAAACACCACAACTGAGATGTTTTCGAGCGAGGCCTTCGATACTTCTCTCTTACTTCATTTTATTTATTTTCTTTTTTTTTTCTCGTGTTAAATTTGCCTTACGTTGACATTTTTTAGCAGTTCCATGAGATACCCAAGTGGCAGTGATCGCGATGAGTTGCGATTTAACCGGACAACGTACCTCAATTTCATCTATTTATTGCAAGAGTGTCGAATATAAAATTGCGATAAATTGCACTTTCATGGCACGAATTTGCAATGCAATCGTGATTTTATCGACGGCGATTCATCGCAATATTATCGAGCAAACAATTGTGATAAATTGAGATAAAATTTCAAGCTTATGGAACGCGATTTCATAGAGATAAAATTGCGACAAGATCGAGGGCATCGAGGATAATGACTCAGATGTTGATGACGTCTTCGCGATTTATTGCCAAAAATTGTAAAAAAATCGCAACTTAATTATAAAATATCGCGATTTAACCGTTGAGAAATGCTACTTGGGTAGTCATGAAAGGGCGCTGGCATTCCGATTAATAGACAGTCTTGGTGTGAGCCTCAGAGTGGGCCTCGTGGGAGGTGGACTGTCCGGAGGCCTGGTGGACGCCGGTGACGTAGACTGGCTGCCTGGCGGCGGCGTAGCGGACCTGGGCAGCGGCGGCGGGGACCGGGATGCCGCGCAGCTGGGCCGCGTAGTCGGGAATCAGCGCCTGCTGGACGGGAACTGGGCTGTAGATCGGCTGGTGGGAGATCCGCGCTGCGTAGAACTGCGGCTCTGAGACGAGCCCGGTGGAGTAGTATTGCCGCGGGCCGGAGTCGTAGAACGCCTGTTGGTAGTAAGCCGGCGCCGCCGAGTATACCCTCCGTGACGTAGCCTCGGAGGACGCGGCCTCCTGGCTGCCCGATTCCGACTTGACGTAGGAGTTGGAGACGTGGCCTACGTTCCCGACCCTGGCGTCGGCCAGCTTGTTGTCCACCACGACGGCGTCCAGACCGGAAGAGGCTACGCCGGAAGCGGACACGCCGGACCCGGAGGTGGAAGCGGTAGAGGCTGAAGAGTACTTGGAGGCGTCGGAGGCGGCGTACTTGGAGCTGGAGCTGGAGGCGTCGGAGGCGGCGTACTTGGAGCTAGCGCTGGAGGCGTCGGAGGCGGCGTACTTGGAGCTGGAGCTGGAGGCGTCGGAGGCGGCGTACTTGGAGCTGGAGCTGGAGGCGTCGTTGACGTACTTGGCGGGGGCGGGCTCGGCGAAACCGAAGCGGAGGGGCGAGGAGGTGTCGGCGGCGTACTTCTGTTGGTTCCACTTGAGGGCGGTAGCGTCGGCCCACTTCTGAGCGGGGAGCTCGGCCCATTTTTGGGTGGGAAACTCGGACCACCTAAGGCCGGAGGCGTCGATGAGCTTCAGGGCCTCGGGACGGGTCACCTGAGAAAAGAGGAAATGTCAATGGGTTAATTTTTAATACCAGAGCATTCACTGGAAAAAAAAAAAACACAAATTGGACATACAGTCTAGACTCTAAAAAACATCGACAAGAAAAAGTACTCTTAATTCAACCAGAATCTAGCTTAAATCAAGAACCAAGCCTCTTAATTTAACGGGATTTCGTTTTGATCCGCAAAAATCCGATTGAATCAAGAGTATTTTTTCTTGTCAATGTTTTCAAGAGTCTGGACTTTAGATCCAATGTGTTTTTTTTTTTTTTTCTTTTTTCCAGTGTTGAAGTCTTGTTTTGGGAAGGGTGGTTTCACTTCAATGACACTCCCGGTGAATTTATTTCCGAAGGGAGTTGGTGTCTCAAAAAAATGTGAGGGTGAATTAGTGCTTTTACATGTTACAGTAACTATCATCAATAATGCAGTCAAAAGACAGAGGAATACATCGCAAAATCGACGGGTTGGAATTTTACATGGTTCCCTAAGAGACAGGATTTGCAGACAACAGAAGGGAAACTATGTACAAAATAGCTAGTATGTAAGTATTGCCGTATGGAGGATATTGTCTGGCCTACTTCGAAAATTGAAGGAGAAATGAACTGCAGTCTGCAGAAAGGAACTAATAGGACGGGAATGTTACTGCATGAGAAATTCTACTGCAATCCATCGTTGCTGTTAGATAGCACTACAGAATAATTGACCAATAGACAAGGTAAGAATTCAGCTACCATAATACATGTTTTCCCACCAATATTAGACGCAGAACACGTTGAACGTATCAAAAATGCCCAGAATATTTTCATACGAGAGTAATCAGCGTTTTTTGTTGACTTTAGGATTAGCACAAGATGATGAACATTTTTTTTTTAGTGTCAATAGTTGAATGACAAAAACACAAATGACGCGACAGGATGTGCAATTTATGTTCCATTTTATTCGTACGTGCACTTGTTAACACCTCGCTTGAAGCTGATTTCTGAACTTCCAGTCGCCTAAATCGATTTCTCCGTAAAATATTGAAGAGGAAACATATAACGTTGTGCTTTATTTTACATCTTGTCTACTCCGGGCTGATTGTTGAATTTGATAGGCAAAGAGATAAACAAAGAAGACAAAGAGGAAATGGAGCGTTTCTATCGGTGGAAACGGGTGATTGCAATAGACGAAGGAGTTGAATAATAGACCAACTAATGGCAACCCACGGAAGGCTCTGTAGCCGGTCTATCATTTTACCCCTTAAATTTTACCACCGGTTTTGACCAAAAGGATCGACATTTTTCTCTTTGCCTTCTTTTTTATAGCTTTGTCTATCAGTTTCAAAAATCAGCCCGCTATAGCCGCTGTTAAACATAAAAACGCTCCTATCTTTCACTCGGGTCGAATTTGGAAATATCCAACGTGTACAGCGACCTTTTTCTCTTTGCCTTCTTTTATATAGCTTTGTCTATCAGTTTCAAAAATCAGCCCGCTATAGCCGCTGTCAAACATAAAAACGCTGCTATCTTTCACTCGAGTCGAATTTGGATATGTCCAACGTGTACAGCATACTCCACACGAAATGGACGTATTTAAATCAGAGGGAGCTATATCCATTATGACATGAGCCCTGCCATGCATGTATTCTTATGAATCTCAGGGCATAAGACAGAATGGGTATACTTCCTTTTGATTGAAACACGTCCGAATGTTGACAAGAAAACATGTATCATGGCGTTTAATCTCTCACCTTATCATGGAGTCCATCACAAGAATGCGGTACCTCGGTAGAGTAGACGGCGTAGGCGGGCTGGGGCTCCGGAGCAGGGGCGACCTGGGTGAAGAAGAGGGTGGGCGGCTGGTGGACGACCTTAGCGGTGTCGCGGACGACCTCGGTGGCGGTGCCCTGGACGAGGGCGGTCTGGGGGGCGGCCGGGTAGTGGAAGAGCCCCACGGCGGCGGGTGGGTGCGAGTAGACGTCCGCGGGGGCTGGGGCGTAGGGCGCGTAGGGCGGGTAGACGGGGAGGGCGGCGGCGGTGGCGGCCGGCGTCTGGAGGACCTCCACGCTGGCGGCCGGCTGGAGAGCCAGGGGTTGGTAGAGCACCGGGGGAGCGATGGCCGCGGGGGCGGCTTGCACCAGGGAGCTGCCGCTGCTCACGCCCGAGGATCCGGAGGCGCTGCTGACGGCCGAGGAACCTGCAATGGAATATGCGGTTTTTTTTAGCTTTTTAGAACTTGGAATGCTCGATCAGATACAATATAACGTCGCTCCTCTGACGTAAGGGCGTATCTCTATTTCCAAATGAGCCGCGGAAAACATAGGCTAATACGGAGAACAGAGCTCACGTGGTAAATGAGGTATGCCCTCACGCCAGAGAAGCGACGGAAACGGAGTCCGCACAGCTATCGTACAGTGTAAATCGCTGGAAAAAAAAAAACACATTGGATCTAGAGTCCAGACTCTTAAAAACATCGACAAGAAATAATACTCTTGATTCAATCAGATTAAAGTTTAAATCAAGAACCGAGCCTCTTAATTTGAGCGGATTTCATTTTGATTTAAGCAAAAATTTGATTCAATCAAGAGTATTTTTTCTTGTCAATGTTTTCAAGAGTCTGGACTCTAGATCCAATGTGTTTTTTTCCCCAGTGAAGGTTATTACTGGAAAACGCTGAAATTCGCAAAACAATTACTGTTGAAAAAAAAATGTTGGCCTCCTGTGGTGTCATGCGATCGTGGCGCTGTCTCTATGATCAAGAGGAGCCGAGTTTGATTTTCGGCTAGGCGACGCGAGTTTGATGATCTCAAACAACGATTGTCTAGGGCCCAAGTAGCACCAGATTGCGATTACTTGCAATTACGCACATAGGTAGTAAAATTTTTGCTACTGCGCCAGAGTATTGTGCGGGGCCGGATTTAGGGGGTGGACACATGGGCCGCGGCCTATGGCGGCAAATGTTGTAATTTCTTCAAATGTAGGTGTCAAGAAAAAAATCTGATTCAGAAAAAAAATTACAAATGAGAAAAGGCGAAAAAATCTCTCATTTCCTGAGAGTTAAAGTGTAGTAATTTCTAATTTGTTCGTCTTTCGGTGATGAGAGACAGGGCCTTTCATTAGTCTAGTTGAGAGAGAAACCAAACACGCAATTTGGCCTGGAGCGGCGCGGCGCAAAGAGCAATGACGACGAGAACTTGAGATGGAAAGGAGAAGTCCTATCGGGGCACCGGTTAGCATGAAACACACATTAGCGCCTACACGACTCCATGAATACTTCACGCATTGCGTCAAACGTAGTGCGGTTGGCGTGAAACTCATAGTGCCTACAAGACTGCATGAATACTTCAAGCATTGCGTCAAAAACAGTGCGGTCACTCGGTCAGCAGCGGTCAGCGTGAAACGCATAGCGCCTACAAGACTGTAAGGATACTTCACGCATTGCGCGGTGCCAAACACAGTGCGGTTGGCGCGGTGGCGGAAATTAAAATCATTAGAATACATTCATGTTTATTCTTATTCATAATTTTTTCGTTCTTTTCTTATAAATGAAAGGCATCGTCCACACAGAGATAGGTCCACGGAACACGGAACACGGAATTTTCGCGCAAAGTTCCGTGAACTTTTGCCAGTGTTGACAGGGCTTTCACAAAAAATGGGCCCAACGCGAGTAAACGCGTCTCATGTACTCCTCCTCCTCCGGCACGTTCACTTGATGGTTTGCATGGATGTTTCAAAACGAATGAGAAGGGGCGGCAAAATACAGGCGGCCCATGGGCGGTAAGAAGGTAAATCCGGCCCTCGTATTGTGTATGTTGCCCATCTGCCATGGTTGAGGGGACACCTCTCATTGAAATTTTTTTGCATTACCGAAACATGAAATAAATTAAATTTTTTTTTTCGCATTGCAAATTGCCTATCTCTCTGACACGTAGAGCTCATCTCATTTATCGTCTACAATCCGCTTTTACTGACCGAGTGGTGTACAAATATTGCAATTCCATGGTAAAGTGCAGGTATATTTAGATCACCAAGACACAAGCTGATTAAGATACGTAAAGGCATAAGGCTTATTCGGCGCAATAAGAGATCAGTCGTAATACTTACTTTGTTGATCATGCTGTTGCTGCTGATGTTGCTGTACTTGCTGAACTTGCTGGACCTGCTGCTGCTGCTGACGCTGGAGCTCCTGGTGTTGCTGGTGACTAACCTGCTGGTCGTGCTGCCGCCTGATCTGCTCCTGTTGATGTTGCTGATGGCTCACTTGCTGGTCATGTTGCTGCCTGGCCAGGTGCTGCTGCTGCTCGTGGAGTTGCTGTTGCTCGTGCTGAACGCGGGACAACTCCTGCTGTTGGTGCTGTTGAATCAGCTGGTTCCTGGCCTGCTCCTGTTGCTGCTGCACGCGGGACAGCTCAGCCTGCTGGTGCGCCTGCTGCTGTATCAGCTGGGTCCGGGCCTGCTCCTGTTGCTGTTGCTGTATCAACTGACTCCGGGCTTGCTCCTGCTGCTGCTGCACGCGGGACAGCTCAGCCTGTTGGTGCGCTTGCTGCTGCTGCGTGCTGGAGGCGCTGGAGACAGCGCTGCTGCTGGAGGAGGCGCTCTTGAACTGGTGGACGGCGGACCCGCCGGAGGATGAGGCGGAAGATGAGGATGAAGAGGACCCCACGGCGGCAGGGAAGACGTTGGGGACGTTGACGGGGTGAGCGGAGAGCGGGACGGCGACAGGCGCGGGGGAGGCGGGAATGACAGAGCGCTGTTCGTGGCGGATGGAGTAGGCGAAGTTATTGCCGACTCGGTCCGATTTGACGACGGCCTGCTCGGAGATGGGCACCGCCACCTCTCCGGCCAGCGTCAGACCCATCAGCGGGAACAGGAACCATAACTGTAACGAAAAAGGGATGTTCTTTTAGTCGTTTCAATGTCGGAGCAAATACTCCTCCCTCAACACTGGAAAAAACACATTGGATCTAGAGTCCAGACTCTTGAAAACATTGACAAGAAAAAGGACTCTAGATTCAATCATATGTATGCTTAAATCAATAGGAGATCCGCTCAAATTAAGAGGCTTGGCTCTTGATTTAAGCTTAAATCTGATTGAATCAAGAGTTTTTTTTTCTTTTCGATGTATTCAAGAGTCTGGACTCTAGATCCAATGTGTTTTTTTTTTCCAGTGAAAAATGGACACCATATAGATTGCTGAGGAGCAACATCGCCTGTCTGCAAACTGACCATTTCCCATATATGCCCATTGGATCGTTAACGACCCATCGCACTTTTTTACTTTTAGTGTTAGTGTAAATTAGGGAATTTCATGTGCTCAACACAGGATAATCCATGTCAAGGATATAGCCAAGCGTATTTTATTTTTGTTGTACCTCAACACCTGTTTACCCTGTCGACATAACGTCAAAAACAACAAGTAAATAAAAAGTAAATTTTAAAAAAAAAATAGTTTTGGGCATATATGGTCATAGGACGAAGAAAAAACTTCGCTATTCTTGTGATTATAAAGTTAGGATTGCATTATTTGTTAACACAATCTGATTGCAGTAGACGCACGAGTCATAAGACAGTAAGTTGGAATTGTTGAGCCAACGTGCGTTGAATAGGATAGGTTCCTGAATGGTCGTTACTAGTCTTTCACCAAATAGCGTATCTCTATGAGGGAAAATCGTGCTCACATGAGCTTCTTTCCCTCTGCACTCAGATTTTCAGCTTTATGTTGATTTTTAACGCACTTTGGCTACAAAATTCTGACTTATTAATTACTATTTTTCCCTGGTAAAAATTGGCGGTAGAATCTGTGTTCCAAAATACCATAGACCAAAAGCCGGCTGTAAGATTTTCAATAGCTTCTATAGCCGGCTGCACAATTTCTTATAGCCTTTTATAGCCGATGGCGATTAAGCAATAGCCAGGCGATAAAGTGTAGGATAAATGTTACTAATTACGGATGCTAAGACTTAGTGAATTTTTGGACTACCGCTCTATTTTTTGGCCGTAGTATCTTGATTGATTTTGCGCGGAAAGCTCCGTACTTTTGGAGAATGCCTGCCATTCCTAATATGTTGGAGCGCTTTCAATTTCGTATGATACTGTGCAATACCTCTGGTGTGAAATAGTTGCTTCAAGAGCCGTGGCACGCTGCGGCGCGGCGGGCGGGCAGCCAGCGCGAAAAGCGCATTAGCGCCTACAAACCTAACAGGGATACTTCACGCATTGCGCAATGCGTGAAGTATCCCTGTTAGGTTTGTAGGCGCTAGTGCGCGCTTATCACTGGCAGCACGCTGCGCGCCGCTCCGCTCTGTGTTAGGCTCCAATACATAATCTCGCGGAGTCATCGGTTTTCAACTCATGATTTTGAAATGTTTGCACATCCTGTATGGATTATTCTCATTTTAATTGATGAAAAAAATATGTATTACAGGAAAATATAATGTGTGTATTGTAAATATTATGGTGGTTCCGTATCAAACTTAATGTTTTCCAAAGCACACGAATTTCTAGACAATTTCTTAAAGCCTTTTATAGCCGATGGCGATAAAGTGTAAAGCCCGGCGATAGGAACTATACCTAGCCCGGCTGTATCCTTTTTAATCGCTTCGTATAGCCCGGCTATATGATTTGCTCCGCTTTCTACAGCCAGCTATATGATTTTCTATTGCCGTCTTTAGCCGGCTTTAAGAATTTCTATGGTATTTTGAAACGCAGCTCCTATCGCCAATTTTTACGAGAATAAATAAATTGCAGCTTCATTACAACACTTTCATGCAAAATTGGAAAAAGTCATTAACAACAGCCTGCGTATTTTATACTTTAGAGTGGAGCAAAGTCGCCAAATCATTTTTGTCAAAATTGTCAGTAAGTGGTATTGCTCCTATACCCTCGATATTGCAATGAGGAGCTGATATTTTTGGCTCTTTTATGAAAGAGCCTATTCGCATAGGATCATCATCAATCATGATCTATACTGAACAAGTTAATAAATATCGTCAACAGAAAATTCTCTTAAAATACACAAAATATAACTTTCATTTAAATGATTTGTGTGAGGGAGTAGGAGTGCAATTTCAGATAATGCACACAAATAAAAAAGAGTATTATTAGTTACCAGATTCTTGATCGTATGATCCTCAGGAAACCTACCTCAGTAGTCAAGGTTACAACAAATCGCGATTACATGGCAAGATTATTGCTAGGTATTGCACGGAAGTGTCGTCTATGTTGTCTATTTGCCAATTGAAGGGGCTCATATATTATTAAAAATTGCACTAAAGTTGAAATAAGTTGTTAATTGTCTCCTTTCTCACTCATGAAACTCATTTTGACGATTGCGTAAAACCGGCATTAAGTAACCAAATGATGCATAAATATTGAAAAATTATGGTAAAAAATTGCAATTTTATTGCATCAAATCACTATTCGATTTCAATATTTTCGTTGCACTGTGCTACTTGGGTGAAAACGAGTGTTAGATTTCCGCTAGTGTTAATCTCGCATTTCGTTACGTTCACCAGCCGCGTCAAGAAAGCACGGTAAGAAATGTAGCACTAGAGAGTTCGAGGTGACCATAAGCAATCAGGAATCTGGTAACCGCTGACATTATTTTTTCTGAGCATGACAAGTGTAACCCCAGTATTTTCCAGTTTTTCAGCCAGTTTTGTCCTTGATAAGATCTCTGAATCTTCAGCTTAAGACTATAACATCTCTACCTAATGTTGAAGTTGATCCACCATTTCTATCATCGTTAAACAGTGAAAATGTTTCGCGCAAGCACGGCGAGGACCGTTAATAACATCGCTCCTCTGGCGAAAAGGCCTATCTCGATTCCCACATGAGCCCCAGAGAGCATGGATTTATATGTGAAATCAGGCTCACGAGAGAAATTGAGATGGTGAGTGGAATGCGCAAGCGTAAAGGTGGGAATGATGAAAATCGGGTGGCCGGTGAAATTTATCCCCTGAAAAGTGGGAATATAGATGCTAAGCCTATCCATTCATAACACGGCGGCTATGAAAAGCGAAACTCATTGCATGATCCGCAATCCGATACGGTGCTCATTTGAATTTTAAATCATGCGCCCAGTCCTCATCCAGCTGGCCGGTGGCCGTCGACAACTTGCCATGGTGTCCCCGACGACGCACAGTGGGACGAGTCAATTAGAGAGGTCAGACATGAAATTTTTCACTAAATTTTGATGTTAAATTGAATTTAAGGGGTGTTTTTGGAAGAAAATTTCACGAGAAAAACAACGGAACCTCTTTAAGAACCTCAAAGTTTTGTATACATGGAGTTATAAGCGTTTGAAGTTTTCGAATTTTGTCCGAGCTATCCTATTAACTCGATTTAATGTGCGACGAACGGTAGGATTTTCCGAGTGGCCCGAACCAACCGCCGCACAGGGGATCAAGCCTTTGCCAGAGGTTGGGAATGAATTTTTTGGCTAACATACTGCGAATTTCGATGATAATTCCATCACATTTGAAATCCCAAGGGGTGCTTCTGCTGAGGGAGTTTTTTCGAGAAAATCAATATTTTCTCAAAACCTTGACGCCATGTATTCACGGAGTTAAAATATTTTAAAGGTTCTAAAATTTGTCAGACTTTCCTCATCGACTCGTTCCATCGTGCGACGAACCGGCTCTTGGGTCGCGGTTATTTTTAGTTGCGTCCACTTCCTTGTCACTATAAATACACTCTCTTGCACTCGCTGCAGGTGTGCATCCTCAGTTTTCACCGGTTTCACACCGGGTTTAAGACCATAAATTTCAACAATTATAATCTGCCATGCCAAGAGAGAACTATGTATGAGCATCTAAATGTTGCCAGATCCAGC
>NW_017547115.1:4082019-4181732 GCF_001854935.1 Bemisia tabaci
GGAAGAAACGCACGATCATTGCTTATTTTAATGCAAAAGAATAAGTTTTAACCATTTTTTCCAGTGAGGTTATGAAGAGGTCATGAAAAGGAATGAATATTACTTTATGTAGAAGAATTTATTGCTTTGAAAGTTGTCGTTGGAAATTAAAATAAATGCAATTTTTTTAATTGTCCAAAACTTTGCTCACAGGAGAATCGCTACTAGTTTCCTTTGAAATTTTCAGTTATGCTCTATTTTTAGCAAATTTAACTCATTAAAAAATTCAAATAAAGAAATACACCAGTTTTCTGACATATTCGTAATTTAATAGAGGAAATTTGACAACGCTTGGATTTTCATGTGGCATTTTTCCGTAGCACGCCAGCACTTGTTTCTATGTTGTTTAAATACCTACATGTAACAATCGAAAAGTGCGTGCGCAGCTTGAAACCTACAGTTCGTCAAATTCCGCTAGAACTAGACTTTTTTCTTCCCTTCCTGATGATCTCGTTGGGTTTGCTGCATAATTAGTTCAACGTATGAGCATCCCGGTTGACCCATGATGGATCTTTGATTCTGCGGCCCTGGTTTCAAGAAATACGAATGCATCGGGGAGGGTGGCAATTTTCGCGAATATTTTTCATTGATGGGTTTTACTATCGTGACAAAAGACACTAAATAAATTTCGGGAAGGAACGGTTTTTTGGTGAAGATGTAAAAGAAGGTGTACAGAAGAAAGGTTTTCTAGTTTTCAAACTTCGAATTTTAATCATCTCCCAGCGATGACTAAACAATACTTTGTAAAAAAAAGTCCTCAATTAAAAAAATAAGAATTGTATGCAATTTTTTTTTTTTTTTTTTNTTTTTTTTTTTTTTTTTTTTTTTTTTTTTTTTTTTTTTTTTTTTTTTTTTTTTTTAATAAGTGAATAAGTATGGAAAACTGTTGAATTTCACAGCACCAATACTCGAGAAACTTTACTTAAAAGTACTATTTTACCACTTCGTCAGCACAATTCGAATTCCGTGTTTAGTGTTTTTCCCCCTTAAAGGTAAATTATGTTTTTAATAAATTTCTTATCAGGTCGTATTAGAAAGCTTTTCCCAAATTTTGAATTAAATAAAGTTAGGATTTCATATGTAAAATGTTCAATGCAAGAACAATGTAACTCAGTAATAAGTATGAACGATGTTTCGTTTTCAAAAAAATATTTAATTCCTGATCTATATATATAGTTTTCGAAACTTTTACATGAGTACCCTTTACCAGAGACACGAATGTTAGCTTTTCTGACTTTATGAATTTGAAGAATCGCTTTGAAAAACCTTTATATTTACGCCCCTGACATTACGAAAGTGATCGACGGATGGGTCAATAGGATTTCAAGTTCCGAGAGTAGATTTAACAGTTGTGAAGAAGACGCGGGCTATAGATATGATCCCACAACATGGCTTAAAAAGAGAGTATTCACTTATTCAGCGGCTCCCTAAGCCAGCTTATCCTCTTAAGAGGACTAAATTTTTCAACCAGGAACTACTATTTTCCAGCTAACTGTAGAAACAATGGATGTGCCATTCGTATCCCTACACAGTTGAGTGCTTTTATAGTGTCAAAAATTGCGGATCCTAATTGCAAAATGTAGTCCAATTGTTCCTGGGTCACTAACAAGTGAAGTTTTTGCCGGAAATTTAAATGACGATCCTGTTCGTCGCATGGCATCAGTGACCAGCGCTAAAAATTAAAACGCCTTCAATTTTACGTGTATGCAATCTACGCAGCCACAGAGCAGGAATAGTTGTATCTTTTCCGGCGTTATCATTTACGTTACGTAGAAAGGGGACAAACAGTGCGCTTCTTTCAATAAACTCTTGCACAACTTAAGAATGTAAATGGTGCCTCATAAAAATTTCAATGGAAAAAGCACAATAAAAATATCGTAAAACCGAGTCCGAAGTGAGATATGAATGCTATTCCGGTCCTAAAAAAATTAACACGCCACGAATTCAGAAAAAAAGGAAAAAATATAAGCTTCAAATTAATGAGATTGAATTGATTCTTTTCCATTAAATCACACTGTGACGATGGCGTACATTAAATTAACGATATTTTAAAATTCTAAATTTCTTCTAAAAAACTTATAAGCTCACTAGTATTGTTTTTTAACGCAGGAGAAAACTTGTGTGGACCAGAATGCATGCAGTTCACAAACTATGGAAACGTATCCTTTTTTCTATTTTAACGGGAGTTGTCTAAAAATATGAATATCTGAAATGGGAGATGACCAAAGAAGTTTTCACCGCATTTAAGTCCGCACTAAATTAGAGACTAAGGAAACACATAATGTATTGCTCAAATTTAAATCTGGTTTAGTGACTGGTGGCACTTTGTACCATGTAGACAGATATAAGGAAACACCTGTAGTAGTTACGTTTAATTTAAATAAAATTCCTTAAAAAAATAAATAAATAAAAAATAAATAAATAAAAAAATAGATAAATAAAAANCACGTCACTTTCAAAATTCTGTATCTCGGTCAAATTTTAAGCTACAGAGCTCAACTTGGTCTTGTTTTATAGGTAATTACTAGGACTATAACCTCACACAAACCGCATTTTGATATCTGCATTCTTTCGCCCTCTGCGGAAAAAGGGGCAGTACTTTTGGGACACCCTATGTATAAGGAAACACTTGTAGTAGTTACGTTTAATTTAAATACAATTCCTTAAAAAAAATAAATAAATAAAAAAAATAAAAAAAACAATATTAGCAAATTTTCTTGAAAATCAGTGATTTGTCGAAGAAAATTTAACAACTCCTGAAGGCTCATACGACGTTTTTCCTTAGCGCGGCAGAACAGGCCCCGGATTCGAATCCCGGTGGTGGTGACAAAATGGAACAGAGTGGATCTGCAGAAACAGATTCCACTTGGCCTTAATCCCTGAAAATTTGAAATCTTGGAGAATGGATGTGCACTAACCCTAACCCGCTGCTCATTCAAGGTTGCAGAATCCTCAAATGGATTTAAGACCTCAATTATATAAAAAAATAATAAAATTAAAAAAATGAATAAATAAATAAAAATAAAAACATAAAAGAAACATTTTAAAAAAAATAATAAAAAAAAATTAAAAATCGTCTAGCTCGGAGTTCTTGGAGGACGATTTATCTTCACTAGGGAAGCACAATCGAAAACACACATCTCAATTTCAGAGTCACAAAAGCTCAGTTGTTGTTTTGGGGGAAATCCACTATTTTGCAATTTACTATTCGCGTTTTTTTTTTTTATTTTCACCTTCGATGTAGCATTGGAGGCACAGCGAATACAATAAAAAGTTGATTTTTCTATTTGTACAGCTTTACGTACCTGTCGTAACATTCTCCTCTCGAAAACACAACCGACCACTTAACAAACTAACGATAACTGAAGGCCGAATGGTAGCTTATCATTTATATACGTAGCGAATCAGGGGGAATCTTTCACTCCTCTTCCATATGGGATGTTGGTGAAAAGCGAAAGAGAGGGAAACGAGGGATGAGCGAGAAATTAAGAGAGGAAGAGAGACGCGGGGAGGCGGAGAGGACGAGGAAAAGAGCAGGGTCAAAAGCTTGACCAATCCCGAGCTGGAGCCATGAGGAGAAATTAAATAGGTAGTCGCGATGATAGATAACCGCGGGGAATGGGAAAATGGGTGTCGAGTGGTTCGATACATCGATTGTCTATTTTTCTGCGATGATATCCGTGTCCTCGCGAGGGAAACATCGATGCTCGATGCATCGTGGAAAACAATCGTAAAGTTGCTCTGACGGGAGAATGCAGTCCGAGAATTGTAGCGATAGTTGCGGGACACTCAGGGATCCAGATGTGAAGATGCTGTGCGATGTTGCACTATCGCTTGAGAACTTTCAAGTGCATTGACTTTTACTGCCACCGTGCTTGGGAAAAACGCCATATGAGCGTTCGACGTTGACAAAGTCTCTACCATAAAGTGCGACTTTTCCATCTTTAATTTTATTACGCCTTTTTTTTACAAGAGTGAAAGTTAAAAATAGTGTCGGAATTTTGTTAAAAAGAAAAAATGTACAAAAGAAGTAGCATAACCACCCACTTAGATTTGGACTGCATTTTGCAATTTGGAACTATAAATTCTGGCCCGACTTAAAAACAACGTATGTGCCATTAGTTTTCCTAGGTACATGACTGTTTTTTTCAGATGAGCCTGAATTTATAGTTCCAAATTGCAAAATGCAGTCCATTTAACCTTCTGTCGGGTGACGTCTCCCATGTAAACTTAAGCTGAGATCAATGCAGCAGATGACTAAGTGGAGCTTAAACGCAGACATTCAATGTGAAAGAAAGAAAGAGAACAAGGGAGAAAGAAAGAAAGAAAAACAGAGAGAAAGTAGCGGTAGTAATATACATTTATTTTAAAGCGGTGCTTTAGCAACTAAGGCCATTTACACCGCTATGTGAAGAAAGACAGAAAGAAACAAAGAAGGATAGGTAGTAGTGGTAGTATGATAAGTTTATTTTAAGGCGCGGTGCTTTAGCATGTAAGGCTATTTACACCTCTGTGTGTTTACATGGAAATCAAGGTTATACATCAGTGAAAATACAAAAGGGTTGAGAGGTAAGGTTAAATTTTAAGTTTAGTGGAGCTCATAAATTCAAAAAGTTTTACAGGATGAGTATTCAGAAGAAAATTTTTAAGAGAGAGTAAGGGGCAGGGAAAAAAACGTTTTCGCATTTCTTTATAAAGTGGGCAACTTATAAGAACGTGATCTACTGTTAAGGGGGAATAAAGAAGGATAGAAAGAAATTAAGAAATAAAGAAATAAAGAGAGAAAGAGAGAGAGAAAGAGAGAAATATCATCAAATATATTTTTTTACATATCGACCGTGAAACTACCAAACCACGTATCTCGGTTTGCAAAGTTACAGACTTCCTGCCATACTTTATTTTTTAAGTAGGAAATCACTAAACGTCAATTCTTGACAACTTCCGTGATTTCTTTTCCCTGTGCGAAGAAAATTTTGCGAAAACTTCAAGGAATTTTCCTGATTTATTTTTCTTTGAAAAAATAAAGTGAGAGTAGGGATTTTCAAACGCTGCAAACGAAATCTGGTAGTTTTACCGTTAATGTGTAATCAAGAAAGCTCGTGAATTACCTTACAGTTGGATTTTTCCGAGACTTTTGTTTTGACCACGTTTTGCAATGGGCCTGTTGCAAACTTTTGCTAGAGCAAAAATAAGAGTTGTTTCTTATAGATTATGCCTCAAAAATCACGATGAGCGCATCGGCAAAGTCTGAAATGCACTCATAACTTCACAATCTGCGTAAGAAATTTGCGTTTTTTTAAGCTTCCCGCTTCATAAACGATACTACGGCATAGGTGAACATTTTGTTAGAGGAGTCGCTCCATCGTCGGCGATATTCATCATGGCCGACGCTTGCACGCAGTTCCGCGCGTAATTCAAGGAGAGTTCAAGGTCAATCAATTCGGGCGTGGAAAATATGAACGTTAACACACCGATTTTTATCTGGTCTAATCCAGTTCAGGTGTTATCTCGTCCCATCAAACGTGTTTTGGCGGATTGACGTCGGCTATGATGATTATTGCCGACGATGGAACGACTCCTCTTACAAAATGTTCACCTGTGCCGTAGTATAGTTTTTGAAGCGGGAAGCTCAAAAAACCGCCAATCTCTTACGCAGTTTGTGAAGTTATGAGTGCATTTCAGAGTTTGCCGATGCGCTCATCGTGATTTTTGAGGCATTATCTATAAGAAACAACTCTTAGTTTTGCTCTAGCAAAAGTTTGCAACAGGCCCATTAGGAACTAATATTTCAGGCTCAATTTATTTTTATCTTCTTCATTCTCCTTCTCTTTCTCTGTTCTTTCCTCTTATTTCTCCTCCTTATTTTCGTCTGCTTCCTCCTCTTTTCTTTTTCCGTTACATACTATTCTCTCCAGAGGTGTTAATGACCATAGTTACTACGGCACCGCTTTAAAATAAAGGAATATCATTGCTCATTTTCGTTCTCCCTCTATCCTTCTTCTTTCTTCCCTTTTTTGAGCTCGCCCACTCGGGAGAGCTCTTTGCGATCGATTTCTTTTAGCATTGGTAGTGTCCGTGGCGACAAATGGATGGTTCTTGTTGCCGTCGGAGGAACGGCCAAAATCCCATTGATTTCAAGGTCTAAAAGTTGAATTTTCGCGGGTTACAGTTTTCCTCCGTCGAACATTTCCGTTCCCTCATTCAACTGAGGATTAATTGTTCCTCGTTTGCTACACTAGAGAGCAGCACTTTCCAGTGGCCGAGCATATCATAGCATGTTTCTATGGTTTTATAGCAAATAACCTAATTGTATGTTATCATCCTCTTGGCCGTCAGTTATGACTTACCGCTAGCGTACTCTGCTGGAGATCTCAGAATGCTGAGTTTCTCCCCACTCGTTCTTTTTAGCCAATGATCGTTCCCGTGAGGCTTTTTATCCAACTTCAACCAAATACTGTGTCTGCAGACTGTTGTTATTTCACTCAATAAAAAAAAAAAAATCTTTTCAATGCAGTTTTTGTGTGCAGTTGTACTTGCAATTGTTATTATTTCTTAAAATAAAAAACATGGTGCCCTCGACGTGATTTAATAATTTGTTCAATTAATTTTAAGGTACTGAGACTAAGATTGAGATTTGCGCATAATTAATGGATAATCCTTATTGGTACCATAGAACTTTTGCTTGAGAGCTCGGTTGAGACTCGCATTGGGATCCTTTCAGAGTTTGTTTAAACCTCATATTAAGAATGCTTTAGGATTCGTTTGAGCCTCGCATTAAGAATGCTTTAAGAGTTCGTTTGAGCCTCGCATTGAGTTTCTTTAGAGTTCGTTTTAACCTTAAAATACAGATGCATGAAGTGCTCTTTTGAGCTCCGTGCTATTTATAGTGCGCGAGGTGCTCCATTGAGCCACCGCATACCTACAAAGGCGAGATGTGCTCCATTGAGCCACTCGCATACAAAGGCTTGAAGTGGTCTTTCGAGCTCCACGCTAAAATTCAAGTGAATTCCTTTTCAACTCTTAGTGTATACCATAAGTATTGTGTAAGAATTATGGTAGAAACGTTCCTCCGAACCGTGCTCAATTATAGTTTCTTTGAACTCTGTGCCGATAAAAATTGAGAATTTCAGACTGCCAGCTTAACAAAGTATAACCTTTATTCAAGTTGGCGACTTGATTTAAAAATAAATCATATGGTTTCATTGTAATGTGAAAAATTTGTCATATGAAATTACGTCATAACATTTTGCATCGGCATGTAACCTCTGATAATTGGGTAAAGATTCATTTAATACATATACAATTTCAGAAAAAATCATTAATAGTTGTTAATAGTTTCCCAAAGGCGAGCTCTCCAACACAGTAGTGTTGGAACCAGCAGCTTGTTTTCTTTTCCCTGTGCTTCCACCTTTTCCCCATCTTTGATGCTCCTTATGCAGATAGGCGACTTTACAGATGAATCAGAAATCCTTATTGCAAACTCTAGTAGATTGGTCCTTCAATCGAGTACATCTGAAAATTCCAAGGGATAAATATTCGCACTAAGCTTTCCTCAAGAATAAAAATTATTTTTAGGAAAATTTGGCAGCTTTCAAATGGGGATAGTTCTTTAAAATGATAGACGAGAGGATCCGCTTGGTTTTTCCCAACGGGATTGGTTCATATTTATAAAGTCACATTTTCTGGAGCCCACGCTGGGGATGTCACATAACCAATTCCATAAATATATCCAGATTATTTACTTGCCGCAGATGTGCTCAGTGAACTCCGCTCTGTATATGGCACTACCCGTCTGAAAAGACGAGCAAAAGAAGAATTTATTAACGGATTCATCACACATTGATACTAAAAAGTCGTAAAATTGCTATTTTTAACTGTTGACTTTGCTACCCTTTCGTTTAAGTCTCTCGGTCATTTGCGATTACCGCCATCATTTCCTACGTTGTTGAACGGGGAAGAGTATTCGCGGGCATCTCGTCGGGTGAAGAACACATTGATGGTCAAGTACCGAGATTACGTACCTCAATTTGCGACGTTGCGAATATCCCGTTACATTTTGTTTTAAATAGAAAATAAATCAATCGTTTTTTCAGAACGTAAATAATACTACTAGCATATTTCTTTTTTCTTTTTTAGATTTTCCACAAGAATTTATAAATCATTCCGGGGAGATTTTTAGCGCTAATTCCGAAAATGACCTCAATTTTCTGGACTAGTTAAGTTTTCCTCGGAAAAGAGGGAATGTTCCCTAAAAATCTAGCTTTCCCAGAGAAAGTCAATTTTTCGGAAAATTTGTGCACAGTTAAGAAAAGCTAAAGTCATTTTCAAATTTAACAGCCAAAAATAGCAAAGTATAGCATGCCTATCAAAATTTTCTGCCTGTTCTTAATATTGTGGTTTTTCTGGTCAAATGCCCCTCTCCGCTCAAACTCCACCATTTAAAACTCATTCGATTCTTTCTCTTCGGGAAAAGAGCCTAGGAAAAATTGTTTCCTCTGGTATTGAATGAGGTTGTTCTCACCCAATTTTTGCCGCCAAAGCCGGAAATACCGTCGGCTTATCTTAGCACTTTACCGAATTTTTGACGAGTCGAATTTTTCTAAAAAAAAGTGTTTTTTCAGCTCAGAAAAACACATATTTTAAAAAAGTTGATTTCTAGGAGATTTTGGGGGAAAACAAAGGTCATATTAGGCTCTCGCGGAAAAATTGGGTGGGAATAACCTCACATAACACCAGAGAAAAAAATGTACACACTCTTTTCCCACGGAGAACAATTGGATGCGAGCTTTGGTGGCATTTAAGCGGAAAGGAGTATATTTGACCAAAAAAACCACGATATTAGTGACTGGCAGAAAAATTTTAAGAGGCATGCAATACACTACTACAGGTATATTCTTGGCTGCAAAATTCGCAAATGACTTTTTCTGCTCTGTGCAC
The DNA here is from genome assembly GCF_001854935.1 of Bemisia tabaci. Lineage (NCBI taxonomy): Eukaryota > Metazoa > Arthropoda > Insecta > Hemiptera > Aleyrodidae > Bemisia > Bemisia tabaci. Next base: position 4,090,996 of record NW_017547115.1, read on the forward strand.
AGATTTTCCGGAAAATTGACTTTTCCCTATGGAAAACTCGATTTTTAGGAAAAATTCCTACTTTTACAAGGTAAACTGAACTAGTCCAGAAAAACTGAGATCATTTTCGGAATCAGCGCTAAAAATCCTCCCGGAATTATTCTGAAATTCTTATGGAAAATTTAAAATAAAAAAAAATTGGCAAAAGGTGTTATGTGAGCTCTGAAAAAACAATTTATTGATTTTCTATTTAAAACAACAAGATGCAACGGGATATTAGCAACGTCGCAAATTGAGGTACGTAATCTCGGTACTTGACCATCAATGTGTTCTTCACCCGACGAGATGCCCGTGAATAATCTTCCCGGTTCAACAACGCGGGAAATGATGGCGGTAATCGTGAATGACCGAGAGACTTAAACGAAAGGGTAGCAAAGTCAACAGTTAAAAACAGCAATTTTACAACATTTTAGTATCAATATGTGATGAATCCGTTTATAAATTCTTCTTTTGCTCGTCTTTTCAGACGGGTAGTGCTATATACGAAGAGAAAAATTCCGAAATGTCCGGGGGAAATCGGATTCATGAAAAAAAAAGTTATTTTTTAAATATCGCTAAAAACCGACCCCTGTTGAGCAGTGAAATTTTATCTCTTGGACGAAATATATCCCATGCAATTTTCAAAAGAGGTTGTCTTGTCTAATTGAAAGAAGGTAAAAATTAGAGCGAACTCTTAGGAAAAATACATTTTAAGCATGTATACATACTCAGAGCTGGAGCACATACATAAGCATAGTTTTGATTCAAAAAAGAAAGAGAGAAATATACCGTCGGAATCCGCAAGACAAAACATCCAACGCAAGTGTTCAATTTGAATATGAAGCATGTTAGAAAAGAGACTTATCCTAAAAGAACATTTGTCATCACAGGAGTAAAGAATAATCTAATTTTTACACTTTTTCAGTATAGGAGGGGACTCCGATGGGAATAATTTAAGAAAATAAGATTAACTTACTTTCGTGCTTTGATACAATAAAACTTTAGAGGTACTCGTATCCATCGTATCAATACCAGTTGAAGATGGACTGATTTACGCCTATATCAGACGTTGTCCGAAGTTCTCTCAAGGTTACACTTTTCAACAGAAAATTTATCCATGTGCAAGCAACATTGTAAAGTGCAATTCTGTGACCACTTTTATGCTTCATTATTTCGGAGATAATCGCAGAAATTTTCTAAGTATCCTTATTTGGGGAAATCTTCCAACGAAGCAGCGCAGCTAAGCTGTGCTTGGTCAACTCCTTTCAAATATGACCCATACTTAATGCTTAATTTTACCGCACAACTCATTCGCACTAAGGTCGGTTCCAATCATCGCGGATAATCAAGATTCAATTGTAATTTTATAGGTCTCCTTCCCAGTTCATCACACTACTGATATGATCTTAAATTGAACACAGTTTGGCAGAAAGTAATCAAGAACATTTCAGTGTTGCCACGGTAGTGTAAATATTTCTTTGCAAAAAAGAGGAGAATCGAAAGCACGCGACAACTCTTCAGGAGTTCTGCGAAACTCCCAAAAACAGATTAAATTTTTTCCTTTTCAAAAGAGTCCAGAATTCAAATCCCTCCCGCTCAAAGAGAATATATTTCAGACTTCGCACTAACAATCTCATGAAATCGAGCGAGCCAAAAGTTACCTACGTTCGGAGGTCAACATTTCTTTTCGCCTAGTGATGATTGATCAGCAACGTGCGTTGTCCAAAAATTCCAATAAAATTCGCCTTATAGCCCTGGATAGACGATCAAATTCCCGAACCAATTCCGATCAAAGTAGCATCAAAGTGTCGAGAGTCATCAGTCTTAAACTCATTAATTTGCTTAATTTTAAAATGAAAACTTGGCAGAAATGTTTCCTGTGGCAGGAAATGATGAATGCTGGCACTCTGTTCTGATCTTACTTTGAACAAAAAAGTGCGGCCCGTCAAAATTTGATGGTAGATGGTGACCACCAGTCATCAGCATGTCTACTTTGATCGGAATTGGTTCGGAATTTGATCGTCTATCCAGGGCTGAAGATGACTGAGTATAATGTCAAGATGAGTAACCATAGGCGAGTTTTTACAAAAAAGGTCAGAATTCCTAAGCTAATTGTTCACCTCTGTAGTCATAAGCCACGCTCAAGCGAATCTGGGAGTTGACTTTCGTGAAACACTTTTACACTGTATGGAAGATATCAGTGCGGGATCTCCCAAATACATTGATGGCCATCAGAGTGTGGAGGTTATAATAATTATTAATACAATAATTATGGAAATTTTTAAAATGAGATAGAATAATATTAAATGTCATCAATAGAAAGTTAGTATTAATACTGTTTCTCCCTTAACGACGTTGCAGACTTCCTGTCATATACTTCATTTTTTCTTTGGAAAGCAATTTTTTTCACCGCAATTTCTCGAAACTGCCTTGATTTATCTTCTCTGTTAGCAGAATATTCTTTATACATTTCAAGTTACATAGTTTTCTTTTTTCTCTTCAAAAAAAAAAAACTTTAATTTAGAACGGGAATTTTGAAATCTCGCTTTTTGGCCATTGACATCGTCTCTCTTCCCGATGGTGAATGAAAATTGTGTATGGGTACAGTTTTAAGTCTTTGTCTCCACGGGACGTTTCATGGGATTTTGCCCAAGTTCGAATCCCAGGAATGAACTTCTGAGCTTTCCTCCCGCTAATCAAAACAACAATATTTCTTCTTCTTCCTCTTCTTCCTGAGTCGCTCTAGGACTCCACAAGGACTCTACTTGGTACTGTGGTTAGTATTGACTATCACAATACTTTTCCCCAACTCTGCAAGTGAGGTTTTTCTGAATTTCGCAAGTGACATTTTCCCCAACTTCGGGAGTGAAATTTTTCCCAACACCCCAAGTGAGATATTTTCCAACTTCCAAAGTGAGATTTTTCCCAACTCCGCGAAAGATATTTTTCCCAACTTCGCACGTGAGATTTTTCCCAGCTTCGCAAGTGAGGCTTTTCCCAACCTCGCAAGTGAGGCTTTTCCCAACTTTGCGAGTGAGATTTTTTCCAACTCCGCGATAGAGATTCTTCCCAACTTCACAAGTGAGATTTTCCCCAACTTCGCGAAAGAGATTCCTCCGAACTTCGCAAGTGAGATTTTTCCCAACTTCGCATGTAAGATATTTTCCAACTCCGCGAGTGAGATTTTTCCCAACTTCGCAAGTGAGACTTTTCCCAACTCCGCAATTGAGACTTCTCCCAACTTCGCAAGTGAGACTTTTCCCGGGACAAATCCCACGAGACGTCCCGTCCTGAAGTCGGCGACGAGGCCACCGGCCGACGGCCAAAGTCGGCAACGAGGTGCTAGAAGAACTCCACATGTCCAAGTCGGGAGATTTATTCGCGAGTCTGGATGAAACCGAAGCCGATGTCGTCTGCGCCGGGTCCGGGTCCGGCTGGAGCGGTGACCGTCGGTCGTCGGTGGCTCCGGCGCGCGGCGGGGTTGTCGCGATAGGTTGTCTAGGAGGCCTCGAACCTCGAACCCCCGTCGCAAGGACACGAGGGCATCGACTCCGGATACGGAGAGGCAACAGCGAGCATCATCTCGCACGCTCACCGTATATCTCACGCCGCTGACTCTTCAACCACAAATCAGCCGCATCAGACTCACCCGTCATGCGTCAGCTGATCGCCGAGTTTTCGACCGGTAGTAAAAGTGCATTTGCACCGCGTTTAATGGAAAGGAACCAAGCCGCATCAGCTATTCCCAAATTTAATCGGGAAATGTAATTTTTTGACGCTATAGTTAGAGTACCTATATTGAGAGAGTATGGCCACTGGTGTTACCACCTCTGATTGGCTCAGCCAGCTTAGGCTGAAAAAAGGCGTAACTTTTTAATATTGTTATATTATAGGGCAACCCCTAGAAAGGGTATTTTAATATAGTATAAGCACTGTCCTCCCTCCCCACAATAGGAGGACAGTGATTATATAGTAAATATATATAAGTAAATATATATATACCCAAAAATGGAGGACGCCATAAATTAATTTAATGCAAAATGACTCAAAATGTAGTTTTCTTTGCTTATCGTAACGAGAAATTAACTCAAATGCACTATTGCGACTTCTTTACATATTTTTAAGGCTAATCGTGTGCAATTTTTGAAAAAAATTATCTTAGATGTAGTAAGGTTGGCAGCAAGTGCGGTTGGTGATAACCGTCAAAAGTTGGCAATGACCCCCCCTCCCATCCACAAAAACCAAAACAAAGCACCGCCATTTTTGGGCCCTAAGCCTCTCCATGGGCCCAGTGGCCATACTCTCTGCTATAGTCAAAAGTATATAAGTACGTAATATAAGTACGGATGTGAAGTTTGGCATATTATTGCATTTTTGAGTTTCCATCCCGTGCTGTAATTAATTTTTGCTTGTAACCAAATCGCTTTATGGTTATAAAACATCATAGATTTTAGTCAAAACGCGTATCTGTGCAGCAGTGCTCCGCAGTTGCTAAGTTTGGCAATGCGTATCCGTACTGATACTGACGTCCTCAAACATTCCGGTATTCAGCTTGATGGAAAAAGTTATTTTCCACGACTACCTGGAAACTGCCTGAATGCATGCACTCGGCTGCGTCGGGAATAAGTTGTATTTGAATGCCACGACTCGAGGGGTCAGCGCAGGAAGAGGGGGGAGAGGGTCAACCGACTGTTTGTGCATTTTCTTTAAAATTAACCCGGGAGAATTTTGAAAATGCAACCGAGCTACGTCAACAATGCTCGCTGAATTGTTCGGAGGAGAGAATTGGACAAATTTCTATCAAACAGAACTATGTGCATTAAGACATGAGCCCTGTTACTCCTAAGAATATATGCATTACAGGGCTCATGTCACAATTCACATAGTTCCGTTTGATAGAAATACGTCCAATTAATGGCTCGCCTTGGTGCGACCTGCTCAGTGACATTGTGGAAGTTCCGTCAGTGTGAAGGAGTATTAGCTGCCTTTCTAAGGAAAACGCCGTATGAACCTTCAGGCGTTGCTAAATTTTATTTAGCGTATTACGAATTTATTGGGAAAGTTGTGGATATTTTTCTTCTAATTTTGCAGACAATTTTGTTTCCACTTTAATCTGAGGTATCTGAAAATTTCAAGGAAAAATATTTATATCTCTCTCCCAAAATAAATCATTTATCAGGGGAAATTTGGCAACATTTGAATGTTTATTCGGCGTTTCTCCTTAGCACGGCAGTTAGCCATTCGGAGTAGCGCCACCGTACAGTGGAACGAGTCAATGTGATAAAGGTTGGAGATGATGTGAAAATTTTTAAAATCCAATGCCTTTTTAAATATGGAAGTCAGAAATGGACCACATTTTGCAATAAGAAACCACTATTTTTGGCTCATTTCAGAAACGACATTCGTGCCATCGGTTTCCCTGTGCAGAAAGGTGTTTTTATGGTAGAGCCAGAGATAGTGGTTCCTTATTGCAAAATGTAGCCCAAATATAAAAGTTGTTTCATAAAAATTCGTGGGAAAATACCTTTCAAAATCACCTCACAAAATGCATGCTATTATAAGTCAAAAGTTAGAGTTAGTCAATTATTTCATGTCTGACCTCTCCCAATAAGGCTTGTTCCACAGTGGTCTTGAAGCAAAAAAAAAAAAGCGACAAAATGCACCCAAAGACGGTTTGCAGGGGGTGAGTTAATGATATGTGTACTTTCAAAATCGCGAAAAATCAAAATCTTGGCTGATCCTATTTCCGGAATATCGCAATTAGTTTTCCACTGGTTTTGATCATCTTTTTTATTTATTTTTCCATTGAATCGGTGCTGGTCGGTTCACGTTTTTATTTTTCGTTCGATTTATGTCGATCGAATACATACCCTAGGCTCTCGCCACATGCATACTATATCTATCCTATCATACTCTCTTTTTTTTAGCTGAACAATTCGCCCTCTGCTGCGTCTGCAGTAATTGTTGTCACGAATATGTTGTGCGTGCTGATTTCAGCTCATTACATACTTGAATCTCTGAAGGCGTTTCATGTGCGAAGCTGAAGGCGAATTGTTCAGTTGAAAAAAAAGAGTATGATAGGTAGTCTGCATGTAACGAGAGGGTATGTATGCTATCGACATGAATCGAACGCAAAAAAAGCATGAACACCGATGGAATGGACAAATAAATAAAAAAAAGCGGACCAAAATCAGTAGAAAACCTGCATTTACTATGAAAATTTCAAATTGCGATACTTCGTAAATAGGACCAGCCAAGATTTTGATTTTGATTTTTTTTTGCGATTTTGAAAGTACACGTCGTAACATAGACTCACTCCCTGAAAACCGTCTTTGGGTACATTTTTGTCGCATTTTTTTTGCTTCAAGACCACTGTGTTCCCCTGTACGCCACGCGGCCAGGCGCGCGACCCATTAAATGGATTCCTCGCTTCCTGATCAAAGATCAGCTGAAAGCTTTGTTTCCACGATTAAAATAAGTCCATCAAAATGGGTCATCAATGAGACTGTTGATTTTTGCCGATCAAAATGAGAAGGCGCCTCTAAGTTGTTGTCAGATGTAAATCGCGAGCAGAGTAATAAAAGGCATTACAAAAAAAAATCCGCGGAAACATCTGTTGCGCTCCCTGGAATGAGTCGTTGAGAAAAAAAAAAGGTGTTTGCATTTCGGGCATCTTGGAATTTTTTTGATGACGTAGGTCGGTACGGCGATTTTTATTATTAATTTTCTTGGAATCGATATTATATTGAATGACGTAGTCGCACTAAATCATTCTATAAGATAGCTCTATTTTCTCTACGTCCAGTGGCGTAACGGACTTCCGCTGGGCCCCCCTGCAAAATTTTTTCTAGGCCCCCCCCCATGTCGATAAAATTCCAAAATCATCCCCCCTCCCGCCCCTCTACTTCTCTCACCCCTTCCCGTTTTTTTGCCCGAGAAATTTCAAATCACGGACTTGGACTTGGAATGCCTCTCCCCTCACTGTCCCGGATCCCGTACCCGATTAAGTGGGGCCCCTAAAGGATCAAGGATCTAAAGGGTGGCGGGGGCCCAGCCCAGGCCCAAGGATCTACAAAAGGGCCCATGCAGGCCCAAGAATCGAAGGGCCTCCAAGGGCCTTGTGGGCCTTTTCAGTTCATGGGTCACCCAAAGCCCGAAATACCTACGAAAAGTGACAAAAAAGAGAAAAATTTTAGTAATCACTGAGTGGACATTGGAAGGCAGGGGCCCTTCAGCAAAAAAAAAGTTAGGAACAGTCCAAAAGAAGTATGAAAAACCCTGAGCTAACAATAAAAATCAGCGGAAGAAGCCCCACCTAGTCGGTAAGTAAAGGCCCAAAGTTTGAAACCAAAGCTAAGCATCAAAGAGACAGAGAAAAACAAAATTTCGGCGGCCGAAGGCCCGGAGGGCCTCCTAGGCGCTTGGGCCCCCCTGCATAGCAGGGTCTGCGGGGGCGCCCGTTACGCCACTGTCTACGTCCTCTTTGTCTATTGCCTTGTCTTTCAATTCCAATTATCGGCTCACTGTCAAATTATAATATCCCTGGTAAAAATTGGCAGTAGAATCTGTGTTCAAAAATACCACAGGCCTACTACAGCCGAGTGTAAGATCTCCAATAGCTTCAATTGCCAGCTACACAATTTCTTATAGCCTTTTATAGCCGATAGCGATTAAGCAACAGCCAGGCGATAAAGTGTATGCTGAACGTTACTAAATACGGATGCGAGAACCTGGTGAGTTTTTGGACTGCCGCTCTCTTCTTGTGCCGTAGTATCTTGATTTATTTTGCGAGGAAAGCTCCATACTTTTGAAAGATGCCTGTCATTCTTAATAAGTTGGAGCGCCTTTAATTTCGTATGCTACTGTGCAATACCTCTGGTGTGAAATAGTTGCTTCAGGCGCCGTGGCACGCTGCGGCGCGGCGGGCGGGCAGCCAGCGCGAAACGCGCATTGGCGCCTACAAACCTAACAGGGATACTTCACGCATTGCGCAATGCGTGAAGTATCCCTGTTAGGTTTGTAGGCGCCAGTGCGTCGCCGGAATGAGCATATCCGTTCCTGATTTCCCCCGAGAAATAAATACTCAAATGCTTCTATAAGAGTGTTGATACTGCAAGCTATTCCCGACGATGTGCCGAGCCGTTTGTCGGGGTTAGACGAATGAATGCAGCTATTCCTGTTTGTAAGGTGTCCGTGTTACAGTTGCATACACAGAAAAATGGAGGCATTCTGACTTTGTTCGCGCTATCTCAAAACAGTAAGAGTTGCTAAGCGCTGGCAATTCTCAGCACGAATGAGCTAAATACGCCACAGCAAAGATTGGGACAACAAAGATGATGTGGTAAGGAGAAACGACGTATGAATTAATATTTGGGCGTTGTCAAATTATTAATCATTTAAGATTCTTACGTACATTTTCCTTGGATATTTTCAAGTACATTAGATTTTGCACTAAGTATCACGTGTGCGAAACTCCAAAATTTTTGGGTCAGCCGCGCGGCTGATTACATTGGTGATTGATAGATAAAGAAGATGACGGTAAAATGGAGCTATCTAATTAGTCAGAACAGGTGGTTGCCGTAGACTAAGGAGAACCTAACCTATAGGGTGCCCCACGTGGGTTGCTATCAGTTGGTCTACTACTTACCTACCTTGTGTGTCCATTGCAACCATCCGTTTTCACCAATAAGATCACTCCATTTCCTCTTTGTCTTCTTTGCCCATGGTTTTGTCTATCAATCTTAATAATTAGTCCGCAGCGCAAAGGTGATTCTCGCATCTGGTAAGTTTGCATCAATAGGTTTAGTCAATGTAAACAACTGGAAAACTTTCCTTTCATTTCTGCATGTAATTAAAACCATCGATATTTGTTGAGGTATAGAATCTATTATTATTTGTGATGGGTCCGAATGGAGGAAAAATAGCGTTGACACCTTCAAAATTTCTTCAGATGAGGTTTCGAGAATGGCTTTGATGGTTCCAAAATCTTCTAGCTCGGCAACCAATTTAAAGGTTTCCCGTGCGGTTGAGGTTTTTATTCATGTACACCACACGAAGAATGATGGTTAATATATATATATGAGTCGCTTTTACAGCGCTCTTTGGCGCTTTACGACGCCTAATCGCCACAAAGCTCGGTCTTCCCACAGGTCATCAGGGAGTTGACAATCTCTCATCTCATTTAACACCCCCTGTCGCCAACCTCTCACTGGGCGTCCCCTACGTCTCCTCCCGGGAGGAACCCAATCAAGCATCTTTTTTGGCAGCCTCTCTTCCGTCATCCTATTGACATGACAATACCAAACAAGTTGTTTGGTCATGACGTCGAACACGTTTGGATATAGAACGCTGTAGTTAAAAGTATATTAACATATGGATGCGAGGTTTGGCAGTTGAAGAAACGGACACAGGATATGCTAAGAGCAACGGAGATGGATTTCTGGAGAAGGTCAGCAGGAATTTCTAGGAGAGATCGGGTCCGTAATTATAGAGTGCGTCAGATAATGGAAGTCGAAAAAAAAAAATGATGGTTAATTTGTCTATCTATTTTTATATTCACCTCCTAATACTCGCTTCCACCTCGGAGAAGCAAGCAGAAAAAGGAGAGTAAAAAGCTAAATCTAATTTTCCGAAAAGAATATCTCGGGCCGGGTAAAGGTTTTTCCTCCCGAGAGGCATCAAGTGCGAAAGGATATTGCCAACTGCTAACTCAACTCGTCGCCCCTCTGATGTAGAGTCGTATCTCCGATTCTCACTTGAGCCCTGTTATTAATATAACTGCCTGCTTTCCAGGGCTTATGTAAACATAGAGGAACGCCCTTACGTTCGAGGAGCAACGAACTGAAGGAGAGGAAGAAACCACAGTGACGCAATTCGAAAGGTCACGAATCTAAATTATTACTCTTTACGTTAATATGTGTCTCGACGAGACGGTCATATGACTGTTCGGGAATCTTTGTAGAAATTGTTTGTGTCTTGAAAGGGTCGAAAAAATTTGAATCCAACGAGCTGTATGACAAATCGAGACGCCCCACAGTGGATCGAGTCAATAGGAGAAATCGGACAAAATTTGGAAACTTTAAAAGCTTATAACTCCGTTTAAACAAAAGGGTGATGTTCTAAGAGTGGCTCCAGTAGTTTCCTCGTAAAATGTTCTTCTATCAGCACCCCTTGAAATTTAAAATGTAACGATATAATCATGAAAATTTGAAGTTTTGGTCAAAAATTTCATGTCCGATTTCTCTAATCGACTTGATCCACTGTGCGCTCATCAAAAATGAAAGATGGGATTCCGAGCAGCGATTTTGATGTTAGCAGGACGAAATTTTAGGGAAAGGAAAGAGGGACTGAAATATACACAGGATGAGAAGGGGAAAAATATACTATAAGGTACATTTTACTCTCGATGAAGCTTGAAAATTTACGCTGCTATGAAAGAGGAATTTCCAGTGACATTGTCGAATGAGAATGCATTCGGGAAAAGTTACCATTGCCGCATAAAAACTATGGTGGATCTAAAGGGTAGTTGTAGGGGGTATTTTGCTGGTGGAACTGTCTGGTCGAACATTTTAGCGGAAACAGATTAGACATGAATAGAACACGGAAATTACGTTTCTTTATATTTCGCCTTCAATTTTCGAGGTATGTGGAACATCATACTCCACGCAACAAAAATATCCATTCGCGGATTGGTGTTTGAAAACCTGATCATTTTGTCCATGAGTGGACTAAATGAAACGGGGGCTCAGACTAGAAGACAATTGATTCCCTGAACTTTGACTAAAAAGGAGTGAGAGTTGTTTTCTTTGGAAGGATTTGGCGGCTAGCTTGGACATTAAGATATCCCACAAAGCAAGGGGCATCTTTGGAATTTCTTGAGATGGTTCCAAAATATCGATCCAGTTTGAAATTTCGAAAAGCCTCGCGTGAATTTTTTAATCCATCTCAGCCGAGGGTATTTTTGGTGGGCCCCTAACAATCACTTTTTTGCCAGATAGCCAAGAAAGATGCCAAAACATCCGATATTAAAGGAATGACACACTCTCATGACTTGGTCGAGATTTCGAAATACTTGACGAAGGACGATATTTACAAGCAAAAATTTATGAACATGCATGGAAAATTAGGACAACAACTTTGCATTTTATTTTATTTCTTTTTTTAATGGAATTCCTCCCAACCGGCCCAACCCCTAAACACGATGGGCACGTAAAAGTCCTCCCTCCGATCGCTTTGCACGATTTGAAACTCTTGAATGAAATGAAGGGTCCAAGGATTGCGGCTCTATGCTGTTACAAATTGTGAAATCACACGATTTCAATTTTCCCCAATTTCGCAAGTTTCTTAGACGTCGAAAAAGTCACTAATAGCGACGCATTAGTCAAAATTCGTCGATAATCACTGAATATTCTTCATTTTAAATATTTCCATTTATTTTATTAAAATTATTGCGACTTAACCTCAATAGAAACATGACAACAATGCAGCGAATAAAAGGAATTATTTGTAAGCCTTGCGTCACTAGAACGAGCGTCCTTGGCCGAGACGAAACATGAATCTTCAGCAGCAGCGTGAAATGCGAGCGAAGGCGCCCTCTCTTAGACAAAGTATCCCTGGAACGTCATATTTAAACGAGGGCCTTATGACATCAGAGATGGGAAAATGTCTCATCCTACAGACAAATTTATGTCAGTCCGTCCGTTTTCTGCGAATCAACTCGGGCCGTAGAGATCAACTTCACAAAAAATTGTCCAGCCCTTTACACTGTCTTGGTTTTTCGTCAGGATAACTGCGTTTGAAATATTTTTCTCCTCGCTTCACCTGTAAGAAATTTTCCACGAGTATCTTATCTTAATCGATGGGCAAAATTTCCTACGATTTTCCGAGTGCTGACGGGAGGAGAGCATTGTCTTCTTTTAATAATTATCTTTATTCCTCTGCTTCTTTTTTTATCTTTTCTTTCTTCATGCCTTCAATTTTAACGCGGGTGGGGGATAAAAAAAAACAACCTATTTGTGTGAAGTCCCAAGTGCCTGTTAGGTAATACTAATGAATGAGATATCTATAAAAAAATAAATGAAGTCATTTGCATCCGCTCGTTCCTTGTTCGAGACTTACGGTTCACTTTCAAGTTCTCATTTTCTTGGGCTAACTCCATAGTCCATATGACTCATTGATTGATATTTCGCATGTGGACAATTGGACATCCCTGGTAAAAATTGGCGATAGGAGCTGCGTTTCAAAATACCATAGGAGTTCTTATAGCCGACTGAAGAGGGCGATAGAAAATCATAAAGCTGGCTGTAGAAAGTGGAAAAAATCATACGGCCGGGCTACACGAAGCGATAAAAAATTATACAGCCGGGCTATAGTTCCTATCGCCGGGCTTTACTCTTTTTCGCCTGGCTGTTGCTTTTTCGCCATCGGCTATAAAAGGCTATAAGAAATTGAGTAAAAATTCTAGTGCTTTGTAAATCCTTAAGTTTGTACGGAATCACCTTAATATTTACAAAACGCACATTATATTTTCCTTTACTACATATTTTTTTTCATCAATTAAAATGAGAATAATTCATACAGAGTATGCAAACATTTCAAAGTCATGAGTTGAAAAACGCTGACTCCGCGAGATTAAATATTAGAGCCTAACATAAAGCGGAGCGGCGCGGCGGCGCCTACAAACCTAACAGGGATACTACACGCATTGCGCAATGCGTGAAGTATCCCTGTTAGGTTTGTAGGCGCCAATGCGCGTTCAGTGCTGGCTGCCCGCCCGCCGCGCCGCAGTGTACCGCGGCGCTTGAAGCAACTATTTCACACCAGAGGTATTGCACAGTATCATACGAAATTGAAGGCGCTCCAACATATTAGGAATATCAGGCATCCTTCAAAAGAACGGTGCTTTCCTCGCAAATTAAATCAAGATACTGCAGCCCAAAAAGAGAGCGGCAGTCCAAAAACTCACTAAGTCCTAGCATCCGTAATTGGTAAATTTTAGCATACACTTTATCGCCAGGCTGTTGCTTAATCGCCATAGGCTATAAAAGGCCATAAGAAATTGTGTTGCCGGCTATAGAAGCGATTGGAAATCTTACAGCCGGCTGTAGGTCTATGGTATTTTGGAACACAGATTCTACTGCCAATTTTTACCAGGGGTGGGCAGTAAGAGGGGAACTTCCAAAGAGTCTTTAACGCAAATGTAGAAACATAGAGGTCACTTTCACAACCAGATTTAGCTCAAGGACTAAGATTATGATTCGATAATATTTATATTTCTTGTATGGACAAAAGACATTGAGGCGACCTTTTCCACATTTGAGGAATTATCTACTAGATGATAGATATACATAGCCACACTAAGGAGAAACGTCGTATGAACATTCGAATGTTGCCTAAGGTCTCTCGATGAAGTGCTTTTTTTATTTAAAGTTCTGAATATTTTTCTTTAGACGTTTTAGGTGATTTTGATCGTATTGAGGACAGATTTCTCTAAAAAATTTGAAATTTGAAAATAGAAAATCTGTTTTATCGAAGGAAAGTTGGCAACAGACGAAGGTTTATACGACGTACTTTCTTGGAAAAGCAACATAGTTTTTATCCATAACCTACAGATATTCCTTCATCGCAAAATAAATATGATGGTGCTGCAAAGAGCGTCGAGGTTTGAGCGCCGCGCCGCCCCACTTAGCTTGGAAACGAAATCGCTGCTAGTTCGCCTTCAAATTCGGCGATGCAACCTAAACCAACACCGAAATTCATTAAGTTCACAGATTGGTAGTATTCTGTACGTTTCTACGTTTCCTGAGGACCTATTTCTTACACTACATTGGAGGAATTATCAATACATCGACAGACACGAACAGCCACGCTAAGGAAAAACGTCGAATGAACATTCAAATGGTGCCAAATGTCTCTCGATAAAGTACTATTTGGAAAAAAGCATATATCTTAAAATTTCACTTAAAACTAAACATTAAAATCTCAGCAGTCATATTTCTGAAATGTGATCGCTCGGAGCGCCTTCGAAACTGCATGTAGGCTCCAATTGTTGCACGTGCTGCTGCTGAAAGCTTCAATGCTTCATTCTGAAGATTTCGAATGTCTTTCTCCAGCACTTACGAGGTCCAACTTCCGGCGACTCTGGCGTGTCCTCAGAGGGCCATTTGGATTGCATTTTGCAAAGAGGAACCAGTAGCATTGCTATGATGCTAAGATTGTGCAACTTCATCCTTTGCAATAAAATTACTGAAAACATGAAAAAATATGAAATTGACTTGTATTTTTGTCTTAAATTTACAGTTTTTAGCGAGTAAAATAGAAACTGTTAATGGATAATCAGGTTTTTCTTCCAAGCAAAAAGAAGTTGCACAATCTTAGCAACATTGCAATGCTCGTGGTTCCTTTTTGCAAAATAAAATCCATTTCACAGCAGTAAAAAAAACAAACGAGATTCGAAAATTCTTAAAACAATGGGCTCATCATAAAATGATTGTCGATAGTCGAATAATGACGTGTATGGACTTGGTAAGATTTCTACTAAATGCTATGACAAACAATTTACATGTAGGGGGTTAAAGAGCTCAAAATAATGATGGTAACTTGTTTCTCGCACCAAATAACTGATTCATAAATAGATGACTAAAGGCGAAAAACGAGTAGGCACTAAAAGATACTCCACCGAGGATAGTCTGAAAAACATGGGCTCAAAGGATTTCTTTAAATGCATAGGAGGGGTTCAGGGAGGCTCTTGGACAAATTTTGAAAAACTGAGTCGTCTTGGGGGCAATTTTGAGCTGTCCTCACTGAAAAATTGATTGAATTATAATTTCGCAGATGAAAGATTTGTCACCCACTTGCTTAGCAAAATCCCTCAAATGTCTTGGGGAGGGCTAAGCTCGATTTCCCGGATGTGCAGGACAAACTTCTAAACAAAATTCTTGAAGAATTCAAAGCCAATAATTTACAAATTATCTAGAGAATTTGCATTTCATTAGAGGAAACTTGATAATCTTTGAATATTCATGGTGTTTTTCCTTGACACAGCAGTATGAATACAGTAAGAATACTGACAGGACTGATATTGAAAATAAATATAACACATCGAGGTCATTGGTAAAATATATTTAAATTAGCGTATAAATAAATTTTAAACCTATAGGATGTTTTGAATAAAAAATTTCATATGTACAATATTTAACAGGTAAAAAGACTAATCATTGTGGTAATATTTCGGTGAGACAACGGGTGAGACATAAGGTCTTCTGGGTTTTTCTATTCCTGAGTTGAAGTGTGGACTGATGCCATCCTTAATGGAATGATATCGAAGTTCGATTACTTTATCGAAAAACTGGCTTAATTTTTCCGATGGGGCTGAACCAGTTACTAGGGAATCTCCTCGCATACAATTCTGTAAAAGAGAAGAAATTAGTTTCCAAAAAATCTGTAATTTCTTAAAAAGCAAGCAATAATGAGGGAATGAAAATCTGTTTCACGGCTCTCTTTTTGAATCTAAAACTTGGTTATTCTGGTACCTGATTTTCAGATACCTTTGAAGATGATTTGTCCCTACACATTGAGAGAACTTAACTTCTGAGAAAAAATCACCAATTCATTCGATTGGCACGATATTGAACAACGTTTTCAATTCAAGATGATTAATTGTAGCGTCGAACCAGTGGGTGCAAGACCGATCAATACGGATCATTCACTGCATTTCTTTTTGAGATTCACTCTCCTGTCTTGCCAATTAATTCCTTGCCACTTAATTACAGCCACTATGAAGTGGTGGCTAGATTGAGTGGCTTCTCTGATAAAAAAAAAAAAAAAAAAAAAAAAAAAAAAAAAAAAAAAAAATTGCACTATTTCTTGCTGCCAATGGTCTCTAAATTCGTACACAGGAATGACTGACCTGTATGGACAGGTCTTGGGTGTGTGATACATTGCATTCAATAGGGAAAATATCTTGGCAAAGTTTGATGTTTAAGATAAAAAAAAAAAAAAAAAAAAAAAAAAAAAAAAAAAAAAAAAAAAAAAAAAAACAGCAGTGGTCTCTATGCTGGAGTTTAAAGAGTTATTCATGACATAAAAGTAGAAAAATCTGAAAAAGAATAACAGGGTTAGGCTGAAAAAATATTATATTGAATTTCTCTATTAAATGCAATCATTTTACCTATCTGACCTAATCTTGTATGAATATATTCATTCACATTTTTGCACTGAAGCTGTCTTTATTGTTTGGGCTTGGAAGTTAAAACTTTTCACAATTTTTGATCCACATGCTGCAATAGATAGCACTCAACAGTTCAACCACAATTTGATCCCTGGAAAAATCACTTTAGACTAAGAAATTGTTGGGTTGATTCAATGCCAGATGGCAGAGTCAAGTTTTCTTAACTTTGTAAAGACTTGGAAGCAGCACACCACTTCTGTTTTTGCTTCGACATGATTTAAATATATTATCTTGTGAGTCTACTCTGTTGTTTTTATAAAATGTGATATTAATTACTCAACAAACATCTGAAAAAATATTTCCACTTTGCCAAAAATTCACACTTTTTGGAATAATACAGAAAAATGATCTCTTAGTGGCTAACATAACAAGTTTTCGAAGAGCAGCTCTTGAAATTTGTAAATCTGAATTGTTTTTAAGAATACGCAGACCCTTCTAATATTTTTTCAATACAAACAGCTTGCTGGAAAACTGTAAATGCGGCCAAAAAAAAAGTTTAACAAAACTTCTTTACTATCCTTACTTGAGGAGAAAAAATTAAGGGATACATCCCAGGGAAGACTCCTGAAAAATCTATTAGGAACCACCGAAGTCAAACATACTCTTCAAACCTTCATCAGAATAACTCCAATTAATTTAAAAGATGAAAACACAATCAACTCACAATTAGGATCTCCTCTGCTCCACATTCTGAGGCAATGGTGGATGACCTTCTTTGGGTTCGTACTTTATCGGCCAAATCTAACTTCGTCCCGACAACAAAAATAGGAATCTGGAAAGAGAGGACAAGGTATGTAGCAATACTAACAAAGCTGGATGATTGAACTTTAAAAATGGGAGCGTCAAAATATGGTTTTAGTTCTGTTAAATTCTTATATTGAAATTGCAAAGGATCCTTCACGCAACTGAGCATTTCACGTTTGGTGAGAGATAACTACTTATTCTACAACACAAGCACTACACTACAAGCTATGTAAAGTTTAGAAGCCTTCTCTTTTCCCCCTATTATATTCAACTGAAAATAACCATACGAACTGAAAGTTGATTGAGGTAATAGCCTTGTGCGCTTGGTTTGTTATGTTTATCTCTGTTTATGGTTTGTTATGTTTATCTGTGTTTATGGTTTGTTATGTTTATGTGTGTTTATGGTTTGTAATTAGTTCTTCTCATCCTAATTTCTAATGAAGAATTAAATGAGGATTTTGTGCCCTTACAATTACATTGTTTTTTCTCAAATGTGCAGAATTTGACAATGCTTACCTGTGCGGAGCCAATAAACTGTTCTGGGTCAAAGTCGTCAAAACTAGCATTGAAGGACTTCATCATGCCTTCTTTGTTTAGGATTTCTGCGAGCCATTTCTGTAAATTCTCTTGAGACTTGCGATTTGTTAGATCATGGACTAGAATTATACCTGAAATAAGACACAAATGAGATGATGATGAGAATTCTCTTCACTTATCAACACGCTTTGGATCAAGGAGTTGAAAAAGTCTGAAAATATTCATTTTAATTGGCATTTAAAAGGAAACCAAGATTCTTGGCTTTAATTGGGAAAGAATCAGCAAGCAGTGCTGTAAAGCCTCAAGTGACAAGGAGACGCCCTTAGAGCAGAAGGATCATATCCAAAAAATACTGCCAACAGAAAGAGTTATAATTTTTACATGATTGAGAACACAACAAAACGATAAAATTCAATAAACTGAACCGAACAACTTGATTAGTGACAAGATTTGTTGGATGTGTCAATACTGATGATAGACTGTGTGGACGTCCAATTAGTTTGCAGTATGAAGAACCCAATAATGGAAAGGCACTGAAATCCATTGATCTAATTTAGATACAAGGTTGCTTCATGGAGACAGTCTGAAGAAAGTGCCTATTAAACTCATTCCTTAGGCTTATTTTCTGTTAAAACTCTTCTTTTAGATAATGTCTAAATGGTGACTAAAATCACTGCATTATTCAGATTCGAGAGTAAGATTGGAGGATTCAGGGCTTTTGATTAAAATGAGACATCTTTGAGGTGTTATAGTTTTACCGGTACCGTTTACCCTCTGAACTTTGCTTCCTTAAGTTGATACAAATTACCTAACTTTTTTTAAAAGAAAATTGCGGCAACTTTTGTACCCAAACCAATGGGGTGGGATTTGAAATCTGTGGGTGAGTTTAGGCACTCGAATCATTCGATTATTTTTTTGAGAGGGAGGGGGAGAGGGAATTTTCAAACCTTTAATTGACTTGGATTAACTTCAGTGAAATTGGTGCCTCTTATTTTCTTCCATGGACAGAATGAGTTTTCTTTTTTATTTAAATTAATAATTAGAAAATCTCTCAAGTATGGACTATCAGCACAAATTGATTATAATTTCATTCGAACCATAAAGTGTGCTATAATATTACAAAAACGAATGAATAAATCTAAGATATTACAGTAACAGAGAAAAATGTATATATTTTTAAGGTTGTGTGTGATGTAAGGACATGATTTGATGTGGCCAAGAGGTGCTTGCATATTTTGGTCAAATTCAATTGGCAGTAAAAAGGGAAGAATATGATTTAAATCACTCAAATAAGTTCCATCTTACCGTGTACAGGGTTGTAGAATATACAGCGTGCGTTCCTGTGACTTGAGCTTCCACCAATATCCCATAATTCTACAAAGTATGTTTTCTGGTTTGCAGTTCCTTTTTTGTACTCATGGAGGGTCACTTCAACTGAGCAGCCGATAGTCCAAGATGGATTGCTGATGGGTTCTTTTTCCGCAATAAGATGAGTTAAACATGATTTGCCAACACCTAGAAGAAAAAAAAGAAGAAAATTTGAAACACGAAAGACATAAGAAGATTAGAAAGCAGACATAGGAGTTATCGTATCTAATGTTGGAAAATTTTTTGAAATGAGAATTTTGAAACTCTTTTTTAATTTTCTTCTGGCAAAAAGAGAGAAAAAACAGAGAGGCGCTCTGAGTTTTTTAATAGGTATTTAGGCTCAAAGCGTACTCCTAACTTTCCTTGTAAACTGGAAATTTTACAAGAATAAAGACTATTAATAGCCAAGATAGTGACTACTTATGTTCCAAAGGACTTTCTACACTCCTACGTGGAATCACTGTTTAAGGTGGCGCATATTTTACAAAAGGATCTTTATGATTTGATCAATTATCTTGATATGTTTCAAAGACTGAGTAATTTTTTAATTGCTGTCTCATTGTTCGCTATCCTGCGCTGTAAAAAAATTACTTGTAAGTCAGGCTACAATGACAGCTGGCAAGACAGAAAAATTTGTTCGTCCCAAAGAGGTTTGAGGAGAGTCAAAAGTGATTTCAGCCAGAGAAATGTTTCATCAGCCCCAATGAGAACTATCCTTCACCAACTTCCATAACATCACAGCGCGATTAACTATCAGCAGACACTACATAACTGGCAGTGCAAATTAAAAATAAAAGGTTCTAATAAATTTGATGCGTATATTTGTAAGAATTATTGCGTTCCATCTTGGGATCGAAACGGCTTCAATTTGAATATGATAAAATTCAAAGTACATTTGTGACATGTCAACTGATTAGTCATGAAGCAACAGTCACTTTGACAGATTTTAGAGCTAGTAAGATTATCGATATACAAACCAGAGTCTCCGACGACAAGTACTTTAACTTTATCAATTGCTGCCATAGAATACTGTCGCAGATAACTTGTTCGATTACTAGGGAAGTTTCTCCGAGATAGTAACACATAGAAAAGACGTAAAAATACACCCTATAAAAATTAGAGATAGATTTCAACACAGTGAACTAAATAGAAATAGTTCTTTCATTATTAAAAATAGGTAAAATAATTATTAAAATTAGAGCGGCTTGCTAAAGTGACACATACGCACTTTCATTATTCAAAATTTGATAATTGAAATTTGATTAGTCTAGGTTATGTTTTGAACAAGTGCAACAACCTTTTCATAAACTTCACATAAAATCAATACATTTACGTGAAGATAAATTATTCCGTCAGTGCATTTAAGACAAATAAATATTGGCGTTAAATTTTTAATTTTATCTTTGGAATAAAATCGTTATTGATTATCCTCATTAAACGGACGGTTTTCATTCATATCCAAAACATTTTGCATTTTGCTTCTAACAGTGAAAGTTTGAAATTATTATGATGAATAAACTGGAAGAAAAAAAGTAGGGTTATGTGCAAATGTTTATCATTGCAACCATGTGAAAAATGAAGTTGACTCAATTAAAATAAGTTAGAAACGAAGTATCGGAAGAGTTTTTAAAATCAGTTTACGTTATCCCAGTAAAAATGGTAGGAGTTCAAGGATCATTTGAAGTAACAAATGTGCGTGTATTGAAGTGTGAACTAAACTATGTTCCAAGAGCTGACGGCTCCTCTATTTTCTCAAATGGTGATTCTGTTGCTGTTGCCTCTGTCAATGGACCGGTTGAAGGTAAACCACCTAAATTCAAAGAGGACAGAGCAGTTGTAGACGTTACTTTGCATCCTAAAATAGGCTCATCCTCCATCAAAGAAAGAATCATAGAAGGTTCGATACGCAGGACATGTGAACACGCAGTGAAGTTGAGCTACTATCCCCGGAATATTGTTTACGTCAACATTCAAGAAATTCAAGATGATGGCGGTCTGACTGCAGCATGTATAAATTCAGTTTGTCTAGCGCTGGTGCACTCCGGTATCAAAATGAACTATTTATTTGCAGCTGTAAATATTTTGATTAACTCTAGAAATGAATTTGTGATTGATCCAACTAGACGAGTAATTGAAGAAGACTGTAAAGCACTGATGACATTTGTCCTTGATAGCGTAGATTTCAATATCATCACATCTGTCACGAAAGGTGTGTTCTCTGATAATGATTACTTAACGGCATCAATTAAGTCTAAAGATGTTTGTAAAAAGATTTTTCATTTTTACAAAGCCACAATTGCAAAATATGCTCTAACTATTTAAGGGAAATTTTATTTGTCATTCATCCACAGAGGTAGATCTAACATTGTAGCAAGTCATACATCAACTGGATCAGTTTGTTAAGTTTTTTATGTATCTGTGCTTTCAAAATCATCCTGTCTCTTGTTGCTAATCATGATTTTCCTTGCTCATAAGGCCCCTCAACTGTTAAAAGTTTGAAAAGAGATAGGAAAAAACATTTTTAAACGAAAAGCTGTAAAAAAAAAATTTTGCTTGTAACATCGAAAGTGTAGCTAAGAGGCCGTCTTTCTGGTAATTTTATTTGAATCTCTACAAATTGTATTCCATTTGATCATGTGTATTTTCACTTTTGATTATGATAGATTGCTAGAAATCAGTCGTATGTGGGTTACTTTCCTGTTAATTTGATCTTTTGAACTGCCACTGGAAAAAAAAAAATACACTAATAAGGGGTTGATACATTTTTTCTGGCTGTGTATCATCTCAATGGTCGACACGCTGTCAAAAAGAAGCTTATTAATGATTTGATATTTTGGATTTTATTTTTTAAATTCTGTTTACCAACTGATTTATTCTTCTATGTTTTTTAAATAATTTGTATTGGTACCTAATAAATTAATGCAAGCAAATTTATGGAACAGCAGTTTTTTTCTCTAGAATTCATGCGCTGAAAAGGCATCTACCCTTGTTCTATATTAGATAATCATGTTGATAAACAAAACGATAAGAATGATTTTTTCACTAAGATTTATTAGTTTAAGAGGACTGTAATTTATTCTTTGGCTTTGAAGTGTCACATCAGTGGTTAACTATCAGTTTTATTTTATTTATTTCTCAAGATACATTTCCTCGTACATACTCATCATGGTAATATCATCTTAATCAGCATGGTATTGTAGCTATTGCTGCTTTTACAGAAAATCAGAGCTGAGGCACTCTTTGTTAGATTTTGCAGCTTTAAATTGTCTCCACATCATGATAATCCCCCCAACCCAATGTTGAATGAGGATTAAAATCCTAAAGCGGCAATGCTACAATCCAAATAGGGAGATCAATGTGGTATCTCTCTTTGTTGTTCAAAAGAGATTGAAATGTGAGGAAAAGACCCATAGACGGATGCTCTGCTGCCATTCAAGAATTTTGAACTAGATTTCATCAAATCATTTGAGCTGGCACTGACAATACAGAAGTTGCTCTTTCTTGATTAATAAGAGCAGATTAAAATCATTTGATAGGATACAGGTTTTGGAATTTTAATCTCATGAAAGTACAAAATGCACAGAGGTGATCAAATATTTGATCACCTCATAATATTACTCTACTTATGAAAAACTGAAACGAACCCGCCTACTGTAACCAAACCTGTCACACGAGATCGATCCTTATGAAAGGGAACTAATCTTCAAGTATTACTCTGTGAAATTTCTTTGACTTTCAATAGTCGAGAGTATCTCATAACATTTATAATTCAAACCACGGATGAATTCTTCCTTGAAGAATTATTTTGATATTGAAGAAAATTCTGAACCTTGTCCAGTCTGGGTTTTTTTTTTTCTAGTTTCACAATTATCAATGACCTAAGTCCACTTCTATGGCATAGTGCCTCCGAAATCTAGATGTGACTTCAGCAAGCAAACCTTATATTCAAAATTTTGGCTTTTCCTAAATCTCACATAAATCTCAAAGATTGGCAATTTCTATTTAAATCTTACATTCAGGTACTATTATGAAAACTTAAAATTGGTCCAAAAATATCTTTAGGTATATTGGTTCGTTGAACCGAAAAAAAAGAAGAGGGAAGAAAAAACAGTTAACAAATATATCATCAATACCTAATTATTATCGAAAGAAATTAATCATTAATTATTCAAGAACCATCACCTTCTTGATTGTCCCCCAGATGCCTGTCCTCACGGGCATTGCATGAGCGTTAAATTGAATTTCGCGGGTTCAAATCAACTTGCTCGCGAGCGCTACCTTACGAATTTTTTTCTAACTATAATGCACATTTCGTCGTTATTAGAGTCCCTTTATACTACTGAGAGTCAAGACAATTCGGCTCATGGATGTCACAAACGGGAATAAAGATTACAGAAATCGAACGTTTTTCGTAATCTTTGATCGGCCCATTCTCGAATTCCTTTCTTCGTTCCTTCCCTCATTCCGTTTGTTCCTTGCCGAACCCGTAATTCCCCGGTCCATTCCAGATTATAATCTTTGCAATCGGTGAAACTGTAATCTTTATTCCCGTTTGTGACACTGTGAAGGCCTAAAATACGGGAACCAATCAGAAATGGATTCAAATTGTCTTGACTCTCAGTATAAAGGGACTCTAGTCGTTATCTCGGAATGTGTGTTTTTCTTCTCTCAAGTTCTGATTTTTTTTAACTGAAATGATTTTCCCGTGATTACTTCGGCATCGCACCAAACGCGATCTAAAGAGATTTTTCTAACGCTCTTTCTGATTATTTTTTTATGTAATATTCATCTCTTCCGTTCTGGAAACTGGCAAGTATGTGTACCCTTATCTGATACCTCCTTTGTTTTTAGACCAATATTTCTTAGCTATTCAAATTTTTGGGCTTTATATGTAATTCTTGTTCTGTTTGAGCGATGCTCGATTAATTTTCAGCTTTAGTCCTTTCTTGAATGTTAAACGTCCGTCTGATGTTAAGTAAGCACGTTTGTACCCATGAAAAGTTAGGCATTCTCATGCACTGGCAAGGGTCATCTTGTGTTCAAGCATTCATTTCCTCTTATTCATGATCAGGAAGCTATGCAATATTCATCTGTCAGATGTTAGATTCAGTCATACCATTACAGCAAAACGAGTAGTTTAAGCACATACTGCTTGGCTCTACCTTAATCAGTACTGAAGTACATTTTGCACTTAGTTGCGCCAGCCTAGCCCCTAACCGGTACGCATCATGAGTTTTATCAGTGCGTGGCTTCTTGCTCATCCGGGGACCTTTGTCGAATAACAATAAAATAATACTGTGATTACTGTCTCCTACCAGAGAGTGCTCATTTATTTCACTCACAATCTTGGTTTGCTTGAGACATCAGATAATGAAATATTTGCGATTTTTTAAGCCATAAGTATTAGGGTCTATGTAACAAAGCCCAGCAGCCCGATTGTTGAAATTTATGTCGGCACCACAAAAATCAAAAATCGATATATTACACGGCACAGATAGGTCTGTGTCTTGTCCTATCTTGCTGATATAGCCAGTTAAAGTTTCAACAATCAGGCTGCCGTAGTGGCTTTAAATTTTTCTCTCTAAAGATCATATTATTCTGTTATCTAAATAGTTTTTTCCTCTCGTTTTCACAGGAACCATGTCTACTGCTTCTAGTCCTACGCGCTTCAATGGTGAAATTGACAACTACTATGACTTGGATTTGGCAGCACAAGTATCAGCCAAGATGCAAGTTCCCAAAAGGATCAAGTTAAATGGTGATGAAGATTCGCTGGTTGCAAACGACCAATTTCCGCCCTCTTACGACTTTGAGCCAAAGATTGATATGTCAGTACCTGATAGAATTCTTGTCATGGGTAAGAAAGCAAATATTAAATACTCTCAACCTTGTTGAGTTTTTGAATACAGCTGTAGTATTTTCATTTGATACCGTTCTCATGACTCAAAAGAGAGTTGCCGACAGGATCATACCTGTATACATATCGTCACCTTCCAGGCAAAGTATCACAAGCGCCATGCGACGTTTAAAAAGTTCTGCCGCCATTATATTTTTTTACAGAGAAATTGTTCAACGAACCTGTCCGAAAATTACACCGAATTTTCTTTGTGCTGCCGTTAAAATTTAGTGAAATTTTTGAACAGATTCAACCAACAATTTCTCAGTAAAAAAATAAAATGGTGGCGGAAATTTTTAAACGTCGCATGGCGCTTGTGATACTTTGCCTGGAGGGTGACGATATAGTGCCTTCCTAGGCACCCTGTCATTTGCCACTCTCTAAACATGATCATACCAGACATGCTGTTTGGTAATGTTTTCATGAACCATGCCCTGCTCAGTGTTCACTATTTTACACACTTTTTCATTTCTTACGATAGTTCTTCTAAAGATTGGGGCTAATCTTTGCCGGAAATCTATTTTGGTTGTCATAAGAATCATCAAGGTGTGATTTTTGATGTGTCATACTTCACTGCCGCAGGTCAAAATCATCCAAGGATCAGATCACAGAATCATTTCACGCTGAGTGAGCCGAATGTAATAAAGAAGGATTTCAGGCCATATTTTTTACCTTTACCCTTTGCTTAAGTATTAAAATATGTGCAGAAATTTTAAGACATTGCAATTGACGTGAGTGGTTATGGATCTCACCATTTTTCTGTAACCTGAAAGATTTAATATTTTTTCCTGAGGTTAAGTTTGAATTACTTATCTTGTCAGCATTTGATTTCTCAATTCTGTAATTTCAGGTCACGATGAACATATTGGGGTGCGAGCTCCGCCTAAAGAAATGCTTTTTGACAATGCTGTGTTTCCTGACCCTCCAGATTATTCACATATTAGGCTACAGGTATGCTCTACTTATTTCCAACTCAAGCACCTACTTCCAGCTTTTTCTGACTATTAGTGAGCCTAAATCGGCAGATTATGGTGGCCTCTCAGTTTTGGGGCATCATGGTGCTGAATATGATTATGAGGTATTTAAAGTTTAAATCATTTGGTGGATGAGTTTCGAAAATTCAAAATGTGCACGACTTGATCAGTTTCTGAAGAATGTGATTAATATTCTCTAATTAATTTCTCATTTTGCTGGGAAAATTGCAAGAAGAAAAATGCATTTCAAGAAATACGGAGATGAAAAGCGCGTGATGTCTCAGGATTTATAGAATCCGTTGGAAATATCGCATGCTTTTTGCAATATTGAGATGAAAATCGCACAGTTTCTCACTATTTAGAAGTCTGAATCAAAGCGAGCAACTATTTGAGCTCTGGAGTAAGTACATGGTATCACGCAAAATAGAAGAAGATTCATAGCTTTGCTTCTATTTGAATTTACCATGCCCATGAAAATTATGCTCGCATTGATATTAAATTTGCGTATTTCCTGCAATTAAGGTGGAAATTACGGGGTCTTCAATGTTATATTTTCTCCAAACTTTTTTGCGCATCTTCCTCCGGTGGATGTGCTTGGCCAAAAATGGATGTGGACAAAGTGGATGCATGGTGTCACAGGGTCATTCCACGCCTAGGTAGTCCGGGGGGTATTTTTTTTCCCCCCTCCAAATGACCCAACAATATTTATTTTTGGACTCCTTAATACTCCTAGTTTTTGGAAATATATGGGGTTTACATCCGTTTTGTTTTTTTTCTCGCAATTTTCACGTGTTTTGTATTCCCATTGGTTAGCTTCATCCTACTGTAAAAAGAGTGACAGTTTGGTAGCAATATTTTCTGGTGTTCCCGCCAAAACCAAGTTTCAGTTTATGTTTGCAGTTGTCAAGAAACTGATTCAATGTGCTCCTGCAAAGTTTCAATTTTTAAAAGTAATTACTGTGTATTATATGGATTACATTTTGCAATAAGGAACCACTATTTCTGCCCCATTTTAGAAACAACATACATGCCATTGGTTTCCCTATGCAGATATGTGCTTTTATTGGAGAGCCAAAGATAGTGGTTCCTTTTTGCAAAATGTAATCCATATATGTAACTTTTAAAACTTAGTGTACTGACTGTCACACCCGTTACGCAAAACATGGGTTTTTTAATGTAACTATTTTAATTCATGTTATTTTGAGATGCTAATTTTTTCCGTACGTCTTCAAGTCAAGTACAGCTTTGGAGTATTTTTTCCAAATTTTTATTTCAACAATTGATAGGCAAAACTGCGTAACGGGTGTGACACGTTACGGGTGTGACCAATGAGAAGAGGCTTCAATTATGCAGATGTTGCCTCACTTCTCACCATTTTTTCTATGGTTATCACAAGAAATACACTCATATGCACAATTAGAGGTATGTATACATCTAATAAGAGAGAGATAGCCAACTTTTTTGCCATATTTCAGTATTTAAAGTGAATACACCTATCTCAAAAGGACTTCAAATAGAACTCGTTGAACTCTCTCCGATTGGATTGAATTATTTTCACTTTACTATAGGCCTAGACCTACCGTACCAGGATTTTTTTTTGGTTAATTTGGATCATGCGAGGTCCAGGACCGCAGGGACAAAAGGGGAATCCTGAGCTACCCGAAGAAAAGCCCTGGGACGGTAGGTCTGGGCCACCCTGTAGAAAAATGTAGTTTTGGCATGTTCTACATTAAAATGCGTCAAATTGCTGATTGATTTACTGCTTAGGATTGCCTACAGTAAGAGTATGAGAAGAAAAGTAAGTTTTTTAACTTTTAAACTCTCTCAGAAATGATGGACCTCAGAGAGACAATCTGTCACACCCATTACGTCACACCCGTTACGCAACCTCTCCCACTTTTCAAGAAAAGAAAAAAAGATAATCGAAAACGGATCATCGGCAGATGAAGCAAAAACCCTTGGCTTCATCATATAATTTAATCAGATTTTTAAATTCATAAAATTTGCTGAGTTTCCATTTTACACTCACTGAGGAAAATCTCACTTCCAAAATCGGTCACGCCCGTTACGCAGCCTTTTAATTTTTTCCTGAGGAATGGAACAAAGTAAAAACAATTTCTGATAAACTAAAATGATCTATAAAAAAAGTTCTTTCTGCTACTGCAGATAATTTTTTAATTAAACCCCAAGAAAGAGTTCAAATTCTTGTTTAAAGTTAAATTGTTGTCACACCCGTTACAATGGAATGTCCCTCGCATTCACTCATAAAATAAGGTTCCCGAAAAATGATCTCTCAAAATCTTATGATTCCGTCAGAAGGACCTTACTTTTTCCAATCGGCCCTTACCACCAATATACATCCAAATCACAGGAAAATTGGGACCATCGTTTTTTTAACAATTAATTTTAAGTCTTTAAGGTTGATTTTTTGTCAGGTGTTCCTCAAAAATTGATTTAATAACCAACATTTTAGTTGTCTTTAAAATACTCATAAATCCTGAAATCTAGAATTCATCGAATTGGTGGCTCTGCAAGCCTCTAAAAATTGAGAATCCACTCAGGGTTAGCAGAAAATTGATATATAAACATGTTTGTCTAAATGTAATTTTTTCCTGCAGCTTTTTACCCTTTCAGTCAACATCACCTTTTACACAAGAGAGTGGAGAATATATTTTCTCACTTAATATTCTTTTCTTTTCTCAGATTTTTATTTTTAATTTTTGCCTCCCAAAATAAGAATGAAAAAAATTAGAGAAAAAAGCAACTTGGTATCTGTTTCCATGGTTTCTGCAGGCGTTTCTCAATCTAACCTCGGTTGAAATTGACTAGACGATCTATCCTTGATTTTATCAATTCATGATTAAAATAAATGTTTGAATTTTGAGGATCTTTAGTGTGTTAAATGTTCTAAATCTGAAGTACGAACAATTGTCAATGATTGTGCAATAACAAGTGTATTGAAAGAGCTTTAAATAAAGCTATATTTTAATGATAAGTACTGCTTTTCTTCATATTTCTTTGGGAAAAGTAATAAAAGTATTCTTGAGATGCAATGAGTCAATGATGGAATTAGTCTGCTGTCTCAGGAATTACTCTTGCATTGGTAAAGAAGTATTTTCAATAACTCAAAAATATCAAAACAATCGCACCTGATTTATCCTCAATTTTTTTTTTTTTTTTATTTCTTTCGCCCTCTGAATGTTATGCATTACATTATTTCTTTTTCTCTCTTTCGAACATAGACTCCACCGCAAGTTTTAACTCTTGATGAGCATTTTTATCCCTCTCTTGATGATCCGCCTGAACTACCCGGAGCGAAAACAGTGAAGCCAAGAAATGCTGACTTGGTCAATTTCCAACACAGCCGTGTTGCCCTATTTAACGACAGTGTTGCCTCCCAGGGAATGAACGCCTCTAAGTAAGTTGGCCTTTTTCATTGTTTTTATGTATATCAATAGATATTGTGACTGCATGTAAATTTGTGTTTTTTGAATGCCTTTGTAACATTAAAGGAAATAGACTGCAGTAGTTTGGAAGAATAGCCTCAGGATTGCGAAGGAAAGAACTGAAATTAGGGAAAGAAAAAAGAGAATGAGTTGGGCAAATCAAAAATGGCTCCACTATTATGAGCTGGCAGCAATGCAACGGCTTGCTACAGAGGTTCGCCACAGACTCCCAAATTTTGTATCTTTCCTCTTGTAAGGAGATCTTGAGTTTGGCTAATGAAATCAAATTGACAGATTTTTTCAAATTTCTGGACTATTTGGACTGAGTTAAGCAGAAAGGAACCAACCCACATTTTGGAAAAAATTGAGTTATGAGTGGTTTTCAGCTCAACCACTGCTCTACTATCTATGGCCAAAAATTCAAAGTTTTTGTTGGCGCAAATTTTGCAGAAATTGAACTTGAAGTTTATCTTTTACATTGAGTCTTATGCAGGAGCTAAACTTTAAACCTCTTTTTCTCGGTTCGATCCCGATGTGGCTTGGTTTCTTTCTGTTTAACTCCGTCCATTTGTGAATCAATTTGTATTAAATTATGTTCTTTTTGTCTTTATTAATGGTAAAGACTGGGATAGCACAGCCTGTCTTTTGCTGTCTATGATTCAAAAATGACATAGGTTGTTGTGTACCAACATAACAAGATCACTAACTTAAATTGGTATTAGATTTAGTAAATGATTGAAGTTATCTATTGCTGAAGGTGATTCTAAGTGAAGGTATCAATTGCTGAAGGTGATTCCAAGTCCTTTATGGTAGATTCTGATGCAAATTTTCAAAGAACTCTCACAAATTTGATGTCAACTTACTCAATATTAATGCTACTACACAGTGCTTTTTGTGATGGATCAGCTTCTTGCAATGATTTGTACATTATGATCATTATTGCTTCTCAAAGACACAGATCAAGTAGCAATGCAATATAGTAGTGTACCTCCGCCCTAGTTCCTGAGAATTATCTTGATGTTAAGTTCTTCTGGCACTGTGAATGATCTCATTTCAGTAATTCCTTGAAAATTCTATACAAAATTATGATTAGTCTTTAAAAATTGTTGTTTTATTTTGACTCTTGCTTTTCATCTCTTTTCAGCTAGCAACAGTTTTTGACCGATGTCTTGAGACTTTACCTACGTAGTTTTGTTTCTTGAAATGAAATTTGTTGAAAGTTGATCATTTGAGATTTCTGAAACTCTGAAACTATCATTTTGTTCTTTACAGTTCTGCTCTGTTAATTTGGTTCCTCTTTTGTAATTTCAGCAGAGACCTAGTCCCAGCCTTTAACGAGAGTATTTCTATGACGCCAGGAGAGGAAGTAGTTCACCTGCGGCGGCAACTAGCGAAACTCAATAGGCGAGTAATGGGTATAGAAATGGAAATCATCCAGCGTCAGAGGAGAGATCGTATAATCTTTTTTGTTGGTATTTCTTATTTAGTTTTGAGAACTGTGCTGAGGCTCGTCTAGTTAGTTTGAACTAGAATCAAAACTAAGTTTACTCCCTCTAAATTCGTCAGCAACATTTTTTTTGTCGCATTGTAATTTTGTGAAGTAGGCCTGAAAGGAAGTGATACTAAATTTGGCGATGAAGGGTAAGCAAGTTCTTCATGAATGCTAAAAAGACTGGTTTCTGTCAAGTTTTTGAGTGAAGTGCTGAGAACACTCTGAAAGAATTTATAGAGTTTGAGAAATTTAATTTAAGGGAATGAATCTAAATAACTTTCCTAAAGCGACATGCAAATAGCTCTAATGTTGCAAATTTTTCATAAAATACTTCACTCTGTCGAATTTTAGCCTCATGAGCTTGCATTGCCATCATTTAATCATATTTGATGAACAGCTTGTCAATTTTTCCATTCTCCCATGTGAACCTATTTAATATCTTGGGATGATTATTTCAGTTTCTGAGAAAACAAAGCTCTGTGCTGTGCACCAGTTGGTTTTATTGCATCAAGACCGTGAAGGAATTGCATTTGTATTTTTCAGTAATCTGACACATTCAGGAAATGTGACATGCAGGAAAAAAGGTAGCAATCAACTACGGCAACAAACAGAGAATACTTTAAATTTTATCTGCTATTTCCTGCTAAATGTTATGTGATTTTATACCTTTTGTTGAGATTTCTTATTGTCAGCATTCAATCTTTCAACCGCTCGTGAAAGAGCTATTAGCTTGTGCCGTGTTATTTCTGTTAGTATGTTTCTTTTTCTTTAATCCTTAAGGACCTAGTTTAATTTGACTCTATTTTTTAAGGAAAACAAAAAAATAGTATCTACATTCTGAACTTGTGTAAATATCTGTGTACAAAACTAAGCAAATGAAAAAAGGTCTTAATTGCCTGAAAATGATTGTAGTCTTGTTACCAACCCTTTAACCATACATAAGTTGATCGTAATGAAATAAAAAAATTAAAAGATTTAATGCTGTTAAACTTATGCATCAAAATGGAACATAGTCTCTCCACCCACTTCTTTAGGTTAGTTAGATGATGAGAAAATTTTTCCCTTGCGAAGGACTATGCAAGAAATACCAATAAATTTTGCGCTGGCTAAACTTTATAGTAATTTTCAGTATTTGATATTTGGTATGATGTTTCTTACAACCTCCCAATGACACTGAGCTTTTAAATCAAACTTTTCATGTGGCAGCCTCTAGAATAACAGGGTTGAAGGAAGAGTGTATTTTTCAACGTTGTTACTCGTGTTTTCTGATGGAAATGTGGGACTGTCGCTATATTTGTGTGGTTGCTGTGCTGCATGTTGTTATCATTTGGAGGATTTTGATTCTTTTCAGCCAGCAAGGAAGCAATAGCTCTCCTTGGTCACCCATCAGATATTGCAACATTCCTTTTCGATAATACATTTAAAGACGCAAATAAATTCACTTTTCAGCTCTACTTTTCTCCAGATTAGCTCTAGAGGAGTTCGATTTTAAGACCTTATCATGCTCAAGGGGCTGCAAGAAACATTGCATCAAATAATATTGAAATTTAGCCGGTGCTGAATTTTTTGGTATTTTGTGAGTAGTCCTCGGTCCCAGATTCCAAAAAAATTGCTTTAAATCAGGTTTTTAATCAGATAATTGAATAAGGAAAGAGCATTTTGTAGGAAATTAAGTATTTTTTCCAAAAAATGACAAAGCATTTTAGAATATGTAGAAAAAATAAGTCAGAATAAAGGAAAAAATCCATTAAGCTACATTTTCCAAATGTAGTAAAACTGAGTTGTAAGACACTGTAGTAAGATATTAAACAAAATACATATTGTTGACCAAAGCAGAAAGGAAGGTTTGATGACAGTAAAAAGAGAAAACAGGAACAGAAATTATGAAATAAGAAGCCCACAAAATGGATTTTTATTGACTATCTTTTATTTTTACAAGAGATATTGAACACATTTGCAGATCCAGTCAATACTTCATGCTCAGAAACCTACGTTGATATTAATTACCAATTTGGTATTTAAGGATTAGGAGCATTTAGGATTACCCATCTGACGTAGATTTTGTCTGGAATCCAATCAACACAAATGGTTGGCTTGCTGTGCAGTATTTACATAAAATCAGTATCCTGTAATAGGATGATTGTATTTTAGCCAAATGACCAAATAAAGAATAAATGATAAAATCACAATTGAAGGGATCTTGATTGTAGACTGTGAAAAGGATTTTAATTCAAAGAGACCTCACACAAATTTTCTAAGTTTAAGCTACCCAACAATTATTTTAGGCCGGGAAAGAATATCCTACTTCTTGACTTTTTGGAAACACTTCCATTGTCAAAGCGATCTATTTTATTTCTTTTCTTTATCACTAAAAACAAACATTAACTTGTGAAAAATTCAATTTTTGGACTAGACTGTATTCTTGATACAGAGCAAACTAAATTTTTCAGAATCACTTGGAGTTCAATTTATTCATGAAAGTAGAGTGAACCTATTTTCACAGTATATAAAACTTTTGGTTGCCGTCTTTTCTGTTAACCGCATTAAGAATCTTGGAACCAAAAATTGCATTTGTGTAAAATTGGAGGTTCTTCACAGAGATATATCCCCAGGAGAACCAATTGTTCCTAGTATTAAAAAACCAAATAAATGCACAAATTTGTGAAACCCTCTGAAAAATGTTTGCAAACATGTTTCAGTCTTTGCGACAAGAGAAGGAAATGTGTGCCAAGAACACAATATCTAGTCTGCATTTAATTTTATGAAAATCAGTTCTATTTGATCAAAACAATTTCAAATAATGAGGAGGAGTGCTAGATCCCTCCCTTAAAAGAATTAAGATTATGGCAGGGACAAATAGGAAAATATTTCCTTGATAGGGAGTAAGCGACGAACAGTCAAGTCGCTTCTGTGTTGATGCTGGAAGTTTCTGATAATTAAGGTACAACATGAGAACATGACTCAAACTCATGATGATGATCATTATTCATCATTATCACGGGATGGAGAAATGTTTCTGTTGAGTGTCAGTATTTAGTTGAGAGCAGGTCCATTTACTTGCAGTCATTTTAAATTCACAGTTCCGCTTCCAGCGGTTTTACTCCGTGAGAAGGCCCCTACTTATGATCAGTGGGCCGATTATTGAAATTCGTAGACAAAAAAGACAAAAGGGATTTGGAGGGATCCTACTAATTGATGGAAGCAGGTGGTTGCAATGGATAAAGAAGGTTGGTAATACACTAACGAACAGCAACCGACAAGATACCCTCTAGTTAGTCCATCATTTTCCCTTTTAGTCTGTAAGAACCACCAGTTTCAACCATTGGGATAGCTCCATACTCCCTATGTCTTCTTTGTCCACCGCTTTTTCTATCAATTTCAACAATCAGCCCACAGGTTTCACCGTGATTATGTCTATGGGGTATCAAAGCTGAATTTTAAACAGGTTAAGGTTGAGACCTGCCTGTAAGCCGTGCTGTGTGGAGTGCATGCGCGATTTTCTAGTTTTTTCTTTCTTCGAAGTCTTCTTTTGCACGTACTCATTTTTTTTTTCTCAGAATAACAGTAAACCCTCCCTATCAAGGAAACTTTGATGAGGTCGGCTAGACCCGTGACTAAAGAAGTGAGTCGAGCTGGGCAGTGTCACCCCCGTAAAGGAACTCATAAATGGCTACTTCCATGTGTTCGTCGTCCAAAGTCTGGTTTCTGCTTTTCATAGAGCGCATGTCGCCACCTCCTCCCAGCACGTTCTCGTCCAGGAAATCTTCGTTTCCATTGGAATACCTGTAACAATTGCATACCTATATATCAGATATAACCAAAAAATTGACTAGTTATATGGAGACTAGATGAATCAAACTATCAACAATGGAGCCCTAACTGCGGGCTAAAAACGTAGTGGTTTAGTTCAAACGGATTTTCCTCCATTGAAAGAAAGTAGGTATTATAAGCTCCCATGAGCTGGAATTGTGGTATTCAAGTAATATACATGTGTGTTGTGTGTAGTTATGGACTAGCTTCCAAGAAGTAAGATTTTCTGGTCTAGAAAGCTGAAAGTCAATTCTACGCCTCGAGGTATGTAGGAGTAGTTGAATATCGAAAATGAAATCGGAGTTTTTCCCATCCAAAATCGAGGAAAATCGACAGGGGTTACGAAGTCTGAAAGTTTAGGGTTAAAATTGGAAGTTTCTCAATGGAGCCGAGACCAAGCTAGTCCCATGTAAAATGACCCGACAAGTATGATTTTTTGCATACATTACCTACAGAAATTTATTACCTTATTATGATTTTTTATTGATTTTTTATGATTTTTTGGTCTAAAAAGCTCCACTAGTCCACCGCGCCGCGTAACCAGCGAATAAAACAAACCGGAAATGGTCGAAAATACTCTGGTAATCCTGGATTGCGCGAACGGTCTAAGAAAGTAATATGAGGATTGCGCGAATAGAAACCGCAAAATCTGCTACAGGAATGCGCGAATTAAAAATGAAGTTAATTTTAGACAGAAGTTTGGCAAAACAGGAAACAGTTGGAAAGTAAACGTATTTTTATGTTAACGCTAGTTTAGGTCGGTTTGTTGACAAGTTATCGATGTCTTATACCTTTTGATGATAAATGAAGTGAAAAGATTTGAATAATGAAACTTTTCTAACTTTTTCTTATAGTTAGGAAAGGATTAAATATTAAAAATATTTAATCGGTAGGAACGAGGCAACGTTGGAATGCTCATACGGCGTCACAACGCATTAATATGGGCCTCTTAAGCTCTATTATTCGATGCCGCGATTACTCAATCGCGAGTTCGAATAATCGCGCCAAACACAGTGCGGCCGGCGTTGAACGTATATTGGCGCCTGCAAGACTGTGGGAATACTTCAGGCATTGCACCAAACAGCACGGTTGCCGTAGCGCCTACAAGACTGCCTGAATACTTCTCGCATTGAGCTAAACGCAATGCACTCGGTCAGTTGGCTTGAAACGCATATTAGCGCCTACAAGACTGCAAGAATGCTGTAGGACTGTGTGTCATCTTTCTTGACTTTCTGCTCCAGTTTTAACCATAATAAAAGGAAAAATATGTATCCTCATTGTAAAGATTCAGAAATCCGGATGACATTTAATTTTGTTTTATTCGGTCGGATTAAAAGAAAATAAAACGAACGAAAATATCGCGGCGCAATTTTCAAATCTTTTATATCAGATCATTGAGGATTTTTTTTTTTTTTTTTTTTTTTTTTTTTTTTTTGTTTTTTTTTTGTTTGGGCGGAAACTTTTCAGAAAAACTGTGAGAAGCTTTTTAAAAACATTTATCAAGAATAAAACATGTAAAAGGAGCATAGCGCTGCAATACACCACTAGACAAGGTACGAATTTAAGCATTCTGATACAGTGGACTCTCGATAATTCGAAATTGAAGGGAATCGGCGTTTCCTTCGAATTAGCGAGGTTTCGAAATAAAGAGAGTTCGAATTAGAGAGATTCCATATGGAAAAATTTCGAATTAGAGAGGTTCGAATTGTAGAGGGAAGGCGCCATCTGAATTCGAATTATAGAGGGGCAAATGGACGGATTTACGCCAAAAGGTCTTTAGGTCAAAGGTCAAGCTGTTTCAGACACCCAGGTACATAAACAGTTGACTTCGAATTGTAGAGGGAATGTACCGTCTCATTTCGA
This sequence comes from Bemisia tabaci, assembly GCF_001854935.1. Classification (NCBI taxonomy): domain Eukaryota; kingdom Metazoa; phylum Arthropoda; class Insecta; order Hemiptera; family Aleyrodidae; genus Bemisia; species Bemisia tabaci. The sequence continues at coordinate 4,127,372 of NW_017547115.1, forward strand.
ATTATAGAGGGAGAGCCATATTTACTTCCCGCACTTCGAATTACAGAGAGAATTTTCGTCGCAATTTCGAATTATAGAGGGCCGCGCCAGCTTAAAAATTTCGAATTAACGAGGGGAGAAAAATACATTGATTTTCTTCGAATTATCGAGAGATTTTCAAGGGAAACAGACTTTCCTTCGAATTAATGAGGTTTTCGAATTATCGAGGTTCGAATTTTCGAGAGTCCACTGTACATGTTTCCTGATCAGAATTGCACGTAGAGCACGATTCGCACAACGAAAATTGCTTAAACCAACTCCTAACGAAGATATTAACGTTTTATTTTACCTACATTGGTTACGAAGAATTTGAACTGCCCGCTCACAAGAAACTCAAAGCTCTACGTGTATCAAATTGCGCACTACAACGGTTTCAGCAAGCTTCTCAGTCGAGCAATGTTCATGTCCCACCATGTGTTATTTAAACTATAAGCAATTTGCTACACCTGAGCCAAAGCGTCAAGATTGAGGTTGCCAGATTTGTATATCGAAGAGACTGTCATGATAACGTTTAGCGCTTGATGTGAATCACGTAGAGCATAGAGTTTTCATGAGCGGGTGGTTTGAATTCACGCACCGAGAATCATGAAATATCTTCGTACTTAAGGAGTTGATTTCGGTAATTTTCGTTGTGTGCATCGTGTTTTACGTGAAATTTTGGTTAAGAAACATGTATCAGAATGCTGAAATTCGTACCTTATCTAGTGGTCCATTAGAGAAAAATATTCGCTTGCTTTAGGGTGCACCCGTCGGGTTTTGAATCCATTCATCACTTAAACAACTTAAACAGGGGTTGTTCTACGATTTTTATAAGTAGTTTTTTTAATGGTTGGCGGCCGCGTAGCGGCCACAGGCCCTAGTTCACTTTTTAAATGTCTGTGAAAAATCTCTGGGTCATTCGTGCTGCGAGGGTTATCCATCGAAGAGAGTATGTGAGCCCGTAAGTGAGGAGGAAATAAAGAGTCTTTCGCGGTGTAGTTATCTACTACAAACTACAAATATTACCAGATTAACGCTTCCTCGCTGAATATTGAATATTCGCGTAAACATGTGAGTTTTCAGTACCATAAACATTTGCGCAACTTATCCGGCCATCACCACTGCAAAAATGACAAAGGAAATCGACAAGCCCAGCGTGCATGGAGGCTATATTTGCATTTTAATCTTCCGTCACATTCTTACGGCGCAATGATACAACTATTTGAACTCTCCGGAATGCGTGAGGTATCACGCCGCATTTGAAGGCGTTTTCAAATCAGCCAAGTTCCGATACCCGGAATATCATTTTGCATAGTTCATATTCTTTTGATATATTCCGCACTACCTGTTTATTTTTAATCCTCGTATAAAAACCACTCATTTGCTAAATACAATTCTAGCTGGAGCGCACTTCAGCTATGCATTCACCAGCGGCCCCCAAAAGGTAAAAAAGGGGGCATTCGCGCAATCCCATCTCAACCGAATTACCCGTATCTCGGCTTAGGAACCCCGCGGAGCCTCGGGGCCACGTGTAGGTAATGAATTTCGCGCCTCAAACTACGTAAGATTAGACGGTGATCTTGAAATTTTTCTCCCTATCCAAAACCGAGAAAAATCGGCAGGGAATAAAATTCAAGCTATAAAGTTGACTTCTTTCTTTCAAAGAAAAATAAAACAGCATTGTAATGGAGACATGTCGATGGCTAACGAACAATATCGCCTAACTGGCAATTGTGGCAAAAATCGTCGCCTACTTGACATTAGGGCGTAACTACACTCCGCAATGAACCCTGTCTTCGTACAATTCAATGCTTTTTCGGGCTCATCTCAATGTGTAGTTACGCTATCATGTCAGCCAAACGACAAAATGAGTTCGCAACTTTGCCACATTCAACAGTATAACGAACACAAGCTGGTGATTTTATTTTTTCCCCAATTCTGTAGGGGAGCACTTTGATGACGCTGTTGTATGAAAAACTGCGAATCTAACCTTAAAATTACAAAAATGGCGAAGTTCTCTCTTCGTTCTGCGAAATCGTCCTTATGCAGGTCAGCGGTATTGTTAGTTAGCCATCGATGTGGTTTCGCACCTCGGCCGTCTAGATCGATGGTGAAAAATTTGTGAAACGAATCGAAGTTTAGACCAATTATTAATGAACACAAAAACAAGGTAGTAGAACCCGTAACCTTCCAGGATCAAAATCGATGTCCTGCCTGTATGAAAAATTGTGATTCACATCCCGCGGATGTAAACATCAATTCGAGCTTAAGAGATGTCTTTGTGTGGTATACTTAAACGGAAAATTAAGGGTGCTCTGTCATTTTTGATCCTCGCAGTTCAGCTCACCGTCACTCTGCGGGTGAAGCGGCGAGTCAAAACGCCTTCAATACCGGGCGCATGCAACACGGACATCCGTAGAGACCGAACAGTCGCATGCATCCAGGCGTTATAAGGAAATACGCCTAGTGCTCGTCGCATACGACACTAACTGATGTCATTTCTCACGCTTCTTTTACACTCCAGTGTTGCGTATTGTGCCGATGGAGTAAGCTGCCCCTGCACTCACAGTCATCGCGCTAATTCAAAGGAACCTCAGCTAAAACGGTTCAACCTAAAAAGATCAGCCTTAAAAATATTGAAGGTTCATGATCCATGATCCCCATGTGACGATAAAAATCCTACTCACCTTTCTCTTATATCTTTCATGATACACGCCTCAAGTTTTTTATGCTTATAACATCGGAAGAAGAACATAGGTCGGAGCATTTCTTTCGCTAGCTTGTCTTTCCTCGAGTCTGGAACGCATTGCTGAAAGAAGACAAGAACATTCAGTACTTTTAAAATTCAAAGTGTTCTACTCTATTTATAGACGTTTATAGACTGTCATCGTCGCTGTTCTTTAAACAACATATTCTCTCTCGAAGAAGAGGGGGGGGGAGGGCAGTTTTCGTATTTGTGATGGGGGACGGCTTGAAGTTTTTACCCCACTCTCAGAATAAAACGACCCATTCAAATTTTTCAGCAAAAATCAATTGAATTATTTTGTTTTCCGGGCCATCTCAAAACCCAAGTGGCAAAAAACAATGAAAAGGTTGAAATAATTTTGCTATTAAATGCAATAAAATTGCTATTTCCTCATAATCATTTGGTCATTGAATGTTGATTTTAAAGATTAGTTAAATCAGTTCCACTTATGAACAATTTAGGAAATTTACAATGAAAATAAAACTCTAAAAAAGTCGCACTTTATTTCAATTTTATCGCGATAAATTTCAGCCCCTTCAATTAGGAAATAGACAACATATTCAACATTTTGCTACAGTAGCAAAAGGTTTACTTTACCGCGCTATGCCACTTGAATATGTTGCAGTATTTTGTTGCGGGGTACCTATGTTAAAATATTATGATTTTAGCAAATTTTATGACGGGCACGTGGCAATATCTAAATCTTCTTGCTAAATCTTTTTTCTTATTTTTAAAGTGTTTGAAGCATCATTGCCCAATGCCGCGTTTCAGATTGTTTACTTACATGGTTACGCCCTTAAATCTATGACCAGGATCTCGGCGCATACTACCACTTATTCAATGGCTTCTTACAATATTGATCAATAGTTTTGACCTTGGGGATTTGGACAAACTGAGGATCATAGAAAGGAGATTACAGGTTCATGAGTTTTGAAACAAAGGGTATGAAAAATACAGTTTGGGCTGTAATCTTCATGATTTTTCCCTTTTGCGGACCTATCTCTAGTGTCCAAGAACTTGAGCCAGAAAAAAACCTCGAGAAATATACTTCGTGCGTGGGACCCGAAGTTGAGATCTTGTGTATCTTTAAAGTTGTTGGATCGTGCATCCAAAAACTTGAGGTCCAGTTGCTGAAGTTGGGGTCACACGTCTGAAGTACTTTGGTACTTGGTTGACTCTTAAAGACTTCTCGACCGACGTATCGAAGTATTTCAAAAGTGTGACCCCAACTTCGGTAACTGGACCTCAAGTTTTCGAATGCACGATCTGAAAACTTCACATAGATCCACAAGATCTGAACTTCGGGTCCTATGCTCCTATGCACTAAGTTTTTTTCTCCACGTGCCATTCGATCACCTCATCTTGTGTATCAATGCTGCGGTGCCACGTGAAAACGCCGTGTAAACATCGAATGCTGCCAAATTTCTTCTTTGAAAATATATAATTTTGAAGGAAGTTATGAATTATTTTCACACATTTCTCTGAAAATTTGTGATTTTTTAAAGGAAATTTTGCAACGCCTGTTGGTTCATACGGCGTTTTTACTCATCACGGTAGAATGGTTTTGTTTGTTCTTCCTCTTTATTCCTCAACCGTTCGTATCCTTTTAATTTTTCTCTATGCTCCTCCCAAAATTAACTCACCGAAAACTGTCGGCAGTATTCGACGCCTTCAGCCATGTCCCTTTTCAGCTCTTCCGATATTGGCAGTCGGTTTATCCTCTCTACCATTTTCACATAATCCGGCTCCAAATTTGAATCTAACTGTAACAAAAAAAGACCAATAAAATCGTTGAGGAATAGGCGATGAATCGACCTCACCTACGCTAAAATTATGTAAAACCTGTTTTCGTGGTCGAAGTATGCCAAAATGTGCATACTACGCTAGGATATGCAAGGGAACTTTTCAGTTAATCTGACATTTATTTGTGACAGTCATGAAGGGCTATTTTTCAATGGAGCTTTTTTCAGGTCGAGTAGAGAACTAAAATTTTTGACAAAAAATGTTCTCCCCCAGGTACCTTTTTCGCATGAAATAAAACGAGGACTTTTTCTGTAAAAGGGCTTACAATGCTGCCAAGGGTGAGCAACTTGTTATAGCGTTTGCGGCAGATGAAATTCTTTCACAGTCGACCAATTTCCTAACAATATAGTTCGGAAAAACTCGGAGCAGATTCAGGGAAAAATCCATAGCAGAACTAATGGATAAGTTACTTACAACTAGAGAACTACTTTACTCAATCGTAGCAGCATTGAAAGTCTTTTACTCCCTTTTACCGAAAAATGCCTCAACTGCGAGCGGATCAATTGGACTGAGTTAAGCAGAAAGGAACCAACCCACATTTTGGAAAAAATTGAGTTTTGAGTGGTTTTGAATTCAACCACTGCTCTACTATCTATAGCCAAAAATTCAAAGTTTTTGTTGGAGCAAATTTTGCAGAGATTGAACTTGAAGTTTATCTTTTACATTGAGTCTTATGCAGGAGCCAAACTTTAAACCTCTTTTTCTCGATTCGATCCCGATGTGGCTTGGTTCCTTTCTGTTTAACTCCGTCCAATTCATGCCTCTGCTAATATAGAGATTATTAAGTTACTTCATCATTCGAGAAGTTTCAATCCCAGACATGGAAAATATTGGTACGACTTTTTCTTAAAACCGCGTTATTTAAACCACAAATTTCAAACTGTTTTAAACTCAGTTTTGTTTTGAAATGTTTGTGCTAAAGCACTGACTCGTGAAAAATGTTTTCAATTCATTGGTGTCAATATTTAACTCAATTTGGATTCTGCGGCATATTGAGATTCCTCTCCTTCAAGACACTCACATTCATCCCATGGTTAAAAATTGACTATAAATAAGTCTTTAAAATGAGAAGTGATGTTGAGTTTATACTTACGTATCCTAATTCTTGCATAACACAAGTAACATTCTTTACTTTTCCGGTCAATTTAGCCGTCAGCGTCTCGAGTTGTCCTTTAACATCCAAATCGCGCTGTAAGCAAACCCAATAAATATTACTCTTTCAATTACGTACTTTTTTACTTACTTACGTATTAGCAGGTAGTAAGTTAGCTCATACAATCTGAGTTATAGGTTTCTAAAACCAAAATTACGCTCTAAAAACGACGCCAAAAGTTTGAGAATCAAAATTTGAGGCTGCATGTTTGCATTCACTAAAAGTTAATTTTGAGTTCAAAGATTTTTTCTCTGGCAAATGAATTGATTATCAAATGTTTCGTTGTGCTAATTGGACTACATTTTGCAATTTGGAACTATAAATTCTAGCCCGGTTTAAAAACGACGTATGTGCCATTAGTTTCCCTATGCACATAAGTGCTTTTCCAGAAGAGCCAGAATTTATAGTTCCAAATTGCAAAATGCAGTCCAATTGTGAGTTGGACGAGATCGAGAATGAAATTTTCAGGAGTTTTGATGAAAAAATGCCTGCTCAACTTAGACCTCAAAGACTGGCTGATTATTAAGCTGTTTTAAAATGTCTTTTTTAAACCTTAGCCCAAGAATTTTCTTTTATGGAAAGTCTCAAGTCAGGTCAAATTGACCCGTATTTAAATACTGCGCTCTATGCTGCCCATGAGATGTCGCTCAGATTCGGGAGAAAATGTAAAAAAGGAGACCCAATTACGTCTCTTCTATCTTCGTCTGTATTCCCTACGCAGCCCTTGAAGCACCACTACAAATACGACAAACGTAATCAATGCAACATAGAAAAGGAGGGAAAGGCGCGCGTTAATGACGGCGCAGAGATACAACTATTCGTGCTTGATGGATGTCCGTGTTGCATCTGCGAAATTGAAGGCGCGATGGCGCAAGGCGTGAACTGGCCATGCTCCGCCCTATGTTGCCAATGAGGTGCCGCTTGGATTCGGGAGAAAAGTTAAAAAATAGAGTCCTCTCCTAACCTCGGCTGTGTTGACACTCGATTTTTTCCCTTTTTAATTTGATGTTTGATTCTTTTTTAGGATGTTTTTGTAGGCCTATATCTAAAGCTCGTATATTGTGACATCATAGCTCTTTAAAATAAAGACATGGTCTGGTAGTTACAGTATCAATAAGTACCTATCTATGGTTTATTTGTTACCATTCCCGATGTAGCTAAGAAAGAACGCCGTTTGAGACTTCTGACGTCGCCAAATTTTCCCTGGTAAAATATGATTCCTCAGGAAAGTCTATGGATATTTTTCTTCCAACTATTCAGGGAATTTTCATCTGAATTCAACCTAAAGTATCTGAAAATTTAAGGCACCAACACTGGGAACTTTTCTCAAAAGGAAACTTTTTACCGGGGTATATTTAGTAACGTTCGAAAATTCATAAGGCGCTCTTTCATAGTACGTCAGTATCTCACGAGGGTTTTTTTAAAAAAAAATTTTAACTTGGATATGCCTGGTTTATTTAATTTCATCCGAATATTTATGTCTGGTTCAACTTACCGATGCTCTGGCGGAAAAGTATGGGTTGTAGAAAGGACTCTGGTAAAGGAACGGGTTGTTGTACTGCTGCAAAGGTTGCTGAGGACCGAATAGTGATTGCTGCTGCTGCGCCTGGAACAGGTCGTTGGTCAGAGGTGCAGGGTTCTGATATAAAAGGTTGGGGTTCTGCAACGGCTGCTGATATTGAGAAAATTGTTGCAGAGGCTGTTGCAGGGGCTGTTGCAACGGCTGTTGTAAAGGCTGCTGCACGTACGGCCGCAGTTGGGACGCCGCTGCTGTCTGGTACGAGGGCCGTTGGAGCAAGGCCGAGTTGAACAATGGTTGTTGCACCTGCTGCTGTTGTTGTTGTTGTTGCTGTTGCTGTAACCAAAAAATTGAATTAACCTCGTGCCTGAAAAAAAAATAAAGAGAACGAAGAAACGAAAAAAAGGAAAGGCGAGGAAGAAGTAGAACACACAAGAAAATGAAAAGAGCGAGAAGGAGAAAAGAAGAGGTATAGATTTTAGATTTAAGCGGATTCATTTAGGCTTGTAACAATATCACCAAATGGTCCTATTTTCTTAGGTCTCTTATTCTCCTATCGAGAAGGAAGAGAGAAAGAAGAAGAAAAGAAAAAGGTTGACCATAACGATCCCGGTCTATTGCCTTGGTAACATATTCAATCAATGAGATGATATATATTTAAAATCAGAATTTATTACCAAGCATTTAGACCCGTGACTTCAATCTTAGGCTTTTCGATATTGTTTTATAATTGGATATATTTTATCTTATTCAAATCTTATGTACATATTTTTTTCTGTGCTGAATACATGAATAAATATATTCGATCCATATTTATTTATGAATTGAATTTAAATGCGCACAAAAATTAAGTCTACTTCATACAGGTCAACTTTGAGAAAAACTCCCAGTTGAATCAACGTGAAGAAAAGTTTATTCAAGAAAGCTTATTATGAAGTTTGAGAAAATATGTTTATTTAAAGTTTATTTAAAGTCCTCCCGCAATTAAATTACTTCTTTTAAAAACGACTTGAAAATCATGCAGTAGCTTTAAATAGACTTTCAGATGTTCCGGATTGTATTCCGGTCGAAATAAAAATAACTTTATCCCGGGAAATATTTGTTAAGACTTTTCGCTCAGCATCATACAAGTTTTTGAATTACATTATTTTTCATCGCCGCGCCGTTTAAGGAGAAAAAGAAAGAGAAAAAAAAGGAGAAGTGGAAAACAATAATTTCAGAACCATCCTTCAGTGTTAATACAAATGTTTGATCAATTGGAAGCTTTTGATTAACAGTGGAATGTTTTGTATAACTGGGTTTATATTTTTTTGAATCTCGAGAGTCCCGACCCCGGACCGATACAACTATTCAATCTCTGCGGTAATCTGAAGTATCATTCAAAATTGAAGGCGCTTTATGAGTCTTCATCGTTACGCTTCTTCGCGCAAATTATTTCCAGCCTAGACTCCCACTTACTGGATTAAAGCTCACGACTGATACGAGTTTTGTTACACTAAAACAGCCTCTTGACTTTTTTCCGACGTTCCGCGGATCCGAGACTTCAACTCATGAGCCCTGTTCACAACCCTCTTTTGCCGTGACCACGGCTCATGAGTCCCGCATAAAGTTGGCACTTAGCTCCGTTTGGTAAAATGTAAAATCCCACTGGAAAAAAAACGTGTGCCTGGTTTAAGCATGCTGATTCTTGGATTTGCCGCCAAGAATGTTTTCATCTTAATTTAAACTGAATTTTTCTTGATACCAAAAAAAAAAAAAATAGTGCTCGGGTTAAGCAAAAATTAGTTTATATTAAGCAGTAAAATTCTTGATTTAAGAAAAAAATACTTCTCGGCGGCAAATTTAAGATTCTGTTTTTTTTTCAGTGCCAACTTTTCCATTTCCCCGAAGGGAGTCACGCCCACTTTTACATTGTCCCTAATCCAGCTTTCCAGAGTACACCCCATCTTTCCCACTCTAGTACGGAAAAAAAAGTGTCGGGGGTTTTCCTCTAAAATTGTGGCACTACTCCAATTTGTTGGATATAATATGGACATTTCTAATTATAATTGTATTAGTACCGCAACTCAGGTTAGGGTAGTACCGCAACATTTGAGTTAGTTACCTAATTTATTGGGTACCACCATAATTAATTGGGGTGCTACCATAATTAATTGAGGTACTACCACAATCAATTGGAAAAGTCCATATCATCCAACAACCTCGTGCTTTTTTCCCCGTGTCTATGGTTCCGTTTAGCAGGAACTCGTCCATCTAATGTCTTGTCAGTAGCTGCATGACATTAATGTCGAACGAGACCATGTTCCGGTGTTGCACTGAGATTGAGTCCGATGTTTCAGACGGCGCTGATATTACTCCCGCGCTCGCGATGGGATCCGCGGAGGGACGCGGGGGGATTTTCCTGAGAGCGTGGCGGAGTAGCGAAGCAAGACTCCGGAGAGCACCCACCCACGCAAAGGTGAGATCTCTTCTCGTGGCTGGGTTAAGTCACGAGCGTGACCCAGACCCTCAACACCTGTTCCACAGGATGCCGAGTCGAGCCATTATTCAAACCGCGGGTGTCAGATACCTTGTCCGTCAGTGCTCTAGGCTCATTATTGAAATTGATAGATAAAGCGATGGACAAAGAGGACAAAGGAAGGAGGGAGGGATCGTATTGGTTGAAACGGGTGGTTGTCATAGACTAAGGGGGAAATGATTGGTTGTTATGGACTAAGGGGGGAAACGATGGGTTGTCATAGACTAAGGGGGAAATGATGGACTAAGTATGGGATCTCTCGCAGGTTGCAATTAGTAAGTCCATTACTTACCTCCTCTGTCCATCGCAACCACTCGTTTCCACGAATAAGATCCCTCAATTTTTTCTTTGTCTATCGCTTTGTCTATACATTTTAATAATCAGCAGTCGGGTGTCTTTTCTATGGACGTCGTTCTGGTAGGCAGCGACAGCATACCCTGCCCCTCTGAATTTTAGAGCTGACTCCTTACTATAGGCAATTTTCATTGATTTAGGACGTTTTTTCTAGATTTCTTGAGAGTATGTCTCTTCAAGTAACCCCCCCCCCCATGATTATCCTAAAATAATACATTTTTATGGAGGGTTACTCGTTTCTATTCGTTTATAAATATTTAAAAGTGGGCACAGAGTGAAAACTCAGTAGCTTAGTTAAACTCCTTTACAATACAGCTTCCAAAGTGCATGACCCCCTAAACATTTAATCATCACGAAAGCGTCCCAAACAGTTTCCCGCTGTCATATTTTTTTTTGCATTTGTGTCCGCTATAAAAATTCAAAAATTACACGAGCAAAAAAGACATGTGTTGATGTTTAGAAAGGGGGTGAGAAAGTTTAATATTTCATGGACAATAAAGAAAATGATAATTCTCAAGCCGTTAGCTTTGCTTTAGAGAGTCGGCGTCTGGTGCTCGGAGAAAAAAAATATATTAAAATGAAAAACATTCCGAAGGGAAACGTCTTATGATAAATATATCCATAAAATGGTACAGCTACGACGAAGAGACATTAGGACTCACAACGAGAGAAATTTCATTGTCACAACAGAAGTTTTGCCTATCGCTGTAGGACACCTCCTCGCCGTATCATGTATTTTACACGGAAAAAAATTAAATTGCTGATTCAACAATTCAATTGCTAAAAACAGTGAGTGCAATGTTTCAATGTAGATTTTACAACAAAAAATGCTACTTTAACCACCCCCGTAGTTAAAGTAGTTTACAATGTTGTTAAAGTAGCATTTTGTTGTTGTAAAATCTGCGTTGAAACATTGCACTCACTGTTTTTAGGAATTGAATTGTTGAATCAGCAATTTTTTTCCGTGTACTTATCGTGACTGCCGAGAGAACGGTTGTTTTGCGATAGCGACCTTATGGTTTTTCTCGGTGTGGGAGTCGCATGTTTTGGATGGGAACCGATCGGGCAACATCGTCGTGGTGCATGGAAATCTGGGGCTGGATCCAATTAATCGGATAGACAGCTACTCTACACTCGACAGCATTCTGCGGTAATTGGTCAATTGCATTTTGCAAATTGGGCGTACCGCGCGCTTGCTACTCTCAGCCGAGACTCCCAAACGGCCTCGCTCAAATCCACGATGTTGCCCACAGCGGGCTGATTATCGAATTAAATAGACAAAGTGATAGACAAAGAAGGAAACAACGGTCTGAGTTGGCAATCACATAACTCAATTTGCGACGTCGCAGACTTCCTGTCATACTATATTTTTTAAACGGAAAACTACTCGACGGCAATTCTTCAAAACTGCCGCGATTTTTCTTCTCTGTGCGGAGAAAATTGTGCAAAAACTTCGAGGAATGATGTCAAGTTTTTCTCCTTTAAAAAAATAATTTAAAGGCGGAAATTTTCAGACACCGCAAACGAGATATGTGATCGCGAACTTACGCCGTCGAAAAGGGAAATGGGTGGTTTCCTCTTTGATACCATTTTTCTAAAAAATGTCGGAACCATAAGCGCTGAACAATCAGCTTAAGAGGACCGCTGAATACAAAAACCTGCTGTTTAGTTTTTATACCCGTGCGTTTTAGTCTCCGCCGATGTCGATATCATTATTACTGAGAGAAGCAATGGTCCATATCGTGAAATTTCTTTCCAAACGCAATTTCTATAAGACGGTCGTACTTTTAAATGGAAAATCCAATCAAAATTAATTTTTATTTTGATGACGGTAATGAATTCAGGTACAGATTTTGAAAGGTGGCATATGTGACCAACCGCGGAAATGGACTGCGCTGAGCTTCTGTATTCTTTTAAAAATATTATTTCTAGCCACCTAACTGAGTCTTTACCTGAGACTGCTTGTTGATGCCGGACAGAATGACCTGCTGCAATTTGTTGAGGTCGATCCCGCCAGATTTGAGCGGATCATTCCCGTTTCCGGTGAGGGAGTTGGACGCCTGCTGGAGGAGGTGTTGCACGCTGGATTCACTGTTGGATGGTGACGCGGACACCGGTCGTTGTTGAGCCACGTTGTACGCTGTCGCTTGCGTGTAGAAATCAGAATTTGAAGGCTTCGAAGAGCCCAACCTGCCGATTTGAAAAATCCTCTTAGTCAATTTAAATAGTGCCCGTAAGACTTTTAAGGGCTGCAATTTTTTGAAAAGCCCAAAAATCTTTGATGGTGAAAAGGACTCAACTTACCATAGACAAATAGAGACCCTTCACAGATGTCTATAAGCTAACGAAAAACGCCATATCGATGGTGAAATTCCCAAACCACGTATCTCGGTTTGCGGCGTTGCAGACTTCCTGCCATAATCTAACTTTTAAATGGAGAACTTCTTAAAGTCAATTCTTCAAAACCCCCGTAATTTTTCTTCTCTAAGCGAAGATAATTCTGTAAAAATTGCAAAGCAAAACGATGATTTTTTCAACAAGTGAAAAGGAGGCGGAGATTTTGAAACATCGCAAACGAGATACGTGGTTTGGGAATTTCACCAAGGATATGATCATTCGAATGTTGCCAGAGCTTCCTCCATAAAAAACATATGTTTTTCTTCCAGAAAATGAATGAATATGTTTCATTGAGCTATTAAATTACTTTGGAATGAATTGCGAAGAAAATTTTGCAAAACATTCAGAGTAAAACTTTAGAAATGTTCGAGAAAATCTGTATCTTATCTAAAGAAATTTTGCAACGTTCAAACTATCATATGGCGCGGCGTAGGTATTTTCGTAGCACGTAAGCGGTTTCGGTAATAGAGCAAGGAAGGGATAACAACCATCACCTGATCTCGTTTGTCAAGGGATCATGGAACGCCTACCCCTCCCCACCTACAAAGATAATGGAGGGGGAATTTGGACAAATTTCAAAAAATTAACCCTTCAGAATCCTTTTTTTGATGTAGGCCCTTCCATTGAGAAAGTGCCGAGTTGACAATGGGTTCCAGACAAGCGAAATGAATTTATGAATGAAAGTGCAACCCTAAATGTTTTCTCCTCATAATTTCACAAGGAAAATGAATCACACAACGGGAGTCTGAAAATCAACTCCTGAATAAGATGTAAGAGTTTACAATCGTACCGCGTTTAACAGAAAGGAACCAAGCCACACTATTGCTAAAAACTGGGCAATTTAGCTTTTTAACTCTGAACGCTTGTACGGATTTCTTTGAAAATTTTAAGGAATTCGCTTCCTACATTACAGATAATTCATTGAAATTTGCACAAGAATCAGCCCAACCGTTGTCATGTGAAAAACTAAAGTGCCCTATCAAACTTGGCAATAGCTAATGTGGCTTGGTTCCTTTCGGCTTAATGTTTAACACTAGTTGAATGGAGAAATGAAAATGACGTCACTTGTATGATCTAACTTCCATTTGGACGTATTTATGCTAAAAGGAACTATGTCTCATGCAAACCCTATGCACATAGTTCCTTTTAGTATAAATACATCCATTTGACCTACGTTAAGAATACTCGTTCCTATCTCTTTCACGAGTTCATTTCCAAACTTCCCGTTGTGTGAATCGATTTCTAAGTAATATTTTGAAGAGAAAACATGTGACATTTTCTCAGCGTTTTCTTCTAGGTCAGGCCGTGTTTAGTGTCTCACTCTGAATTTCAAAGAATGAACTTTGGAGAGTGTACCTGAGCGGAGAGCTGGAGTGAAGTGCAGCGGCAATTTGCGCTTGCGTTTGATGCTTGTTTGATGGTTGATAGGAGTAGATGGAAGACGTGGTTGGCATCATGCCGTTGCACTTGGCCGTCGCCAATTTCATCTCTTTCCGCACCTCCTTCACTACCTCCGCTCCGAAACAGCTTTCATACACCTGTAAAAACAACGAAGGTAATCATTTACTTTTATAAGAATTAGCGCTAAAAAGTGTTTTAAAGAGTCAGTTCTACCACCTTCGGTTAATATTTAACATGCATTTGTAAATCAGTGTTCGAAACTCACAGGCGCCTAAAAAATCGGCCATGACGCCTAAAAAATGAAAGCTCTGCGCCAACGTGGCCCCTAAAAATTGCCCCCTAAAAATCTGGATTTTCACGGGAAGTCACATGAAGAAAGAAAAACAAATCTATTTGAATTGAAAAATCTCAGAATTCTCATCACTACAAGTGAAAGCTTGCTTTTTCTAAATTTTCACGATTTCATTCTTAGTGCTTTTGTCTTTCCCAAGATACAGCAACTCACTAGTTCTCCCTGGTAAAAATTAGCAGTAGAATCTGTGTTCCAAAATTCCATAGACCTAAAGCCGGCTGTAAGATCTCCAATAGCGTCTGTAGCCGGCTGTATAATTTCTTATAGCCTTTTATAGCCGATGGCGATTAAGCAACAGTCAGAAAATAAAATTTATGCTAAACGTTACTAAATACGGATACTAGGACTTAGTTAGTTTTTGGACTACCGCTCTCTTTTTGTGCCGTAGTATCTTGATTTTTTTTTGCGAGGAAAGCTCCGTACTCTTGAAGGATGCCTGTCATTCCCAATAGGTTGGAGCGCCTTCAATTTCGTGTGATACTGTGCAATACCTCTAGTATGAAATAGTTGCTTCAGACGCCGTGGCACGCTGCGGCGCGGCGGGTGGGCAGAGAGCGCGAAACGCGCATTGGCGCCTACAAACCTAACAGGGATACTTCACGCATTGCGCAATGCGTGAAGTATCCCTGTTAGGTTAGTGGGCGCCAGTGCATCGCCACTCCGCTTTGTGTTAGGCTCTAATATTTAATCTCGCGGAGTCAGCGTTTTTCAACTCATGATTTTGAAATGTTTACACACTCTGTATGGATTATTCTCATTTTAATTGATGAAAAAAGAAACATGTTTTCAAGGAAAATTTAATGCGTGTTTTGTAAATATTAAGGTAGTTCCGTATCAAACTTAGAGATTTCCAAAGCACACGAATTTCTACACAATTTCTGATAGCTGTTTATGGCCAATGGCTATAAAATGTAAAGCCCGGCGATAGGAACTCTTGGTTCAAGAGTGCAGTTTCTTATCGCCGGATTTATGAGTCTGGACTCTTGTTTCAATGCAAAATCCGCTTGAAACAAGAGTTCAAGACTCTTAAATCGGGCGACAAGAAACTGCACTTTTAAGTCAATGGAATGCGGCATTGGTCCAAGAGGTTTTTTTTACCAGTGTATGATTTGCTCCGCTTTCTACAGCCAGCTATATGATTTTCAATTCTTTAGTCGGCTATACGAACTCCTATGGTATTTTGAAACGCAGCTCCTATCGCCAATTTTTACCAGGGCCGTTACAAAAATATCTTGCGTCTAACTTTTCACTAAATGCGCCGTAATATACAGGCAAAAAGTCAATTTGGCCCCTAAAAAATCTTCAATGGCGCCTAAAAATCGGGCTTGATGCGCCACATGGCTCCTAAAACTCAAAGGTGAGTTTCGAACACTGTTGTAAATACTAGCTCCTCCTACGTTATTAAAATTAATTTTGTTTAACGAAATTCTCAAATGGTGCTGAGGGTTGACGAAATGAGGAAACTTGCAACGTTTTGATGGAATACAATTTTTTTACTCTGCTGGTAAAATTTTATCGGAGGGGTCTATAATAATAATAATATTGTCTCCAAGTCTACGTATTTTTATATTTCATCAAATTCATAATATAAAATAACGTAAAATCATAACGTGTAATTTCATATATTTTTCATTATTTTGACGGTGTTCGACAGTTGTTGAGCGTTTCAACAAAACTGAGTTGATACATGCGATTGGATCACCTCTCTGATACCTCCATGATTTCCTTTTATCACTGAGGCGAACCTCCTGAACAGGGCACTTCGAAGGAACATAAGGTAATCAAGTTTTAATTCTACTCGGGTAAAAGTGAAAACGAATCAGAGTCACATGCTTCGCCATTGTCATCCCAGTAATTAAGATCCGACCTGCAGTTGGGAGGCGTTTTAGAGCCGGTGAAAGTTCAAAAACACGTATTCCGATCACGACGTTTCAAAACATCCACTGATGTTTAATTTTTCTGAAGAAAAACGAATGATTGTGATTTCCGGAATTTTTGTAGAATATACTGCACAAAGTACATACAAATCATTAAAATAAGGGATTCGTCGAATCTTCATTCGAAAAAATAAAATTTTAAAAAAAATTCGCGCTGATGCAAACGAGATACGTTTTTTTCGACTTTCACCGTCGATTAACTTCAACGACAGCGAGGAATGGTATTGGCCGTTTTGCGTTCCCGCCCGAATCGAACTGGACAAGGCAAGATTTATTTAATCGGCCCGCTCAATTGAAGACCTCCCGTGCCCGGACCAAGAGAACAGAGTGGTTTTATTGAGCCGATCTCCTTATTTAATTACCCGTAATTTATTGCCAGGCCGCTTGTCTGTCTTAAGGAGAGTGAGCAGTGAGTTTATAAAAATTTAGGCTAGTGCAACGAGCGCTTTTTCCAACGCACGGCTATTACCGGACAACGCGCCGCGCCGGCCGTAAAAGGAGCACGCGAATTTCTGCTCGCGCCAATGCCGGATCGCAGGAGTAAAAGTTGAACCGAAAGTTGAAACGTGAGGCTATTATCAAGACTGCATGTTCCGTGAAATTTTCAAATTTCTCTATTTTTTCCAGAGACAAGAGACCCTGCACTGGCATCTTGGCGACAGGTGGAAGCTTTCACTTTTGGGGATTCAACACTTCCTTATGGACAATTATAAGGGAGCAACAGTCATCACTCTTTTTTCAGCTGTTGACCTACCTACATGGTGGATGATGAGCTTCGGGTATAACGTCATGAGCCGAACAAGTTTCTCAAACTTCAGGTCTCGATAGACGATCAAATTCCCGAACCAATTACCATCAAAGTATCGGGAGTCATCAGTCTTAACCTCATTAATTTGCTTAATTTTAAAATGAAAACTTAACAGAAATGTTTCCTGAGGTAGGAAATGATGAATGGTGGCACTCCACTCTGATCTTACTTTGAACAAAATAGTGCGGCCCGTCAAAATTTGATGATAGATGGTGACCATCAGTCATCAGCATCAGGGGCGGACTGGTAGTCGAAAAGTTAGGAGGCGACCTAAATGTGGGGGCCCCTCCTGTCGTTCGGTGGCCCTCCCCCGGAAAATTTTGAAAATTTCACACTTTTTAACGCAATTTTAAGCATTATTGGAGTTGGATTCGACAGTACTTGAACTTCAAAATATCCCATTCTCAGGATTCTTCGGGGGTCCCCTCATCACATAAGCTTTAGGCGACCTTTCATGTCTCTTAGAGACAAATTTTCAAGGAGCTCGGGGCCTTTTAGTGACTGAGAAGGATAGGAAAATTACAACATTACGGGAAAAAAACGATGACTCGAAAAAAATTCGCCGCGGGGGCCCCTTCGGGACCTCCGCGGCAAATTGTTAGGAGGCGATCGCCTCCCCGCCCCCATGGCCAGTCCGCCCCTGATCAGCATGTCTACGTTGCTCGGAATTGGTTCGGAATTTGATCGTCTATCCAGGCTTTCGGTTTGTTTGCTAAACGAAACTGCCAACACGTTGTTAACCATCAACCATGTATATACGTAGGTCAACAGTTGAATGTTGAAGTCCCGAAAGTAAAAGCTTTCACCATTGCCAATAAACTAGTGGAGGATCTCATGTATCTGATTTTTTTCTCCGACTACCATCAAGAGACTTGCCCTTGTCCATCCATGTCAAGGCTTTTTGAATTTTCACAGATTTTCCTCGAATTCGACCAGAGACAAACACGCAGCGAGTCTCTAGTCTTTGGAGGGAAGGTGAAGGTTTCTATTTTTGAAACTCAACCACTCAACTTTTGAAAGTATCACCCCTTTACAAACTGATTGCGGGTGCTCGAATGAGCTTTTGCCCTTTGTATTGAGATTTCCAATTTTCTGGATTTTTAACGCACGTTGGCTACGTCTCTAACTTACGGTCCATTGCCCTGTTGTTAGTCGTTGAACAATACACTTAGGATCAGCGACAATTAGAAACCGTCCAATGGTATTTTGGCAAGGGTGGAGGCTTTTACTTTCAGAGCTCCATCGTCCAGTTGTTGATCTACGCTTTCAGCAAATCATTTGGCGAACAAGTCGATATGTGGTAAATTTGTTGGGTGGACTTGATATCCCGGAGTTCATCATGCAGCAAGAAGATAACAGCGCTGTTTCTTTCCTACTGCTTTTAAATCCTCGAAAGTGAAAGTTTCAATCCGTCGCAAAAAGGCTAGTGGCGGGTATCTAATTCCCTCTTCTCAGGACACCAGCTGATATTTAGTAATTTTTTTCGGAAATTACTTGAACCAAAATTTAACAGCCACCAAGAAGGCAAAATAACTGCTGTTACCTTGGTCAAAATGTTACTTCTCCGAAAGTAAGAGTTCACACCGTTAACAGGATACTATGGGAAGTGTTCCATACGCGCACCAAAAAAGTATCACAAGCGCCATGGGACGTTCAAAAATTTCCATTGCCATTTTATTTTTTCACAGAGAAATTTTTCAACGAAGCTGTCCGAAAATTTCACTGATTATTTTTTGTGCTGCCGATAAAATTCAGGGAAATTTTTCCATAGATTCAACCAACAATTTCTCTGTTTAAAAAAATAAAAATAACATGGCGACGGAAATTTTTAAACGTGGCATGGCACTTATGATACTTTGGCCGGAAGGTGACGATATATCCCAGAGACAAGACCCTCTACTGGCCTCTTGGCCACAGGTGGATGCTTTTACTTTCGGGGATTCAACATTTCCTTATAGATAATTATAAGGGAGCAACAGTCATCACCCTAATTTCAGCTGTTGACCTACCTACACGGTGGATGATGAGCTTCGGGTGACGCCATGAGCCAAAAAAATTTCCCAAATTTCGGCCATTTTCGGCTTGTTTGTAAAACGAAACTGCCGACACGTTGTTAAACATCAACCATATACCTACTCGGTTACTTACCTTACCTAAGTCAACAGTAGAATGCTGAAGGCCCGAAAGTAAAAGCTTCCACCATGAACAAGATACTAGTGGAGGGTCTCTTGTCTCTGATATATCCACTCGCTTGGGATAGCTGGTTGTTATGAGTGCCTCCTCTTGGCAGCGTCGGAGGCGAGTTTTGGTTTCGAAAACGAAAGAAAAAGTGCGCGGCCGGCGGTCGGCGTGGCGGTCGGGAAGAAAGCACACACTTCAATCAGCCGGCACAATAAGTGAATGAGGGGCTCCTCGGCGGTGACGCTGCGAGTGCAATCAAAATCTAGTTTGTGGAGACCCAGAAACGGAGAGCCATCCGCGGGCCGCCGCCGTCCCCATCGCCCCAACGCGATCAAGAGCCGCTGAATTAATCTAAACCCGCAATCGGGCCACCAGCGCCAGCCTTGTTTGTCTGCGCCGCACGGGCCCACTCCGCAGCGCCACCTCGGCTTTTCACGCCACGCGCCCCGCCGAGCCCGATCCAGAATGAAAACGCTGATGAGCCAAGACCTGATGAGTGATGACTGATGAGTCACGGCCGTGCCAGACACCACACTCTTCATCTGGATTACAACCAGGGAAGCCATGCTCGAGGTGTGCATATCCATGGCCGAAGTGCCAAACCACCGGAGACAAGAGAACCTCCACTGCACTGAAAAAAAGCTCCGGTCGTGAAAGCCACACTTACGGGCTTTATAGACATACCGCCAGCGTGCCGGGTTCAGAGGCCGAAAGTTCCGAGCGCAGCACCCGGAGCAATCGAAGCTACGACTTCAGCACCCAGAACTCTCGGCCTCTGAGCCCGGAACGGACGGTATGTCTATGTGTATAGCCCGTAACTTTTTTCAGAGGTATCTTGGCAACGGTGGAAACTCTTCCTTTCGGGACTTCAGAATTCAACTGTTGACCTGCCTACTAGGTGGATGGTTAACAGCGTGTCGGGAGTTTCGATCTGTAAACAAACAGAAGTTTAGGAAATTTGTTTAGCTCACGACGTCACTCGAAGTTCATCATCCACCTTGTGGGGAAGATGCTATAGGGTTGCCCCCTATAATTGTCTATAAGGAGGTTTTGAGTCTCCGATAGTAAAAGCTTCTACCTGTCGCCAAGAGGCCAGTGAAGGATCTCTTTGTCTCTGATGTCGGTGGTCAAAGTGCGAAATCACGTATCTCCTGCGCGGTGTTTCAAACTTTCCGCTCCTATTTTTTTTCGAGTGGGTTGAAATCTACATAGTTTGAAATCTATACAGAATATTCTGCTAGTGGAGGAGAAAAATCAAAAGAATTCATAAGAAAATATGTTGACAAGCTTTCCGCAGAAAAGATGAAATGTGGCTAAAAGTCTGCAACAGCACAAGCGGAGATACGCGGTTTCGCACTTTGGCTATCGATGTGGACTCATCGCAGGGACCAAGTTTTTTCGAGGGTATCGACTCGAACTTTGTTGGTTTGCATACAAATCGTGCATAGTTAGGTCAGCTTATGTTCATGGTTTAGGAGTAAAAAAATGTTATGAAAGGATCATCATTTTCCTGTTGAAAACCAATCATTCAGGATCGTCCTCTCAGTCTCCTGCCAGGGAAAGCTGATTAAGAGGTCTGAACTTCCCTCGCCATTCTATCATCGAGCGTTCTTTGCTTATGACCAAACCAGGCCAGTTGCAAAGTCCATTTATTACGCCATTCTTGGCGCCCCATAATTTCCCGTATTTTTTCGTTCCAAGCGTAGATCCTTCCTTAAAATCCCGGCTGAAATCTATCTCAGTTGCCTGAAGAATGTTCCAGGACCGCTTCTTCAAATGCCACTCGCTGCCATACAGCACTACTCTCTCGACTA
This sequence comes from Bemisia tabaci, assembly GCF_001854935.1. Taxonomy (NCBI): domain Eukaryota; kingdom Metazoa; phylum Arthropoda; class Insecta; order Hemiptera; family Aleyrodidae; genus Bemisia; species Bemisia tabaci. Next base: position 4,148,373 of record NW_017547115.1, read on the forward strand.
TGGAGTCGTAAATTATTTCCTCATTATCTCTGAATATTCGCTGACCCTAGCTGCCGTGCCAAGGAAGAACGCCGTATGAGCCTTCAGACGTTGCCAAATTTCCTTTGACGAATCACGAATGCTCGAGAACTTTTGTCAATATATTTGATCCGAATATTCATAGATTTTTGTTCGTAATTTTATCTAAGTGTCAGAAAATTTCAAGGGAGCGCATTCAAAGCTTCCCTCAATAATCAATATGGAGGTGTTGCAGTTGCATGTGTGAGGGAATTGCAATTTGACAATTGATTCTTATGTAAAAGTTCGCGAGAAACACGATGGTGCCACTGGTTCTCTCTGAAATCAACTCCCAAGCTAAAAAAAAGCTCTCAAGTTGAGGCCAAAATGGAGGGAATATCCCACGCTATCTTGAGAGTCCACCTCTATATCAAGACAAACTCTCCATGCAAAGATTGGGAGCAAATACATTGACAGGGCTGCCGTGATTTTTAGAGTCCCCAAATAAGGTGGCAGCCCTGTCAATGTATTTGCTTGCTATATTTGCATGGAGTGATTGTCTTGATATAGAGGTGGACTCTCAGGATAGCGTGGGATATCCCCTCCATTTTGGCCTCAACTTGAGATCTTTTTTTGAGCTTGGGAGTTGATTTCAGAGAAAACCAGTGGCACCATCGTGTGTCACGCGAACTTTTACGTAAGAATCAATAGTCAAATCGTAAATTCCTCACACATGCAACATCTTCATTGTCCGAGAGGAAATTTGGCAACATCTGAATGTCCATACGGCGTTTTTCCATAGCACGTCAGCGAGGGAATCCCACTCATCACTGTAATAGCCTCCCTCTCGTCTCTTGTGCGGATTAGAAAACGCGTTTTCCGCGCAAATTTTTCGAAAGTTAGTCGGTCAAATTTTTCCCGACGATCCGCTTGTGAGAGTCGCACGGCGACCGGCGGCGCCTCGCGATGTTGTCGTGATGCATCACGCTGCGCCAGTCCTGGGCAAGGGAGGGGGGGGGGGGCGAGGGGCTGCGGTTGAAATTAGCTCATTAGCCGGCAATTTACGAGGACAGATACCGCATGGAGCATATCGGTTACCGTGCCGCAGCCAGTCGACTACCGCGTTACCACTCTGTTTACATTCTCATATCCGCCCGCCAGGATTAATCTCCTCAGTTGCCACTCCTATCCATTCTATGGTTTACCGTGGAGAAAAAACAAGGAGGAAAAACGGGAAACGAGGCTAAAGATACGCAATTAATAAAACCCACAATTTAAATGGATCAATTTTCTCTATTTCTCAGATCCCGGCCACCATCATGTAGGGCTCAGGTTATCTTTTTGTTTTTTAAATTTTTATTGATTCCGACTGAAAATGATTCAGTTCTGAGTTGAAACGTCTCGGGTTTTATTAATTGTGTATATTTAGCCTTGTTTCAAGGTTTTTTTATCCTTGTTTTTTTTTCACGGTTATCATTGTCTCGGGCCCCTCTTAAAAATTTGTTTCTATGGTTTACGGAGATGATATATCTCAGAGACTCCACACTGCTACTCTGCCGTGCTAAGGAAGAACGCCGTATGAACATTCGAGAGTTGCCGGATTTCCCTTGATAAAACACGTATTTCTGACGATATTCACGCATATTTTTCCTTGAAATTTTCAGATATTTTAGATTAGTTGTGTGCAAAATTGTCTGAAAATTTTGGGAAAAAATAATCACAATGTTTCCAATAAAGTCAGTTTTTATCGAAGGAAACTTGGCAACGTCTGAAGGCTCATACGGCATTCTTCCTTAGCACGGCAGTACTGCGGCTATCCTGCTTGGGGGTCAACGCTCAGAGTTACGCAATGGTGACTGATATAACCAAAGAGATGATCAATGGACCAAGAGCCGGGTGCCAATTTAAGCGATGAAACTTCATGTAGAACACGATTTCTGCAACGAAAATCACTAAAATTACTTCCTAACCAATAGTCCAGTCAATTTAGCNATCGATATTTTTCAAGATATAAGCTAAAAACCGGTCGCCGGCGGCGTATTTTGGCCCCCCGCCCCCCCTTTTTTCAAGATGGCGGCCTTAGCGGACGGCCGATTTTGGTAAACTTTTGATATGTTGTTCTGGTAGCCTAATGCAACATGTTTCCGCAAAAAAACCTTCTATATATAGATTTTCCCAGAAAAATGCTAGATTGACTGGACTACAAGATATTACAGTTTTTATTTAGCATTGGTCTCGACTTATTTGAGTTTCCCTCTCACAACCAAAAAGAAGAGTCTACCTGAATCAAATCGCGCACTACGACGGTTTTGGCAGGATTCATAATGGAGCAGTGTTCCCTCCCCATTCTATGTTGTTCAAAGTGTAAACAACATGCAATAGCTGAGCCAAAGCGTCGAGATTGAGTTTGCAATAATTTAGGAAGGTGGAGACTCTTACGGTAGCGTTTAGTGTGCGATTTCACTCCGAAAGGTTTTCTCTCCATGAGCGGGAGGTTCGATTTACACATCGAAAAACGTTAAATATCTCAGTTAACAGTTAATATTAGTCATTTTAGTTGTACAAATCATATTCAACGTGAAATTTTGATGATAATTATTGATTCGTAATGCTTCCATTCTCTCCTTGTCAAATATATGGTCCATCCGAGAAATCGGCGAGTCCAGACTCCGAGTGCGCAATTAGTTGATTTTCTTTCCCCAGCGTTCAAGTCCCCGACGGATGGTCACCCGTCAACGCTATACGTGGTCTATTCTTCTCAATTTGCAAGTTCCTTCTCCACCCTGTGTTGTTTAAAGTGTCAGCAAAGTGCAGAGCCAGCACTCATAATGAAACCCGATAAAGGGAAACCCAATCTTGAATATTTCCTTTAAGTCGGGCTTGTGTATATTGGACTTAAAAAAAAACTCCACGAAAGCGATCCATTCAAAGGGTGACACAAAAATGGCAACGATTTCCTTGTAAAGCTACTCTGCCCTGCTAAGGAAAAACGTCGTATGAACATTCGAGAGTCGCCAAATTTCCTTCAATATATTGTTTATTTTTTTAGGAAAATTATGAATATTTCTCCTTGAAATTTTCAGGAACTTTAGATCAAAATACGAATAAAATTCTCTGAAAAATTGGAAGAAAAATATTCATGAGTTTACCTGGGAATTCGTGTTTAATCAGAGACAATTTGGTAACGCCTGAAGGTTCATACGGCGTTTTTCCTTAGCACGGCAGTACTGTTGCATGATTCAATACGAACACGCATAATGCGGCACAGCTACGACAACCTCGCACGCAATGTCAGAGTCATAGTTAAACTGGGAGTGGAGCGGCTGTTAATCGAATACGGGGCAGTGTGGTGTACCTCCGACTTCATTCATTCCTTAACTTGGCCCACTTAATTTCCTTGGAAAAAGCTCAGCCGAGCTATTGTTTCCGTGCTCGTTTGCCTGCATGTACCCGCCGCGCTTTTCGAGTGAAAGCACTCGCTAACCCAAAGCAAAAGCAGTTCTCACGGCTGATTCACTTGTGGGTGTCACGTGTCACAGAATCGCGTTTAAAGTCCTCAAGCTCACGATTTCGGTATGTTTAGTAAGATCTGTTGGACGTTGGATTTTTCGTCTCATGTTCGGATGGATCGGATTGATTCGGATAGATCGGTTGTATTTCGTACCTGTAGGATTGGGAATGGATAAAATTCCTCTCTTCTTGATTTCTTTCAATTATCGATCTTATCTTTTAAACCGAAAATCAAGAGTTTATCAACAGTTAAATCCATGGAAACATGGATTTAACTGGATTTAACATGGATGCTTCTTTTTAATATTGACAAGTTTCGACAAAAGGGACTTGTGCAAATCTTAAAGACTGGTTACTAGTGTTAGCACACGAAACTGAAAGGAGGCTAATGTCGATGGTGCCGCACTGAAAAGTGATCGCACTCCCTTAACCACTCAAGAATCTATCAAAATCCTGGGTAAATGGAGAATTTTCAACACCACTGTGGAGTGTGGATAGAATTATTCCGTGCTATGAGATTTCTACTCGGAGCAGCATTACGCATAACGTACAGGAATTATAGAAAAATTATCTCCATGCATCTACACTAGACCAAACATTTCTTTTTACCTCTCATTCTCCGTTTAGGGTAAAGGGCCTTCGCACCAAACTCGGCCCAAACCGACTTTCAATGTAATATATAATTACTTCCACGAAGAAATCGTGGTGATAACATTCAATCGTTTGTAAATGTAGTATCTATGATACATGTTTCCTTGAACCAAATTTAGACCCTTGGTTTCCTCCAGGAAGCGCCTACTGAGCTTCTCGGCTCATATGACAAAAAATCTTGCCTCAACGCAGGCTTCTTTCGGATAATCCGCTCAATTGAGAAAGGTGGTCTTAGAGTTTAGCGATCGACTCTTACTTTCCCATGGCTTTAATTGAGAAAGGGGCAGTCTGACCGCGACGAGTTAGTCTCCTCCACCCGAGTGAGACTGTTGAATATTAAAGAAGACGTGACGCAATGGCTGATCCGGGCAGAATAACCATTGCGTCGTTAAGTCAGCCGGCTCTTCGCCGCTGCCATGATGCAATTGATGCACTCAACGCAAAACAGCGATGGACCGGGCCATTTGATCCATTCATGGAGACAGACACTCCACTTTGTTGAGGTCGGAACTCGTTTACCGTTTAGGGCTCATCATCATTGGCCACTGATTCACAAAATTGCCAACGTCCCGGTCAAGTGACTCGCAAACGGAGATTATTCCGCCGGTCGAGGCTAAAACCTCCTACATCCACATTCGACGTCGCCACTTCTCTTCGTATAGGAATGATCTCTTAGAGTTCCTCGATTAGCATATCAATTAGTTTTGGTTTTAGGCTAGGTTGGATCTGTCTTCTTCATACCCAAGCCCCAAGCGCAAAACCTCTACAAAGTTCGGCTCAAAGCACAAAAATTCCGAAATGTTATGGATAAAGAGAATTTCATGGCTGAAATTTGCTACATTCCAGTGGAAAAGCTTCTACACACATTTTTGATTCTCAAATTTAGCACAAATGCTGATTTACACATGCGAACCTAGTAGGCATCCCAGGGCAAGGGTTGTTATTTTGAAAACTTACAGTTTCAAAATATGCACATGAATGAAAAAAATCATTAAATTTTCGACTATCCAAAAATTTGATTAATCAACTGATCAAATGATCTCAGGTTATCTTAACAGAACTAGAGTCCATTTACAGGTAGAATTGCGCCATATCGGAGGCTCGATGTCACAATTGAATCAGTGAGTTCGAAAACACACCAACTCGGTAACTCGAGAATGCTCAATTTTCATTAAAGACTGTCAAGTTTTATAAAGGTCATTAAAGTTAGAACATCTGCTCCAACTTGGACCTTTAAAATGTCCTTAAGTGCTTGCATTTCGGCATCAAAAATCTTTTTCTTAGACTTATTTCTTTATCAGAATTATTATTATTATTTTTTCAGAATTATTTCTTTATCATTTCTTTATTGTGCAGTTTTGGGTGCGTCCTGATTACTTTCATTTTGCCGAGTTGGTGTGTTTTCGTTCTCACTGATTCAATTACGGGCAGGATGACCCTACAGTTAACAGGAATGAAACGTTTAGCCTTATTTCAATGTAATTTTTTAACTTCCGGAAATAGGCAACTTTTGAGAGGATCCTTTCAAGAAAACTTCAGACATTTCCGCAGACATTCTCTCGGGGAAAATCGGGCAACATCTGTATTCTCATACGACGTTCTTACACAGTGAGGCAGTGTTCTGTGGTGAAGTTTCACGGTGCGGATTTGCGCGGCCAGCCGAGGCAACAGTCATTCCTATTACGTTAGAACATAACTACTTTTTGAGATGAGCCCTATTGTCCATATAACATCTTGCTTTCTGCAGCTCACGTCACACTCGAATTACGCCCTCAGCGTCGGGGGAGCGAGGAAATGGCATGCATTCTGCACTGACCCACCAGTACCGACTCAGAGCACACGATTATGAAAAAACGAGGGGGAATAATTCAACAATGAGGAGCGGGCGGAGGAAGAATGTAGTTCTCTAATTACGTTATCATGCGTATAATTAGTTTAAGATCTAGTCGCTCCGTGCGCGCCTTGCTGCGGTGCGTATGCGGCACCGACCCAGTGTTCCTGTCGCGATGTGACCGATACGTTGCGCTGTCGAGGAAGAAACGCCTAACGCCAACGGAAAATCTGCGAAAGCATGCGGTTTACGGTAAAGTGCGGGTGGGGCAGTATTTCGTTTTGTCGTAATCAGTGCGCTGAGTACCACCGTTGAGTCGCTGTTGCCGGATTAGGGGTGAAAACGGTTGGAATTGAATCAGAATCAGTCAGAACGAAAACACACCGACTCGAATGTCTTCAATGAAATTGAGCATTTCTGAGTTACCGAGTTGGTATGTTTGCGCTCTCACTGATTCAATTAGCAAACGGAGTCAGAGCTAATATATTTTACAATGGAGAGGCGTGAATTATTGATTACAATATTCCCTTATTTAAAGCTATGGTTAAGAATCGATTATAAAGGTTTTCGTTGCGAACAGCCAGATTACCGATTTTTTTTTCATAGGTTTAAATGACAGATAAATCGATGTATCGCAAAGCACGGCACTGATATTTTGAAGACCTCGCACTACTATCTACCCAAAATAGTGTCACGAATTGAGTAAATTATGATCATTTGTTCCCCATAGAGTCAGAGGTCTTTGAGCAATCTACGAAAATAGTTAAAGATTGCTACCCATTTTCTTTTTTTGAAGATATTAGTTAAGAGAAAAATTAGAGAGGAGCTCAGAAATTACAAGCGGTAGATCAAACAGTATAACGAACTTACTTTCATCATGGCGTATTTTTTCATGAACCTGTCATCGCCTCCAGTAAAGCCCATTGCAAGGGTCACACTAATCGTACATATCACAGCCAGTATCCCCACGAAATCCATCATTTGACCTGGAACAAACATTTTATACTGCATATTAAAATTGAATATTTGTGGTGAAGATGCAAACAGTGACGATCTTGGCAGGTCGTGATTTTGCTCGTTGTTGCTGATAAAAGTCCCGGACATTGCATCATTTGGCAACGTTGCCGTACGTGGAAGATAGTAAATAATATAATTAGTATACAATTTTTACTCAATTCTAAATAAATTAAATGATAACATTCAGAAGAAGGTCCAGTATGTAATTGCCGTTATAGTCCGTATATTGCCGTATGAATAGTCTCAATTTTATTTATTTCTTTATTAATTTACTTAATTTCTTGTTTCAGTTTGATCTAATACTCAAACCGTTGTATCTTCGTTGAACGACGATCTACTAATGCAATGAATGACATAGATGGTTATCACGAGCGGAAAAAGATTGAGGCGCTCCGGCTGTTTCAATGGCTAGGTCTGGATGCAACTATTCGTGTCCTCAGGATGTCCATGTTGCATACACAAAAAAATTGCAGGCGCTCTGGTTTTCTTGGGCTCAACGTATACGGCTGCGGTTGTTAGTTCTCAAGCAAGAGTTTGCTACGCTCCTTAAAATCGTGTTTGCCGTGAAATCATCGAAATTCGTATGGGTCGTGTAGCATCGTGTCAGTGTTGCAAAATGGTGCAGATCGCGGACATTTTGTCCGTAGTAATTTGCGGGATGGACATCTGCGATGATTTTGTGAAAATTTGCATCATACGGCGACAATGCCGTGATGCAACACGGCGAATTTGAATTTCATGGCAAACACGATTGTAAATGCAATGCAAAACCCCCGAGAAATATGAACCATGCTCCTTAGAAAGCCAGAGCGCCTGCAAGTTTTAGGTATGCAACACACACATGCAGAGAACACGAATAGTTGTATCCAGACCTAGGCATTGTAAAATCCGGAGTGCCTTGCAATTGTTCCGCCTGTGATTACAAAATGTGTCACTCATTGTATTCATACGTCATCGTTACATGAAGATACGGCGTTTTGCGTATTAAATCAAATCGAAAAGATTATTTAACGATTTTTAAGAGATTTTTGAGAGATTTTTTTGAGAGATTTTCGAAAGATTTTTATTTTACGAGACAAACATGTCTTGTCACGCGCTCTTCAGTTTTTAACATTTCTCATATAGTTAGGTCATCATTTCCCCCTTAGTCCACAAAAATCGTGCGTTTGAACCATTAGAATCACTCAATTTTTCTTTGTCTACATCTTTGTCCATCAATTTCAATAATCAACCCGTAGTCTGAGACAATCGGCTGTTGGAGAGGCGAGTGCGTTGGCCGCTCCGTCATCCGTCTTGAGATTGGCGCTGTCAGATTCTCAAAGGAGTTGCTCTCCGCGCGACCGCGTCGGGGCGTCGGGCGGCGGGCGTCGCGACGCGACACGAAGTGGAAATGCGTCGGTCCCGGGCGTCGTGGTTGGGTGAGGTGCGTGCGTTGTCGCTGCTGGTGTGAACTGTGAAGCCGAACCGGCGAATGACTCAATACTCGATTGGTTCCGGCCAATGCAGTCCGCATTTGTCCCCAGTGCGTGCCGCCGCGCCGCCGCTTTCTGCTCCGGCCGGGCCGAAGAGTCCCACGATGATTCAAACGTGACGTCACACTGATCCCAAGTGGGTATCAATATGATTTGGACAACATTTTGTGATTAGGAACTGCAATTTCTGGCTCATCCGTAAAGACTCTCATGTGCGCCAAGTTTTTTCTAAACCTAGCCAGAAATTGTAGTTTCTGTTGCAAAATGCACTGGAAAAAAACACATTGGATCTAGAGCCCAGACTCTTGAAAACATTGACAAGAAAAAGGACTCTTGATTCAATTAGATTTAAGCTAAAATCAAAAGGAAATCCGCTCAAATTAAGAGGCTTGGTTCTTGATTTAAGCGAAAATCCGATTGAATCAAGAGTATTTTTTCTTGTCGATGTTTTTAAGAGTCTGGACTCTAGATCCAATGTGTTTTTTTTTGGCGCGTATACGTAGTATACCGCCTTTGCGATCGTTTCGACCCCCCACTCGATACAATAACCGAGTCCCTTAGTTCCTTACCGAAAAGTGACTACCGCGAACTTCTGAGATTTTCCAAAGCCTGTAAAAAGTTTATTTATCCGTCAATAATTATGATTTAAAGTTGTTTCTCATTCTGGGGCTCTCTAGTTTATGTGCAGTGAATACCAAGAGTCTACGTTACTTATTTTTTTTAAAAAAAGCCTATTAGTACGACGCGCTGATTTAAAATATGCATATATAAGCAGAAACAAGCGAACTGATTCGAGGATGGCTGATCAGGTCGGCACTCGTTGAATGAGAATTTCACTTCTTCGTTTTGTTTAAAACGTTGCTTTGACAGATCTCCACAACCCTGTTAAGATTTTCAAAATTTGGTACCCCTTGCTCTGATAGCCGGGGCCAGCAGGATAGTGGTAAGTGCAATCTGTGATGAGCCTCGAGACTCATTAGACCATGTGCTAACCGTGGCCCATACAGAAATTCACTCCCCTATCAGGCCAAAACAGTGCACAGGCAGGCACAAAACCCAGGTAGTGTCCCGGTCCTGGCTCGGTTCGCCGCGTCGCTTCCCAGCTGAAGAACAAAAGGCGACCCTCGCGGTCCTCGTCACAGTCAGACCTAATTACTTTCACTCGATTACCCATTTCACCGTCACGCTGGGATCCATCAAATTTTCGAAAAAATTGTTTCGCGAATACTTAGCAATTTTTTCCTTACTCTCCGTTCAAAGACGAATTGAAAGAGGTCTCATTCATAAAAATCGGCCGAATAGAAGAGAAGTTGCAGTATTCGAAATTCGAAGAAATCAACGAAACTTCTCCAAACAAAAAATAAAATGAAGGGGAAAAAAGAAATGTATAAATTACAATTAAATATAATTGACCTCAGAATTTGGCAAGCAATTCAACTATATAACGGAGAAAAAATTGGGAGAAATTACAAAAAATTCGCCTCTTGCAAGGGGCTTCCTTGTAAGAATTTTGATCTGAAGGCAAGGATTGAATACCAGCGCAATACACCATACAATACATGGTGTGCCTGAACGAACATTTTTTTTTGTGTTAAAATCGAAAATTCTTTATATTTTTTAACTACAGTGTCTCTTGAGTCGTTTAAGCCAAAACGATTTTATACGGAAAATTGATGGTTTTTCGGGATTGAAATTATTATTTTTTCATGAAAAATAAATGCACCCAAAATGACTATAGCATATTGATTTTTATATATTTGCACTCACGAAATTGGTTGGTAAATTCAACGAGTGGGTGCATCGACTTGGTATATCGAGTTTCTGCAATTTTTTACGGCAAATCGGTAGATTTTCGGGATGTAGATTGCTTACTTTCAATTCATGAATGAATAAAGCATGGACATGGTTGAACTTCTTTGCATGGAAATCGTTTAAAATAATAAAATCAAGACATATCTAATGCAATTGCATTTATATCGAGTCAATTTCTTTTCAATAATATATCGGGATTTATAATAGGTACCGGTGATTTGGATATTTCAGCCCCAAAAATACCTTTAAATCGACTGTATCTTTCAGGAGTTCGACAGAATTTTTCCTTTCTTCGCTTAAATTATTCCGTAACACTTTTCTTTAAGAATCTGATAAGATATTGCTGGGGGCAGATCAAAAAACTTAAACTCGTTCGAATGGCTTTCTACATTCACAATACACGGTCTCGTCAAAGTGCGTCGTTGAAGAGTTGGATCGTATGAATTCTCTTGTTGTGCTACTTGCCTATTTTGAAATCTCTGTAAATGAAAACTAAAGGGGTTGATATGTGTGAGTTAATGACGCGCCTTATCAACACATTGTGTTGGAGTTCACTGCTTGTTTTTTTTTCAGTGCACTTGATAAACGTCATCTTTTACGAGAAAAAGGACGTTTCAATGCTTCCGTAGAGTCAACATTTTTTTAACAGCGATTTTCCTCAAATTGAGTCGTGATGGTGCAATTTGGATTTTAATTTTTTTTTTTGGAAAAAAAAAAAAAAAAAAATCACCGGAGATTTACTCAGCTTATTTGAACACTTGCACTATCTATGGAATTTTGGATCACGAGAAAGTTTTGAGATCGAACTGAGCCACAAGTATTCAAATTCTTCAGATGGATTTATCTTGAAACTTGAAATTCCTCTTCACGTGGTTGTTTCAAAGAACTCCACAATTACAAGACAGCGCGTGTTGGTTTGAGTTTCTGAATCGTTGCGATATAACAATATATATTTTCCCTTTAATCGATCGTAAACACCGAGCAAAGAATCAGAAGCGCCTAACTGATTTCAAATAAAATCAAAGAAAATTTCGACCCGACATTTTCGTTCACTCTATTTTCTTTATTATTTTCAAAAAAGAAAAAAAATTAAACATCATCCGAATTTCTGAATCCCTGGAATTAAGATCTGAAGCGGTCTGGCTTCTCGAAGTGGAAAACATATAGGATTGCAAAATCCCTACAATCCTGTGATCCTAGAATTGCACGCTCGTGGTGTGCACGATGCGGAAATTTTGTACAACCAGGTAGGTTCGACATCAAGAAAATGCGACTTTTCAACGTCTGGAGCGCGCACCGTGCTACACGCGCAATGCATGAAGTATCCTGAGGTCTTGTAAGGCGCTACAATGGGCCATGCGCCGTGCGCGCCAACCCTGTACCGACCGTAGTGCGTTTGATGCGATAATTCAAACTTGCGGCGTCAGCGGTTTTTAACTTATGATTTTGAATTATTGTAAAGTTTGTTGGAAATATTGTCATTTCATGTGATAAAACATTACATAAAATCAACTAATTTTCTTCTCTCCATTTAAATATTTTTATAAATAATTTCAAATAAAAGCATGCACGTGAAGCAACTTTTACATGCAGACTCCCTCCTTTGCTCAGCAATGTAATGCCGTAATCATTTGGACGACATTTTGATATTCGGAACTGCAATTTTTGGCTCATCTGCAAAAACTCCTGTGTGCATATAAAAACTAAATGGTACCTACGTTGTTCCTAAATGAAGTCAGAAATTGTCGTTCTTAATTGCAATACGAAATTCATTTGATCAATGAACCCTTTTGAAGCGTAGGATATGGATTCGATCAAAAAGTAAGAACGTGAATTGATCGAAAAACTCGAGAATCGAGTGGATCGACGCCGTTTTCTTAATAATTTATCGATCGAATTGGTGTTCGATCGGTAAGGTGGTAAAGATTTCAAAGTTTATTATTTTAACTACTCCTACCGCTTTTTATCTCCCAAATCTATTGGCATTTTTGTCGTATCATAACCAGTATACAATTGTATAATCTCATTTTATAATTGTTTCCACAATTAATTACACACATGTGCGATTTTTAAGTGTTGATTTATTTATAATCTTGAATTAATGAAAATAAAATAAAACACCAATTTTACAATAAAAACGTTTCTCCTGAGCGCGCTAATGCAACACTAATGTGTTGCTTTTGACAACTTGATTATTATCTTTTTACACCTGTCGAGAATAATATATTATACTGTTCAACAAAAACGCCTCACCATTTTCTCTTGAAATGGATCTTTCCATATCTTTTCTCCCCAGCGTATTTTTTGCATACGCGAGTTCGCAGAAATTCGAGATGTCAAGGGCTAATGCAATATTGACGGGCGCGCTCCATTGTGACCGGGGACTCACGGAAATATGCGAAGTTGTGTTTATTGGATCATTGTTTGTCGAACAACTCCTCGAGTTTTCAATACACCTTCTGAAACGGGGCCCCCGGCGAATTTTCTTTCTGCGCATGTGTGGAAGTGGAAATTCCATCCGATTTTTGACGCACGGATTGTCCGTCGCGACGCGTCAGGATGTGCAAAAAATCGCAAACCGAATATCTGGGTCGCAGTGTTGCCGCTTTAAGTTAGTTTGAATATCCAAATTTGCATATCACCTGCGATTAGAGACGATATATAGTCGATCCAACATTCCTGATTCAAACTATGTGTTCGACTTAGAGTACCTATATAGGGAGAGTATTGACATGTTGGAAATTTTAAGGTTAGGCGATGGAGCTCTCAGGGCCCATAAAGGTAGGCAGTCTATGAATTCAAATTATCCAGAGCGATTAATTATTATAATTGTTAGGAACTGTCATTGATAAAGCACTTATTTGACTCAGTTTTTGCATTTTAGTCATTTTTGCGGAAGAACGCTCATTTATGAACATTTTTGCCAATTTTGGTCTGATCTTGGATGGAGTATTGAGATTGGCAGTGATATTTTTCGTTTTCAAAGGTTACCTACCCTTTTGGGCCCTAAGAGCTACATAAATCGAGTTGTCCATACTCTTTCTATACAGGTACTCTAGTTCGACTGAGACAGCAGTTGAGTTCAGAGATTTGCTCTCTCTTTTGTCCAGTGATGATTAAATAGCAATGTTTTGAGCATTTAACTGGTCTGATAAAAATTGGTGGTTTGCTAAATGAACGTATTTCTATATCAGGGAACCAGAGACAAGTGGGGAAAAAGGGGTGTGCTTTTTAGTCGAGGGCCGTGAGAATGAATGGGAACTATAAAGCGCCAGTTACGTCATCGGCGACGAAGCCGCCGCCCTCTCCGCTTTAACTAATAAGCCCTGTCTACAACGCTCTTCTCTCATGCCTACGGCTCATAAGTGCCGAATTCAGTTGGCACTTACTTCCGTCTCGTAGAATGTAAAATCTCGCTTTCCCATTTTCCAAAAATGGATCACGCCCACTTTTACATTGTTTCTTATGGAGCTTTTTAGAGCATGCCCCATCTTCCCCATTCGTCTATAGTTCCGTTTAGTAGAAACACGTCCAAATGTACTGAACACTTGTCTGCAAAATTTGTCAAGTAAGGTTTCGTTTGAGAAATAACTCTCTCGCTGATGTCATATTAGTTATGATTTGGTCAATCTGAGCCTGAGCCTTGATTTACGAAAATAACTTTTAAACTGAAGAGATGGTAGCAATATAATGGGGTCTCCATAGTATGTTGTGTTCACTGGAGGTGCTGCATTCGCGATGAAGCATACCTTGAAAAATAGCCAATTCATGTAATCTGAAAGTTGAAATATAGACGAACTATTTAGCTTGTCTAGCCAAAACTTCCGTTTGTTCCATTCTTTTGCTTCAAAGTGCCTTTTCCCGTGGAAAGTCATCCACTTCTGCCTCTTACCACCTGGCTCGGTCCATTAATTGGATTAAATTTTGCAATGAGGAACCACTATCTCTTGATCTCCCATGAAAGCACGTATCTGCATAGGAAAACCAATAGCATATATGTTGTTTCTAAAATGGGCCAGAAATAGTGGTTCCTTATTGGAATATGTAATCCAATTTAAAACCAGAACTTTCAATGATCCCAGCGTCTGAGAGCTCGTTCAAGTGATACGTAAGCAACTTAAGGGGAGAGGGGTCTGAACTTGTCTCAATGGGCCTTTCGAAGAAGGGGTGGGGGGGGGTCAAAATCCATAATCATATACGTAAGCTTCTCTTTTTGAAAAGAAAATAATCCTTAAAGTATTTTTTCAGTTATATTTCAGGTTTTCTTTGCTGTTTCATGACAGAGTGGGGGGGGGGTTTAGGCCAGTGTTGCATAATGCAAAGTAGGGAAGGAGGGTGAGAGGTTGTCTCATGGATACCTTACAAGGGGGAAGGGTCAAAAAGTCGATGAAAATGAATAACGTAACACTCAAACGACCCCTCATCGCCGTTAACTCTTTGGAGACTTAAACGCCGGGACAGAAAAATGTGCCAATTTCTGTTTTTTGACCCAGTGGCCCAACTCAGCGGTTAGCCTCAGTTCAAGATGAATTTCGGCGTTTGCAGCTTTATTTGGGACAGCGCGCGGTGCCGCGATAAGTCAGCTGACTCAAGGTTGAACTGATTTACGTGCCGTAGCTGTTTTAAGCGCGGTGCTCCATGCAACGAGATCAGGCGCGCTTTTGCCCGACTTCGGGAATCACCCCCGTCCTCACCTCACTCGCTCGTGGAAAAAGAGGGAATTCCGGAAGGATGCGGCAACGACGACCAGGTATTTTAATGAATGTTGCGCGGGTGTTCGTTCCGTATCGTTGCCGTACGTCAATCGGGGAGGGGGGGGGGAGGAGCCCGATCGATTCGTGTAAAAAAAACGCCGCGTCACCTACTTATCACGCTTCGTTCGGTCTCGCGTCTCCGAATTTTTGGCAACAATGAAACCTCCTCCGAGGAGATCCAACATTCGCATTCGAATTCGTCAGCATCGTGGAAGAAGATCTGTCGAAAAGTTACTTCAATGAGTTGTTTGCTCAAGACCAGTGGACCAGTGTTCGGAACTCACCTTGGAGATTCAGGAGCCATGTGGCGCGTCAAGCTCGATTTTTAGGGGCCATTGAAGATTTTTTAGGGGCCAAATTGACTTTTTGCCAGACAGCGATGTCCGACACAAAATATGGCGTCCATCGAATCACCTTAAATTACGTACAAAATTGTCTGAAAATTTTGGAGAGAAATATTCATAATTTTCCCAGTAAATTAATTTTTTATCGAAGGAACCTTGGTGACGTCTGAAGGCTCATACGGCGTTTTTCCTTAGCGCGGCAGTGCAGCGGAGAGAGGAGGGAGTTGTCCCTCCGTGGCGTAGCTTACTTTGCGATATTTCAATCGATCTGTCATTCAAACCTATGGAAAAGGATCGATAAACAGGTGTCCACAACGAAAACCTTAATAATCGATTCTTTACCATAGGTTTAAGTGGGGAGGTATCGATAGTCGATCATCCACGCTTCGCCACTGTTGTCCCTGTCCTGTATTCACTTTCACGGTTGATATCATGCGCGAAAGCTCATCATTATATTGTTTCCCCGGCGACCGGTCGGTTAATTATCAATAATCAAATCCCTATCACGGGACGCACGTTGCGGTGTATCTGGAGGAAAATCTAGCGGAGCACCGGTGGCGGACGGTGGCTGGTGAGCGGTGAGCGGTGGATGTCGGCGCTGACGGGTGTCATAATCTTTGGATCGTCAATTAGAGCGGATCGAGATCACCGATCGCCGATCACCGATGAATGATGCACGGTGACTAATGGTTCGATGAACCGAGACCCGGCCGGCGTCATCCCGGTACCGAGCCCGCGCTCTTCGTCGTTCCTCTGACGTAAGGGCGTATCTCGATTTCCACATGAGCCCTGGGAAGCACGGAGTTATATGGACAGCAGGGTTCACGTGGAAATTGAGATACGCCCTTACGTCAGAGGAGCGGCGTCTTGAGCTCTGTCTCCCGCCCGAGTTTCGTAATCACGCGACTTACGTTCTTTTGCCTCCTGTCTTGTCGCATCGGAGAGCAGGAACAAGGCCTGTCGTACACGCTCAAATTACGGATTCGCCGAGAGGTCGTCGATGACATTTTCAGCCCTCTCATGGTCTGTGACACAGTTTCCGGTGTCGCAGCGTCGATCCTCGGGCGAAGCAGCGTAACTCCCTCCCAGGGTTGCAAAATTGAGTAAAGCCCTGGATAAACGATCAAATTCCGAACCAATTCCGATCAAAGTAGACATGCTGATGACTGGTGGTCACCATCTACCATCAAATTTTGACGGGCCGCACTTATTTGTTCAAAGTAAGATCAGAATGGAGTGCCACCATTCATCATTTCCTGCCACAGGAAACATTTCTGCCAAGTTTTCATTTTAAAATGAAGGAAATTAATGAGTTTAAGACTGATGACTCCCGACACTTTGGTGCCACTTTGATCGGAATTGGTTCGGGAATTTGATCGTCTATCCAGGGCTTAAACTATTCATATTTTTTTACACAAATATAACCACGCAATTTCTATCCAACATTCACCTGCTTTTTGCATGTATGTAATTCGAAGAGGTCAGTAAAATGCCCAACGGGTTTCTAATAAAAATGCAATTAATGAGGAAGATTTGGTTCTGCTGACATATCAGTAAGTTTTTCCGTTGCGGCAATGACGTCATGTGTCATCTTGACTTTTTTAATTTTTTCCTATTTGGCGCATGTTGTAATTGAGGCGTTAGGTGCAAAAAGGGCACCTCTTGGTTGCGGGGTTCCAGAATTACCACTGCTAATTTATAATTTAGAGAGGAAACTGAGAGGTAAGTTTCTTGAAGTTTTTCGTTTTCAGCATCGTAAAATCATAAAGAAAATCCAGTAAAAGTTTAAACGAGTTTCATACTTTTGATTTCATCATAATGGATGAAACGTCAGCGGTGATTTCTGGACACTCCAACCAAGAAATGCCCTTTCTGCACCTGGTGCTTCAATTGGACCGAGTTCATTAGAAAGGAACCAACCCACATTAAGTTGAAACTGAGAAAAAGAAGTTCGAAGTTCCATTCCTACATTAGACTCAACGTAGAAAATAAACTTAAACCCCTCTTTTCACGAACTAACTTCTGTTTTTCGAATTTCAATTTTTGGCAAGAGAAAATATACGGCTAGTGGAACTCAAAAACACTCTTAACCCAATTTTTTCGAAATGTGGGTTGGCTTTTTTCTGATAAGCTCGGTGCAGTTATGCGGCACATCCATCAGCAGAACCCTGGTAAAAATTGGCAGTAGAATCTGTGTTCCAAAATACCATAGACCTACAGCCGACTGTAAGATTTCCAATAGCTTCTATAGCCGGCAACACAATTTCTTATAGCCTTTTATAGCAGATGGCGATTAAGCAACAGCCTGACGATAAAGTGTATGCTACCCGTTACTAATTACGGATGCTAGGACTTCGTGAGTTTTTGGACTACCGCTCTCTTTTTGGGCCGTAGTATCTTGATTTATTTTGCTAGGGAAGCTCCGTACATGCCTGCCATTCCTAATATGTTGGAGCGCCTTCAATTTAGTACGATACTGTGCAATACCTCCGGTGTGGAATAGTTGCTTCAAGCGTCGCGGCACGCTGCGGCGCAGCGCGGCGGGCGGGCAGCCAGCGCTGAACGCGCATTGGCGCCTACAAACCTAACAGGGATACTTCACGCATTGCGCAATGCATTGTGCCAGTGCACCTCCGCTCCGCTTTTTGATAGGCTCTAATATTTAATCTGGCGGAGTCAGCGTTTTTCAACTCATGACTTTGAAATGTTTGCATACTCTGTATGGATTATTCTCATTTTAATAGATGAAAAAAATATGTAGTAAAGGAAAATGTAATGTGTGTAAATGTAAATGTAAACTTAAGGATTTACAAAGCACAAAAATTTCTACACAATTTCTTATAGCCTTTTATAGCCAATGGCGAAAAAGCAACAGCCAGGCGATAAAGAGTAAAGCCCGGCGATAGGAACTATAGCCCGGCTGTATAATTCTATATCGCTTCGTGTAACCCGGCCGTATGATTTTTTCCACTTTCTACAGCCAGCTATATAATATTCTATCGTCCTCTTCAGTCGGCTATAAGAACTCCTACGGTATTTTGAAACGCAGCTCCTATCTCCAATTTTTACCAGGGAATATTTATAGATTTCACCTCCGAAGTTGGAGGTTAGAGACAGAGGGTTTTGCAGTGTCAAGATTTTGGTTTAAGAAATTCCTATTGGTAATTTTTTTATCACTGGGGAACCGAGTGTTGTCTGTATCGGAGTCCTACCTCGTGAAACGGTGTCTTTCCTCTTTGTTCAAGAGGCTTGGCGTGGCCGCGTGGCGTTATTCAAATCACTGATGCCACGGATCGACAGCACTAGAAAGCGGCCGGATCTTCAGTAAATACCGCGCATTTCCCAAGCCACACAAAGCTAAGGTCACGGGACTCACAGGAACAACGCTTCTTTGTCAAATTGCGTCTTCCGTTCTCTCCAACTTTTAGCAGGAACAGCGGTGTATCATTCTTAGAGAAATGCGTTTTTTGTGAGGGTGAGAATAGGATTTTTTTTTCAAAACTGATCAATACTACTGTTACTCAAAAAATTAAATAAATGGGATTAAAAAACATCGCGAAACTGTTTAATTCTTATCGACTCTATTTAAGCCAAATCACTTTCCAATGTTTTGTTGAAATATGATTCTGCCTTCATCTCCTTGATATTCGGATTAGTGTGCTGCGGGCTGATTATTGAATTTCACAGATAAAGCTGTGGACAAAGAAGACATGAGGAGTGCGTAGCGATCCTATTGGTTTAAACTAGTGGTTATTATATACTAGGGAGGAAAATGATGGACTGACTGTAGGGTAGGATCTTTTTGCGGTTGCCATTAGTTAGTCCATCGCTTACCTCCTTTGTCCACTGCAACCACCCGCTTTTACCGATAGAACCCCTCCATATACCTTTTATCTTCTTTGTCTATATCATTGTCTATCGATTTCATAAATCGGTCCGCAGCTCTAAATAATTACGACAATGCTAGTTTTTAGCTAGAGCCGACTTCTAATACTGACCCCTGTGGTTGGAGGTCAGAGCCCCTCTTAGCCTATAGCTCACTGAATTGTCTTACAGGTTCGGAAAAGATGTGTTTTCTTTTGTCATCAACCCAAAAGTATCAGAATCTGACTGAGCCAAAGCTGCCGGCGCAGTGCAGCGTGGTCGTGTCATCGTCGCAGTGCGAAGCGCCTTCAATTCCAGCTAGCGGCAATATGGGCATCACCCGTGGTCGAATAGTTATCTCACAAACGCCTTACGCAAATACAGTTAAATATCGGATAAGTCACCAAATTATGAACGAGTTTTGACTCGCGAATACATGTTCAAAGGTTAAATGACGTGTAGAACACGAGCGCACATTAAAAGCGCGAAAAAGAAACTCAGAAACCGAGAAATATGGAGTTCACAAAGCGTAACTTTTCCGCAAGTTTATAACGCCTCGGTTTCGCGCCGACCCGAATGATGTCATACGCGGCACCAATCAAAGACGAGCACGGGTTCCTTCGACTCCATCAAATGTTTTTCTACTCTTCGTACATGAGAACAATGAGAAAGACGAAAATACATCTTCAGAATCAAAGAATCGAATCTCATTCATGTTATGTATTTAACAAGCAGCGATTCCTCATTGAAATACGATTTATTTTAACAAACATCAATGGAAAAAGATTGGAGAGAGCGATTTAACTGCCGTACAAAGAAATTTACGGGCTAAACATGCATACCGTTCATTCTGGGCTCTGAGGCCGCAAGTTATGGGTCCTGGAACAGTGCCTTCGACTGCTTCGGGTACTATACCTGGAACTTTCGTGAAATTTTGAACTTGAAATTGTTAAACGTCGCAAGGCGCTTGTGATACTTTGGCCGGAAGGTGACAAATTTACCTTAAGTGATAGTTGAAATGAGTGCGTGACTTTGCATCCACCTGCGATGCATCCACCCTTACGTAACTTCCCTAACCTAACCTGACCTATCCTAACCTAACCTGACCTGACCTAACCTAACCTAACGGCTGGGTGGATGCATCGGAGATGGATGCAACGTCCTGATCCCAGTTTAAATTTGTAAAAAATTTCACTCGGAAATAAAATAGGAGGTGACAAACGGGACGGCAACATGGGAGGGATGCACCGGAGACCGTAGTGCCGTTGCGCGGAAGAGAGCGGTGCAGCGGCGGCGGACGGAAAATAAACAAAAACCGGGGCCGGGGTCCGGGGATCCGAGGAATATTGGGAGTGGACGCCGTGCGGTGCGCCGCTGATGAATTTCGAGCCCGGGGCCCGGTGGTTCCGGTGGGGGGCGCAGGGCGCGCCGGGTGCGGGCCCCGTCCCGTCTTGTCCCGTGCGCCGAGCCTTGTGCGTTACGACCGTTGTCGATACGTCCCGTACTCCCGTCCCCTTTCCTCGGGGAAACAATCGCAATGGCAGTGGCCCAGTCCTCGCTCGCCAAGAACACCCTATCAGACCTCCAACGTTGCCGCATGGATTTTTCGGAGAATTAATGCGGATTTTTAGCGGATTAATGGAGATGTTGCTTGTGTGAGGAATTTGCAATTTGACTCTTGATTCTTATGTAAAAGTTCACGAGAAACACGATGGTGCCACTGGCTTTCTCTGAAATCTACTCCCAAGCTCAAAAAAAGCTCTCAAGTTGAGGCCAAAATGGAGGGGATAATCCACGCTATCCTGAGAGTCCATCGCTACATCAAGGAGAACTCTCCGTGCAAAGATAGGGAGCAAATTCAGTATTGACAGGGCTGCCACTTTATTTGGGGACTCTAAGACTGAAAGCACGGCATCCCTGCTAATGTATTTGCTCCCTATCTTTGCATGGAGAGTTCGTATTGATGTAGAGGTGGACTCTCAGGATAGCGTGGGATATCCCCTCCATTTTGGCCTCAGCCATAGGAGCGCTCCTATTGGTTGAAATGGGTGGTTCTTCTAGACTAAGGGGGTAAATGATGGACTATTGGGTCTCTCATGGGTTGCTGTTAGTTAGTCTATCACCTACCTCTGTCCATTGCAACGACCCGCTTCCACCAATAGGACCCCTCCATATACTTTTTGTCTTCTTTGTCTATTGCTTTGTCTATCAATTTCAATAATCAGCCTTCAGCTGCTTTTTATGAAAAATTCATCCAATCTGGCGACGTGAAATTGGACGTACGGCGTTTTTCCTCAGCACGGCAGCATTGTTCGGATTATCGGGAACCGGGAATCGGGCACCCGGGTGGGGGGCGGGGGGCGGGGAACGAGGAATAGATCAAGGAGGGCAGGGTCCCGGGTCCTGGCGCGGTGAATGAAAGTTGGCATTTGCATGGGATATCGATCCGATGCTCACGTAGGACGGGCGAAATCTGCTGATAGCCGCCCGCCGCACGGTGGATCGAGTCAATCAGAGAGACCAGACATGACATTTTTGACCGAAACTGCGAATTTTGATGTATGCCTCGTTACATTTTAAATTTCAAGGGGTGCAAGTAAAAGAAAATTTCACGAGAAAACGAATAGAACCACTTAACTTGAAGTTAGGTAAAGCTCTTTTAATCGGGATGCATTTCGGATTTTTGATTTTTACTTTGTTCTTCCCGATCACTTAGTCGTAGATTTTAGTTAGCGATAGCTATTTCGATCATCAGATCATCCTCAGGCTACATGGTAACATTATTAAGTCACATGGTAGAAAATGGTCACGGTCATGGTCATGGTCACTTACTAAAAACATAGTAAAACTTATTGACAACTTATTAAAAAACATTCGTTGGTGCACCCACCGCGATCGCCCACGAATGTTTTTAATACGTTTTTTAATAAGTTTTTAATAAGTTTTAGTATGCTTTTAATAAGTTTACCAGTGTCTACCATGTGACTTAATAGTATTTACCATGTAGCCTGAGGATGGTCTGATGATCAAATTAGCTATCGCTAACTAAAATCTACAACTGAGTAATCGGGAAGAACAAAGGTAAAATCAAAAAGCCAGAATGGAACCACCTTCAGAACCTCAAAGTTTTGTATAAACGGAGTTATAAGCGTTTGAAGTCCCCGAATTTTGTCCAACCTCTCTCATTGACTGGATCCAGTGTGCGGCGGTGCCGCCGCCGTGATCGCTACACGGTGTTCACCAAAACGGACTCCCGACAAGACGCCAGGCGTCGCCGCTTGACGGCTAAGCTCCGATAAGCCAGAAGACCCTAACGTCAGTAGAATTGCTATGCAGATGGGTGGTTTTGATCTGGGGAGACTTGTCTTGTGTCGACGCGTCTCATCACTGCCCTTCACAGGTTTCCCGGTTGGATCTTGGCTCGTGCTCCGAGTTAGATTCAGGCTCCTAGATTTTATCCCCTAAAATGGGCATGTGTACTGCCGTGCAAAGGGAGGACGCTGTATAAACCTAAATTAAAATTAATTAATGGCCGATTATTGAAATTGATGGACAAATCAATAAGCAAAGAAGGTAAAGGGAAAATGGAAAGATCTTATGGGTACCTAAGCCCCAGAATCCCAGATTCAATAAAAACCTCGGTTTTACTAAATCATGGATTGAGCCTGGATTGAGCGGAAAATTGAGCCTTCCCTGGAAAAGTTCGTTTTAACATGGTAGTGCAACTCCTAAAATGATGATAATCATGACGCGGGATACTGGGAAAATTGAACTTTCATGGGAAAGCTAGCTTTAACATGGGGGTGGAGCTCTCGAGGTGATGATGATCAAACCATCGATCACGAAAGAGGATTCAGGGAAAATTTAGCTTTCTCCAGAGAAGCTCGTTTTAACATGGCAGTGGAGCTCCCGAAGTGATGATGATCAAACCATCGTTTTAACATGGCAGTGGAGCTCCTGAAATGGTGATGATCAAACCATCGATCATGAAACAGGATATAGGGAAAATTGAACTTTCCTTGGAAAAACTCGCTTTAACATGGGGGTGGAGCTCCCGAGGTGATGATGATCAAATCATCGATCACGAAACAGGATTTAGGGAAAATTTAGCTTTCTCCAGAGAAGCTCATTTTAACATGGCAATGGAGCTCCCGAGATGATTATGATCAAACCATCGTTTTAACATGGCAATGGAGCTCCTAAAATGATGATGATCAATGCATCGATCATGAAGCAGGATAAAGGGAAAATTGAACTTTCATGGGAAAGCTCGCTCTAAGATGGCAGTGAAGCTCCCAAAATGATGATGAGCAAGTCATGGAATGAGTAGATTGAGCTTTCCTTGGAAAACTCGTTGTAACATGAGCGAGCAGCTCCCAGAATGATCATCATGAGTAAGTCATCGACCATGAAGCAGGATACAGGAAAATCGAAGTTTCCACGGAAAAGCTCGCATTAACATGGGGGTGGAGCTCTCGAGACGATGATGGAAGCATGGATCATGAAGCAGGATACAGGAGGAAAGGAAAGCTTTCTCTGTTGGGCCGAAGATGGGTAGAGTGGCTTTCTAGGCATGGCGTAGGATGCGGGTCGAGCCGAGCCAGATCAATAATAAACGGGGTTGGATCGGAGATGGCGTCTGGTCCCGGCTCCTCGGAGCCGTTTTACGAGCAGAACGGTCACGTCTTTGAAATTCAGCAAGAGTGACCCACGGAGCACGCGAGATGAGGGCGACCTGGGTTAAT
The DNA here is from genome assembly GCF_001854935.1 of Bemisia tabaci. NCBI lineage: Eukaryota > Metazoa > Arthropoda > Insecta > Hemiptera > Aleyrodidae > Bemisia > Bemisia tabaci. Next base: position 4,172,370 of record NW_017547115.1, read on the forward strand.
TGTGTCAGTCAAATGCAGTCCCTGCTCAGGCCTCATCCACGGTGTCATTTCCCGCCGGCTTCGTGTCTTCCCTCCTTAACCTCAACCCGACGCCCGACGACGCCGACGTCATGCTGCTCTCCTGAGAGAAGAACTGCCGTGCTAAGGAAAAACGCCGTATGAACCTTCAGGCGTTGCCAAATTTCGATTGATAAAACACGAATTTCCTGGTAAACTTATGAATATTTTTCTTCCAATTTTTCAGACAATTTTGCTCGCAATTTCACCTAAAGCTCCTGAAGATTTCAAGGAAGAATATTCATAACTTTCCTCAAAAATAACTATTTTATCGAAGGAAATTTGGCAACTCTCGAATGTTCATACGGCGTTCTTCCTTAGCTCGGCAGAGAACATCCTAACTCCAATGGAAACCACATGTAGTGTCTTGCCGGATAGTCCGTGAAAATCGGGAACTTCCTCATCCCCCGTGTGAGGTATCCACAGTGAATCGCACAATCTGACAATTGTTCTTGAGCACGCCATCATCCTGCATGCCGGTGTCATTTCAGAAAGAGCCCGTCAACTTTCCACCGGCCGACTTTCCAACGAGATTCCAGCTTCCAAACGAGATTGTTACCCTAGGTTTAGATCAGATTTTTCCAGCTTTTGACGCTTTCTGCGGGTTGATTATTGAAATTGGTAGACAAAACGGTAGCGTTTGTTGAAATTTCTTCGAGCTTGGAGCTGAAATCAGCTATAACCAGTGGCATTTCTCCAAAAATGTTACGTATGGGTTTCGGCGAAAGTAGAGTACCTATATAGCGAGAGTATGGACAGCTCTCTTCACGGAGGGCTGAGGGCCTAAAAGGGTAGCCAGCCCTCTAGCACACAAAACTTCACTGGCTATCTTCAGATTCCAATATCTACCCAACCAAGATAGCCAAAAATGTTCATGAATGAGCGTTCTTCCGCAAAAATGAGTTAATCAATGCAAAGACTGAGTTAAATATACGTACTTGAAAAATGATGGGTCGTAAAAATTGAAATAATAAATAGTTTTGGATCGTAGGGGTAGCTGCCTTTTATGACCCTAACTTTATTCGCGGATACATCGGTGAAGGTCTGATGGATTTTCGGAGTTTTACACATGTCTATACTCTCGCTATACAGGGGATCTAGGGATAAACGGGCAGACTGCAAGAGCCAAAACACCCCCAAACCCCCTCCTTAAATCGAGATTTCAATTTTTTTAGATCACTCATGAATCCAGGGCATGAAAGCACAACTTTTCATGAGATTTGCTTCACAACCGTTGCCAAATCCAGAAAAAAACGATTAGGGGGGGGGGGCGCAGCTTCGACTGGGAGCACTTTTGGAAAAAAACTTTATACAACAAAAAAACGTCTTATTTTGACTCATAGAATGCACTCCTGCAGTCTGGCCGTTCAACCCTGAATCACCCTGAATAGGTATTCCAGACAGAAGTATCTTCGACACAAATCAGAAGTTTACCCAGGAAAAATTATGCGAAAGCATATTGGAGCCGAAGGAGATGGGGAGCGAATCCCGAGGGAGGGGAATCCCTTTGAATCCGGGTCGGGAATGGACGGGAGAGGCGGGGGCGGGNGTTGCGGGGGAGGCGGGCGCATGTAGGTACAAGGCTGTCGGACGTCGTTGGACTCCGATGAGATGCGGCGATTAGATTAATGGCTATTAAGATTTATAGGGACTCTAATGGAGGAGCCCTCGTTCATCTTTCGCCTTAATCGAGCGTAATCGTGCGAATGTTCGCCTCCTTTTTCGCACGCCGTTGGATCATCCGGACCGCGGCCCGCTCTCGGCTTCCACTGTCATCGCCGGGCTCAGCTGATCGGGGATCCGTTCGTCGCCCTTGCCAGACGCCGCGTCGCACAGTGGAGAGAGCTCGCACATGACATGGACGTATTTCTGCAGAACGGAACTATAGACGAGTGGGAAAGATGGGGTATGCTCGATGTGAGCTGTGTAAAGAACAATAGTGGAAAAAACAAGGAGGAAAAACGAGAAACAAGGCTAAAATTACACAATTAATAAAACTTAGCACACATGAGCAGCGGCTTCATTGCCGCTGACGTCACTGGCGATTTATAATTCCCATCCATTCGTATAGCCCTCGACTAAAGAGAACACCCCTTCTTTCCCACCTGTCTCTGGTTCCGTTTGGAAGAAATAGATATACGTCCCAATTGGATTGCATTTTGCAAAAAGAAACCAAGAGCATACCAATGTTGCTAGGATTGTACAACTTTACATTCTTCGTAGTGAAACCACTGAAATCCAGAAACAATGAAATTTACGAAGGTAATTTTTGTCTTGAATTGATATTCTTGTTTAGATGATCGGTTTATACTCGTGAAGTAAAACAAGTTGCACAATCTTAGCGACATTGGAATGCTCTTGGTTCCTTTTTACAAAATGCAAACCAATTTTGAGTTTAAACTCCTCATTTTGGCGTTTATTTCGTCAAATTTGAAAGTTTAAAGGGTGCACCTTAAAGAAAATTGTACGCCACTAAAACTTCTGAAAGCTCAACGTTTCATATTAACAAACTTACAAGCGTTTAAAGTTTCTAAATTTTGTCAGATTTCTCCCATTGACTTTTCCATTGTGCGTCGGGACATCCTCCCGTTACTCCTGCCGATATCGTCTCACATGCGCTAGGCCGGGATCCTCGCAGAGAGCCGAATGGAATCCGCTGGTTTGCTTCCCTAGGGGCTGAGAGCATGGACGGGACTAGGCGATACCGAGAGGTGGGGGCTGTCCGTGTCCTTCTCCCAGTTACTTACTCTACCCTTACAAAGAAATGTGAGGGACTGTTCAGAACAGTGCTCCCATTCAATATCCGTCAAAAGTCCCGGGATTCAGAACTTTTTTGTTCCAATTTCTCTCACTCCATGGCCGTCAAAAGTTCCGGGATTCATTGTAGATTTTTTCAAAAGTCCTGAGAAAGTTCCGGAAAATGCAAAAGGTCCGATACATTCCGGGAATTTTGAAGGTCCCGGGAAAAATTCAGGAAAATCTCAAAAGTTCCGGATTCCGGAACAAATTCCGGGAAATGAAAGCACTGGTTCAGAAATACGTTAAGCTCTAGGGGGAGGGGGGCTTAGGAGTGCGTCACGTCATTTTGTTTTTAACATATTAAAGGATATGGGCCTACGTAAACATAGGGTTTGAAGGGGGAAAAGGATTGAAAAATCTGAAATTTGTCGTAACGAACTTTATGAAGGACCTCTGAAACAGTTTTGATAAGCAAATGCGTGACATATCCTTAAAATTTAATTCGATCAATATATCGACGAGAACAGCTCAAAATTGCTCCCGAGACGACAAAATTTTCACGGAGACGCGCCTACTAACCTACTTAGAGCTCCGCTTTAGAGCTTTTCCATTTTCTCAAAGGGAACTATAACCACTTTTAAATTGTTTCTTATGCAGCTTCCACGAGCACACCCCATCTTTCCGCTTGCGCATAGTTCCTTTCCGCGTAAATACGTCCGATTGTCAGTCCCGCGGTGAAAAACCGAAGTTTGGGCAGGCGGCAATCACAAGTTCACAAAGCTGGATTGGCGGGCTCATTGGCAGTGGATCGGAATCGGCGAACGGTGTCGAGATCCGGATCTGAGGCTCTAAGTCGAGCACCGCGGCGGCGGCGGCGGCGTGGCCGATGCGTGGTGGTTGTCGTTATCTGATTCTCGGCTATGTCTAATGACATGTCCATTCGGTTATCGCGCTGCATCTCCGCTCTTCACCCTCCGGACCCGGCGCGAATGTCCCGGCTCACTGAGCAAGCCATCATCTCCGACTTCGACAAAGACAACTGTAATAGCCACCTCCGTTGCCAGCTCCATCTTTCTCTCTTTTCGTGGAGATGGGGAGTCTCTTTAGCGTTAAGACCTAAGAAATCCATTTCTGATCGGCTCCTGTATTTTAGGCATCGGCAGCAAAGACATAAAGACGGAGTGCTCGTATCTAAAAGCACGGGGAAGAAGTGAAGCCATTCTGGCGCTGTGAATCCATGCGCGGGAAACGATTTACACTGGTAAAAAAAACCTCTTGGACCAATGCCGCATTGCATTGACTTAAGAGTGCAGTTTCTTTTCGCCGGATTTAAGAGTCTTGAAATCTTGTTTCAAGCGGATTTTGCATTGATTCAAGCGGATTTTGCATTGAAACAAGAGTCCAGACTCTTAAATCCGGCGACAAGAAACTGCACTCTTGAACCAAGAGGTTTTTTTTACCAGTGTTTTACCAGTGTTGATTTGAAGTTGCACGTATATTGACCACCAGAATGACGCCAGAATGGCTTCATTCCTTCCCCGTGCTTTTAGATACGAGCACTCCGTCTTTATGTCTTTGCTGCCTATGCCTAAAATACAGGAGCCGATCAGAATCCATTGCTCCATTTTTCCATATTTCTTCCTCTAATCTCGTTTTATTTGCCTAAAACGAACGAATAAATAAAGTTGGGATGGTGAATTTTTATAATGATCCTATTTTGGCTTGGTAACTAGAAGGAATCTTACAGGAATCTCAGATAAAGTTAGTTTTTCTGCTGCTCTAACAGTCTACCCAATAGGAGAGTTGGCTTCATTTTCTTCTTCTAGCGCTCCGTCTTCATGTCTTTGATTGGCAGGGTCGTAAAGTGGGATGAAGACTACATTTTCACCGATTCCAAAGATTATGGGAAAGAAAGGGGTCAGGGACAGGGGAATCAAGGGTTGTTCAGGTAACAAGAAACGCCTTTGAAATGCGCTCAGACCAAATTTGTATTTAGACAAGTGACTTTTTTTTACATAAATTACGTTTTCGTGTACAACGAAAATTGGCAGTTCTTTAAAAACTTGAACCGAATCCTCTCGCGAAAATTCGCCTCGAGTCGGCAACGCGGACGAAAACTGATCAAAGTGGCGATCCTCGATCCTCCGAAATCATCGAGCTCACCGTTTCCCGGTTGAGCCGTCCCCGTCTTCTGAAGCGCAGCAGATCGCCCGGGTTGCCATGTCCTCGAACAATTTGAAATTTACAGGGCTCTACTCCAGTTGCAAGATCGGTGCACTCCCGAAATGCGATGATTGAGGAACGCTGCATCTATGGTCAATCTCAAGCGTAACTCGATTGCATTCAACGTGAAAAATTCGCAGGAATCTTTTCCCCGGTTGCTCGAGAGAACGGAGGAGCTTACGAAGGTGCTCTAGCAATCCACCCAAGAGCCGCAACTCCACCGGGTAACCAGCTATCCATAGAGACGGTTCGAGCGATGTCTTCAGCGATGAGACAGCCTCAAACCAAGATGCATAACTTTTTGTACTATTCAGAAAATGTAAAACGAATGATGGACTATCTCGACCGTGCCGAGATTTATCATGTTTAAGCCAAGAAGCAGATTTGTAATTTTTATTCCTATTTAAGTTCGGTGGTAAGACAAAGTTTCAGTATTATTTTTATGTTGTTCAAGATATTTGTTTTGAAACTTTGAATTTTGAATTCCTGATGACAGAAAAATTACGAGTTGATTTCAGAACTATACCTTCAACTCAATATTTCCCTAAATGTGACTTGGTGCGTTTTTTTCAAAATCGATCCGGATATAATTTGCATGACCTCATAGATCATGTTTAAATTATTTAAATGAATTATCAGATTATACAGTGCCACCACCAAGAATGTCTCTTTTTTCCCTAGTCTTTCGTCAGATTTTGATGTTTTCGTGCTGATCACTTCTGGGTACTTACTTTTCTTTTGAATGTGTAATTGAAGTTAATTGAAAAGGAAGAAGAATAAGGAAATCGGATTCACATAAAGAAAAAAGAATCATCATAGAATTCCGAAATCCTGAATGAATTTTAACCCTAAATTCACTGCTGTATTTTGAACTTTTAGTTTTGCTCCAAAGTAGGTAATGTTTGCGAGTCAAACTTTATGAATAAATGATTCCGACATTAACTAAGCACAAATACCAAAATGTGATTAGAAATGAATAGTCTGGGTCAAGACTTAAGCAGGTGAGCACACTATTGTGGTTCTGTTTTAAAGGTAAGAAAACTTTAAATGGAAAACCTACTTGGACTCTGAGACTGTGAACGAATGGAAACTTGAGTTGAGGGACTAAAAATTGAATTACGACTATTCATTGTATTGAAGACGGCAGTTTGATTAGTGTTTTCAAAGTAAAGACATAGATAGCGTCAGTGTAAGTTGACTTCATTTGTTCGAAATCGAGCTGTACGCATGACCACACGATACTTCGAAAATTAGGTTGTAAAATTTGCTTCCCAATCTGGCAAGTTAGAAGATTCAAGCTGACAGTGCGAATCACACGCGGATTCACTCTTGACCGTTGTAACGTTTTTCTTCGCACTTTCAAGCGCCGATTTCGTAACTATTCTGACAGCTTTGATTTTAGCATTCCTTTTGTAATTTCCATTGTGAGGCAACTCATCGGCAGTTGACCGTGGTCAAACGTATTCAACGCGATCAGCTGTCAGTTTGATTGAAAATGAATCATTCCCGGTCTCTGAATCTCAAAAGATTCGACATTGATCTGCAGCTTTCGACCGTCTAGCCGCTTCACGCTTTTCAATTTTTTTCGGAGAGCAACAAAGTTGTTGATTGAGCGATTGTCTGTGTGATTGTAAACATTGTACATTTCATCGTGAAAGTTTTGGCGCGTGAGAATGTAGCTCTTGCATGCGTGAGGGATTTGCGATTCATGTATACTAATTCCTGGGTAAAATTTCGCGAGAAACACGATGGTGCCACTGGTTTTCTTCGAAGTCGACTTTAGGTGGTGATTAAGGAGATCCCCTACGCGATGCTGAGAGTGATTGAACCATCCAAGGATCATTTTGTAGCAACAAAAAATCTGGGTTTGAAAATTTGGAGACAAAAGATTAATATCTGCAGACACTCCTCGGATCATGAAAATCCGCTCGGAAGATCTCCAGATTTAACTTTGACACGAAATGAAATTTTTATGATTCAGAGAACTTAGTGTAACAATTCTGTGGAAAGAAACCGTAAAACGAATTCATGATTCCAATTAACGCAGGAAAATCCCAAGTTTTGGTCAAAATTGTGTAAAATGTAACGTTTAACTACCAGGTAAAGATGATCTATATCTCTCTCCGGCAAATAATTCCAGCGTAACATGAAAAACCATTCTGTGAACCCGAAACGATTCTCGTTACAACTGTGCGAGGCTCGGTGTATGGTGTATGCAGTGGCGTGGCGTGAATTGCGATGTATCGATTGTTATGCCATTTAAACCTATGGTAAAGAATCGATTATTTAGGCGTTCGCTGCGAACACCCTGTTTATCGATCCTTTTCCACAGGTTTAAATGACATAACAATCGATAAATCGCAAAGCACGCTACGCCACTGGGTGTATGCACTTCAAATAAAAGGGAAACCGCCTGCCATAAACTTTATACGTAGTGCACAGCAAAGTAGCCGCGATGACTTGGAAATGGGGGGATCTGGGGTTCTCGTGTGACCGGCGAAATTTGAGCACGTCGAATTGGAGGTCGTAAAAAGTAGAAATGCATTATTAATGAGAGAATTAGAACTTTGGTCCGCGCACAAACTCCCCTGGATTTGCCGCTCCCGAAAGTATGAGTTGACGGAGCACGCACGTCTCACGCGCCATAGATGGCCGGTCGTCGGCCTCTAAGTATCCTAAAAAAATAAAAAATGGTGAAATAAAAAAAAAAACTCTCTCCTTTATCTTTCATTAAAGATAGAAGATAGAGAGCTACAGAACACTGAGATTTCAATTTTTTGTAATGCTTGGAAAGTAGACGTAGCTAGCGTATCTATGGATAATTACTCCGCAAAAATATGCGTAAATAGGTCACAGAATTGTGGTCAAGTGCTTGAAGCTGATGGCTCAGGATATTATAACGAGACCCACTCAAACACCAATTTTTTATGTCTTTAACAAACTTAGGCTTTCGTAGTTAAAACGTTGCGGACATCACTCGCTGTAGTAGCATGTGCCGTGGTTTCTCCCACTCGCATTTTATCACACTGATTGATAACACTTGATGTTCAACGTATTTAACCGATTTGCAAATTCATTATTAATGATACCACATTGGTTTATATGTATGTTGTTTTTCATTTTCATGCGTTAAAGTCTCCAAGGTTATGTTGTGGCTATCTTGTCTACTCTGACTTATTACCTTTGAAACATTAATTCACTCATTGACTCATACTTTATCAATAGTTAGAGATATGTTATTTTTTACTACCGTGCGTTAAAGTCTCCAAAGGCGTGTATCACGCGTAGGTTCGTATAACTTTTTCCAAGACGTTTCTTTCTTTCCCTCCTCTGAATTTTGAACCGTGATTACTGACTCAAGGAAAACAGCATTTGAGAGTAATCATACTGCAGTCATGTGGTAGCAATTTCCTATCATTTCGTCGTATGTAAATCAAAAGGAACTATCTTCATTGTGATCTAGACCCAAATGCCGATAGAAATGCATGCATGACGGTGCCCATGTCATAATGGTGATAATAACTGTTGATTAAACTACTTACGTCAATTTAAACTTCAAATTAAATTCAATCGTGTGAAATCCACCGATAATGTCCATTTACTTTGATTTTGAAATAACTGCAAAATACTGCGTAAGCCTATTTGCGGTTGATAGAGAATTGATATTTCGAAAATTTCAACAATGAATTTCCGAATGTGAAAAATGGACATTAGCTCCCATCAATCACTCCATTTTCCCTGTGGATTCTTTGTCCATCGCTTTGTCTATCAATTTTAAAAATCAGCCTGCAGTCAAGGGTTGCCCCCAGTTAGTCTATTTACACTATAACATTTGTCCATTGCACACTAGTTCCCATCAATGGGATCGCCCAATTCCCTTTGCCCTCTTACAGAGGCAGATCGAGCAATTTGACAACACCGGATTTCTTTCATTTAAACCTATGTTGAATAATCGATTCTTGGAGCACCCGGCCTCTCCGAGAATCGATACATTTCCATAGGTTTGATCAGAGAAAAAACAATTTTGCCAATTTGCTTGATCCGCCTCTGAAAGAGGACAAACGGGAAATTGGGCGATCCCATGAGTAGGAGCTAGTGAGTGGAATGGGCAAAGTATATGTTATAGTGTAAATAGACGAACTGGGGGCAATTCTCGACTGCAGGCTGATTTATAAAATTGATAGACAAAGCGATGGACAAAGGATCTGGGACAAAGGATCTGCCATTGCTCACATAACTTTGTCTATGGATTCCAATAATCAGCCCACTGGCAGGATAACTCAGCTCGTCGACTTTTCCGAATTTCCGGCCTACCGGGGGAGGCGGAGGAGGGAGGGGGGGGGG